>CM022299.1:103060817-103614804 GCA_011799875.1 Thinopyrum elongatum
ACCGTCGTGCTGCCGGAGGACTCGAGCTACTACTTCACCATCGCTCACTGGATCAAGGAGGTGAAGGCATCATCAAGCCGTACGTGTGTTGAACGCGAAGGTGCCGTCCGTTCGGCACTTGGATCGGGAGTTCGCGGGACGGATCGTGATTGGATCGCGAAGACGTTCGACCACATCAACCGCATTTCTTAACGCTTCCGCTTAGCGATCTACAAGGGTATGTAGATGCAATCTCTCCTCTCATAGATGTTCATCTCCTAGATTGATCTTGGTGAGTGTAGGAAATATTTTGTTTCCCATGCAACGTTCCCCAACAGTGGCATCATGAGCTAGGTCTATGCGTAGATGACATCACGAGTAGAACACAAAGGAGTTTGTGGGCGTTGATATTCAGATTGCTTCCTTCCTTGGTCTTTTCTTGATTCGGCGGTATTGTGGGATGAAGCGGCCCGGACCAACTTTACATGTCCACGTACATGAGACCGGTTCCATCGACAGACATGTGACTTTGTTGCATAAAGATGGCTGGCGGGTGTCTGTCTCTCCCACCTTAGTTGAATTGGATTCTACAAAGGCGGTCCTTGTAGAAAGTTAAATAGCAACTTGCATATCACCATTGTGGCTTTGCGTAGGTAAGAATCGTTCTTGCTAGATACCCATAGCAGCCACGTAAAACATGCAACAACAATTAGAGGACGTCTAACTTGTTTTTGCAGGGTATGTTGTGATATGATATGGCCAAAGACATGATGAGGTGTATTTGATGTATGAGATGATCATGTTGTGTAATAGTTTATCACGACTTGCATGTCGATGAATACGGCAACCGGTAGGAGCCATAGGGTTGTCTTTAATTATTGTATGACCTACGTGTCAATCATTAAGCGCTATGTAATGCTTTACTTTATCGCTAAACGGTAGTAGTAGTAGTAGAAGCATGGTTGGCGTGACAACCCTGATGGCGACATGATGATGGAGATCATGGTGTCATGCCGGTGACGATGGAGATCATGCCGGTGCTTTCGAGATGGAGATCAAAAGCACAAGTTGATGGCCATATCATGTCACTTATGATTTGCATGTGATGTTAATCCTTTTATGCATCCTATTTTGCTTAGGATGACGGTAGCATTATAAGGTGATCCCTCACTAAAATTTCAAGATAAAATTGTGTTCTCCCCAAGTGTGCACCGTTGCGAAAGTTCGTTGTTTCGAAGCACCACGTGATGATCGGGTGTGATAGACTCTACGTTCGCATACAACGGGTGCAAGCCAGTTTTGCACATGCGGAACACTTGGGTTAAACTTGACGAGCCTAGCAAGTACAGACATGGCATCGGACCACAAGAGACCGAAAGGTCGAACATGAGTCATATAGTAGATATGATCAACATGGAGATGTTCACCATTGAAACCACCTCATCTCACGTGATGATCGGACTTGGGTTGGTGAATTTGGATCATGTTGCACTCGGACAACCGAAGGGATGTTGATTTGAGTGGGAGTTCTTAGGTAATATGATTAATTGAACTCGTTTATCATGAACAATAGTCTAAGTTATCTTTGCAAATTTATGTTGTAGATCAATGGCTCGCGCAGTAGCTCCCCTGAATTTCAATGTGTTCCAAGAGAAAGTTAAGCTGAAAGATGATAGAAGTAACTTTGTGGACTGGGCCCGTAATCTGAGGATTATCCTCACGGTTGCCCAAAAGGCTTATGTCCTTGATGCACCGCTTGGTGTGCCACCCCCTCCAGCGACTGTGGATGTTGTGAATGCCTGGCAGTCGCGTGTTGATGACTACTCAATAGTTCAGTGCGCCATGTTGTATGCTTAGAGCCGGGACTTCAAAGGCATTTTGAACGTCATGGAGCATATGAGATGTAACAGGAGTTGAAGTTTATCTTTGAGAAGAATGCCCGGATCGAAAGGTATGAGACCTCCGATAAGTTCTATGCCTGCAAGATGGAGGAGAACGGGTCTGTCAGTGAGCACATACTCAGAATGTCTGGGTACTACAACCGTCTGGCTGAGTTGGGAGTTGAGCTCCCGCCAGAGGCCGTCACTGACAGAGTTCTTCAATCGCTACGACCTAGCTACAAGAGCTTTGTGTTGAACTATAGCATGCAAGGGATGAACAAGTTAGTCTCCGAGCTGTTTGCGATGCTGAAAGTCGCTGAGTCAGACATCCAGAAGGAGCATCAAGTGTTGATGGTGAATAAAACCACTAGTTTCAAGAGAGGCAAGGGAAAGAAGGGAAACTTCAAGAAAGGTGGCAAAGTAGTTGCTCCTCCCGTGAAGAAACCCAAGGTTAGACCCAAGCCGGAGACTGAGTGCTTCTATTGTAAGGGAACAGGCCACTGGAAGCGGGATTGCGCCAAGTATCTGGCCGACAAGAAGGGGGCCAACATCAACAAAGGTATATATGATATACATGTTATTGATGTGTACCTTGCCAACTCTCGTTGTAGTGCCTGGGTATTTGATACCTGTTCAGTTGCTCACATTTGCAACTCAAAGCAGGAACTACGGACTAGATGGAGGCTGGCAAAGGACGAAGTGATGATGCTCGTGGGAAATGGTTCCAAGGTTGATGTGATCGCCGTCGGCACGCTCGCTCTTCGATTACCATCGCGATTAGTGATGAACCTGAATAATTGTTATTTAGTGCCTGCGTTGAGCATGAACATTATATCTGGATCTTGTTTAATGTGAGACGGTTACTCATTTAAATCAGAGAATAATGGTTGTTCTATTTATATGGGTAATATCTTTTATGGTCATGCAACCATTGTGAGGGGTTTATTCTTATTGAATCTCGATAGTGATGATACACAAGTTCATAACATTGATGCCAAAAGATGTAGAGTTGATAATGATAGTACCACTTTCTTGTGGCACTGCCGCTTAGGTCACATTGGTGTAAAAAGCATGAAGAAACTCCATGCTGATGGACTTTTGGAGTCGCTTGATTTTGAATCACTTGACACATGCGAACCATGCCTCATGGGCAAGATGACTAAAACCCCTTTTTCTGGAACAATGGAACGGGCAACTGACTTGTTGGAAATCATACATACTGATGTGTTTAGTTTGATGAGCGTTGATGCGCGCGGTGGATATCGTTACTTTCTCACCTTCACCGATGACTTGAGTAGATATGGGTATATTTACTTAATGAAGCATAAGTCTAAAACGTTTGAAAAGTTCAAGCAATTTCAAAGTGAAGTTGAGAATCATCGTAACAAGAAGATCAAATTCCTACGATCCGATCGAGGGGGAGAATATCTGAGTTATGAGTTTGGCAATCACTTAAGACAATATGGAATTGTTTCACAGTTGACGCCACCTGGAACACCATAGCGTAATGGTGTGTTCGAAGGTCGTAATCGTACCTTATTGGATATGGTGCGTTCTATGATGTCTCTTGCCGATCTGCCACTATCATTTTGAGGTTATGCATTAGAGACAGCTGCATTCACTTTAAATAGGGCACCATCTAAGTCCGTAGAGACGACACCGTATGAACTGTGGTTTGGCAAGAAACCTAAGTTGTCGTTCCTTAAGGTTTGGGGCTGCGATGCTTATGTCAAAAGGCTTCAGCCGAAAAAGCTCGAACCCAAAGCGGACAAATGCGTCTTCATAGGATACCCAAAAGAGACGGTTGGGTATACCTTTGTGACGACCCCGGCTTAATCGTGCACTAACCATACACGCAAATGCGCACGATCAAGCCTAAGGACTCACTTGATGATATCACAACACAACTCTAAATCATAAATAAAGTCATACAAGCTTTATATTACAAGCCAGGGCCTCGAGGGCTCGAATACATAGCTCGATGGCATACAAGCGTCAGCGGAAGCAACAGATATCTGAGTACAGATATATTACAGAGAGAGAAATAGGCCTTCACAGAGGTGGGGTAAAATAAAAGCTACGATCGAAAGGCGTAGGCCTCCTGCCCTGGACCCTCCGATCCTACTCCTGGTCGTCAGTCGGCTCCTCGAAGTAGTAGTACTCGCCAGGCGGATAGTACTACTGGTCGTCGACTGGGGCGTCCGGCTCAGGGGCTCCGTCGTCTGGTGGCATCAAATGGAATATGTGGGAAAAAGAAAATAAAGCAAACGTGAGTACTCATCCGAAGTACTCAGCAAGCAAGGATCTACACTACATATGCATCATTTTCAAAAGGGGCTGTATATGTGGACTGGGCTGCAGAAATGCCAGAATAGAGGGGGAAGCCTAGTCCTATCGAAGACTAGCATCTTCAACAATCTTCGACAGTCTTGCAGCATCAGGAGAGAGCAGATGAACATAATATAAAGTAGTAGTAGTAGTAGTATCATCAACCTCGACCTGAGATCCTTTCTCGACTCCCTGCGAGAAAGCAATCCCAGAGCCGTACTATCCAGTTCTCATATCAAGTTCTAGTTGTACCGATCGGGATACAACTCCGAGTGTCCGTTGCCGTAGGACAGGCTATCGATAGAAGTTTCTTCCCTGCAGGGGTGCACCAACTTACCCACCACGCTCGCTTAACTCCGGCCGGACACACTTTTCTGGGTCATGCCCGGCCTCGGCTAAGCAACACGCCGCAACCCGACCTAGGCTTATAAGAGAGGTCAGCACACCGGACTAAACCTATGCCCCCAGGGGTCTTGGGCCATCACCCCGGGAACTCCTGCATGTTACGGGGCCACCGAGAGCAGACCTAGCAACCCCTTATACAAGCGCGGTTGCGTTACCAGTCCAACTCGGCGTGCGCCGCTCCTTACTGACGTCAAACAAGCTTCGGCTGATGTATACGACGCAGAACGCCCATACTATGCCCACGTGATGGTTAGTGCTATCGGGCCAGAGGCCCCTCGGATCAAATATCCAAACCGTAGTGGATTAGGAGCGCGCGGAAACGAGCAGAGACTCACGATCGATGTGACCCCGTCGCCCCGTCTCGAGGACTTGCGGCAAGGGCTAAGAATGCCCGGCCACGCCTCGTAGTTATCTCGCGGGCACCATCCAGGTCAACCCGACTCCACATCACTTGGCATTAAGCTCGCGCGGGTACCCCTCAGGGCCGACCCGTCTTTAGTATTAAGGTTTAGTGCAAGTCCACTCATCAATAGTAACTGTGTGTCTGACACCAGGGGAGCCATGAGGAATCACCCTCGATGGAACCCCACCTGATGTTATCATCAAGGTGAATGAAGGAGGAATCACCCTCGAGGTCCACACTTGAGGAGTTGCGCGACGACGTCGTTATCAGGGGTGGTGTAGGAGGAATCACCCTCGCTTACCACGACCGAGTAACTAACCTACAAGGTTAACATCAGAAGTGCTAACGAGGTATCACCCTCGGCACTCGACGGTAACCCAGCAGTGTCGGCAACTAAGGGGGAAGTGATGTGCGGTGCCAGGGTCTAGTCTTCAATCCCGATGATCGGGTCTTCTGATATCCAGCAGGGCAGTCGGGATCAAGTGGGGGTCTCTGTCGTGTCTCTACCCAGCCTATACTAAGCAGTCTCGGATAACCAGAAAGGTAACAAGGCAGGGTACAATAATCAGGCTATGCAGCAGATATAGGAAAACAGTAGCAGTAGCAATTCTAATGCAAGCATAAGAGAGAAGAGAGTAGGCGATATAGGCATGCTCAAAATGGGGGTGCTTGCCTGTTTGCTCGGGGGCAAGGGCAAGGTCTTCAGTGGTATCGTCGGGGACGTAGCCGTACTCCTGAGCTGCGTCTGCCTCGGGAGCTACGCCAACGTCGGGTTCTACCGAGAGAGAAGAGGGGGAAGAAATAGGTAAACATAATGCAAACAAATGCAATACGGTGCGTGTGATGCTATGATGCAGTGCAGGGTTGCCTAATTATGCATCTAAGTCATTTTAGTTATTTTTAGAATTATTCTGGGATTTAACATCCGACGTGTGTGCACTATTCATCTGCCGGATACGGGTCCGGAGTTACGAGTTCTTCTACTTATGGGGTTCCGATGGAGAAACAGACGGCACGATCAGACTTGGCTCGTCGTTCTAAGCAACTTTCATATTTTAACTTTTTCGATCCGAGCAATGGTTTAAAAGTTATTAATTTTTAAAGTTTATTTGAATTTCTGGAATTTATTTATTTATCAGAAAATGAATTATGACGTCAGCATTGCGTCACAGTGATGTCAGCAGGTCAACTGCGGTTGACCAGGGTCAAATCTGACATGTGGGTCCAGTTGGACCCACATGTCAGCCTCTGTTTCTTTAACCAGTGAATTAATTTAATTACCAGGGTTAATTAGGGGTGGACCCCACATGTCAGTGAGACATTAGGTTAATCTAATTAGTTTCTATTTAATTAAATCTTTAATTAGGTTAATTAGTCGCGGGGCCCACCTGTCAGTGGCATTACGCCGCCACGTCAGCTCGTTGACCACGGTCAACGTGGTCAGCGGGGCCCGTGGGACCCACTGGCAGTGACCCAGGGGTGTCCCATGTGGCGGCCACGTCGGCAGCCGGCGCCGGAGTTGCGCCGGCGACCAAAAATCGCGGCGGCGCGGCTCGGACGCCGTCGGGTTTCACCCACAGGCCACCAAAATGGCCGGGGCTGGTCGCGTTCGAACGAGAGAAAAGTGTCGCGTCGATCTATGGCATGTGCGCGAGCTAAAACGGCCGGAATCGAGCGCTAGGTCGTCGCCGGCGGCGAGGCATTTCAGGTGAGCGCGGATCCGTCGCGGCAGGGCTCGGCTAGCTACGGGGTTGGTCGCATCGAGACCGCGGAGAGGTGCTGAGCACGTTCCTGCACTCGCACGGCCATGACACAGACTGCATCGCCGGCGGCGAGCTCCACGGCGACAACGTTTGCGGGTGCTAGTGGTGCAGCGGCTACGGGTGACGAACGGGAGCAGAGAGAGAGGGGAAAGGGGCATGTGCTCACCGGGAAGGCACAAGGTGGCCCGGTGTCAGCTTAGTAGCCGCAGAGGGTCGGGGACGCCGGAGATCGCCGGAGAGGCCGAAGACAAGGAGGAGCTCGATCCACCGCCTTCGCTGCACCCCAGCTCGAACGGAGGACACCAGGCGATGGAGAGGAGCGGGGCGGAGCTCGCTGGCTGGACGGCTTGACGAAGGGTGGCCGGTGGCCGCAGCAACGTCGAGAACGCGGCGACGACGGCGCTCGGTGGCCGGATCTGGGAGGGAGCGAGGGGCGGAGCGAGCGAGGGAGGAGAGGGGAGAGTGAACGAGGTGGCCAGGGAGGACGGCTCGACCTCGCCCTTATCCCCTCCGCCTCCTGTTCCGTCGGTGGGCGGCGACGTGTCGGCGCCGCGCCGGCGCGCGCGCGCTCGACCAGCGGGAGAACGACAGCGCGAGGGAGAGAGGTGAGTGGGCCTGCTGGGCCGGGGTTCGGGGCACTGTGCACTAAGGCCCAGTGCACAGTGCCTCGTTTTTATTTTTTTGTTTTGTTTTCTCTTTTTCTTTTAATCTTTTCTGTTTTGAAATAGTTAGGGCACTTGTGCACTTTTGAAAAATGTGGGAGTTGGCCCGAATATCGCAATGCAATATTAGCTCTCACCAAAAAGTGTTTTGAACAGTTTTGGAAGCCATTTGATTTAGTATCGATTTTAAATGAATTTAATATTGCTGTTTTGGGGCTGCTTCATCTAGTTAGAGTCACTTGTCCAACTCCAAATATTTTAGTATTGATTTTAGAAATGTTCCTGAATTATTTGCCATTTAATGAACATTTTCCCAACAGTGTTTGATCAACTTTATAATTCACTTTTGAATTTGAGTTGATTTTCAGAGGTGAATTTGAATTGGATCATTAACCCATATGACTTGGCACTGCAAATGATCATGACTTGGCAGTTTTAACAAAGTGTCACAGAGCTTATTACAAGGGGTGTTACAAGTTCTCCTCCTCTAAAAGAAATTCTCGTCCCGAGAATTTAGGAGGTAGAAGGAAAGAGTCCGGGATATTCTTCCCGAAGATGATCCTCGCATTCCCAAGTGGCTTCATCTTCAGTGTGATTCGACCACTGCACTTTTAGGAACTTGGTCATCTTCTGACGAGTACGGCGCTCAGCTTCGTCGAGGATGCGGATCGGATGCTCCTTATAGGAAAGATCATCTTGTAGCTCGAGCATCTCATGATCCACTGCACGGTGCGGGGATTCCTTGAAGCACTTTCGGAGTTGCGACACATGGAAGACATCATGAATATGGGAGAATTGCGGTGGCAACTCCAATTGATATGCCACCTGTCCACGTCTAGCCACGATGCGGAAAGGACCAATATAGCGAGGAGCTAGCTTGCCCTTGATTCCGAAACGTCGTGTGCCCTTAATCGGAGTGACACGAAGATACGCTTGATCACCAGGTTGATAGATCACACCCCATCGCTTGCGATCATAATTGCTCCTCTGGCGGTCTTGAGCTGCTTTGAGATTTTCCCGGACAATTCGGACTTGTTCTTCGGCATGCTGAATTATGTCCGGTCCAACAAGAGGTCGTTCCCCAGTTTTTGACCAATTCAGAGGGGTTCGACATTTACGACCATAAAGAACCTCAAAGGGGGCCATTTTCAAGCTGGCTTGATAGCTGTTGTTATAAGAGAACTCGGCATACGGAAGAGATTCCTCTCATTTCTTACCAAAGGATATAACACAGGCTCGAAGCATATCTTCAGGCACTTGATTAACGCGCTCAACTTGGCCTTGGGATTGGGGATGATAAGTTGAACTCCAGGTAATATGAGTTCCCATTGCTTTCTGGAATCTTTCCCAGAAAGGGCCAGTGAAAATGCTGCCACGGTCTGAACTGATTTCCTTGGGAATACCATGGAGTGAAACAATTCTGGAGATATATAGCTCTGCTAACTGACTAGCAGTAATAGTCTCCTTAACTGGCAGAAAGTGTGCAACCTTAGAAAGTTGGTCGACGACGACAAGAATAGCATCGTGACCCTTCTGAGACTTGGGAAGACAAGTAATGAAGTCCATTTGCACTTCATCCCACTTCCATAGAGGAATAGGGAGCGGTTGCAGAATTCCAGCAGGTTTCTGATGTTCTGCCTTCACGCGACGACAAACGTCACACTCGGCAACATAACGAGCAATATCTTGTTTCATTCTAGACCACCAGTACCTTTGACGAAGATCTCGATACATCTTGGTACTGCCCGGATGGATAGACAATGGTGTATCATGGGCCTCCTTCATGACTTTGTCAGTCATCAGCTCGAAGCGAGGTACTACAATGCGGTCTCGGAAGTACAAGGTTCCATCTTCAGCAATCGAGAAATCCCTGTACTTTTGGAGGTGAAGCTCTTTCTTTATTAGACCAATTTCAGCATCTTTGGCTTGCACAATCTTGACAGCTTTCTCAAGATCTGGCTTTATCACAAGATTATTAAGAGAACCTCACGGAATGATGCAGAGATTCAGCTTGCGCAATTCTTCATTTAGCTGGGGTTGAGCTTGTTTAACCATGAGGTTGTTGCAATAAGTCTTGTGGCTCAAGGCATCAGCCATCACATTAGCTTTGCCAGGAGTGTATGAAATACCACAGTCATAATCGGTGATTGTTTCCAACCAACGCTGCTGACGAAGATTAAGTTCCGGTTGAGTGAATAAGTACTTCAAGCTCTGATGATCGGTGTAAATCTCACACCGATTACCAAGGAGGTAATGACGCCACTGCTTCAAAGCATAAATGACAGCAGCAAGTTCGAGGTCGTGCACTGGGTAATTCTCTTCATGTGGACATAGTTGTCGCGAAGCATAAGCAATAACTCTTCGCTCTTGCATTAGGACACAACCTAGTCCTTGGCGAGAGGCGTCGCAGAAGATCACGAAATCTTTACGAGAGTCTGGAGGAGCAAGGACTGGAGCAGAAGTCAACTTGTCCTTGAGGGTCTGGAAGCTTTCCTGACATTTGTCTGTCCACTCAAACTTAACGCCTTTGTGAAGCAGATTAGTCAGGGGCTTGGCAATCTTAGAGAAATTTTTGATGAAACGGCGGCAATAACTTGCAAGCCCGAGGAAACTTCTGACTTGCTTGACATTCTTCGGAGGGGTCCAGTCAAGAATAGCCTGAACTCGCTCCGGGTTAACTGCGATACCATCCTTGGAGATGACATGTCCAAGGTAGGTTACCTCAGAAAGCCAGAATTCGCACTTAGAGTTCTTGGCATATAATTGGTGCTCTCGAAGTCTCTCTAGAACAAGGCGAAGATGCTCAGCATGTTCTTCTTTGTTCTTCGAATAAACCAGAATATCATCCAGATATACCACGACGAATTTGTTGAGGTAATCCATGAATATGTAATTCATTAGGCGGGAGAATGTAGCTGGAGCGTTTGTTAAGCCAAACGACATGACTGTGTACTCGTAAGAGCCATAACGAGTAACGAATGCAGTCTTCGGAATATCCTCTTCGCGGACACGGATCTGGTGATAACCCAACCTCAAGTCGAGTTTAGAAAACACCGAAGATCGATCAACTTGCAGGATCCTACTCTCCGTGTGCACTCTAATGCAGAATCCGGTCTTATCAAATGACAACTCGGAGTATAATACAACTCGGAGAGAAAGGTTAAACAAAACAATGGAAAGAAAAATGATTATCAGACTAATCAGATCAAAGTCAGGGAAATCACACTGAATCCAGCTCTTCGGGTGGATAGAATTAACGAGAACCTAAATGTCGGTGTTAGTAAATTTTATTAAACCCGAATAGATGAGAGATTAGAATCCCAGAGTAAAGATGCGGAATAAAAGATCCTAATACCACCCAGTTGGCGACGTGGGCCCGTAAGCCACACAGCCAAGTTAGTAAAATAGTTTTTGACCACTAGACTCAACTTCGGCCAAGGAATTGGATAGGGGGATACCTAGAGGCAGTCGGCTCTGATACCAACCTGTGACGACCCTGGCTTAATCGTGCACTAACCATACACGCAAATGCGCACGATCAAGCCTAAGGACTCACTTGATGATATCACAACACAACTCTAAAACATAAGTAAAGTCATACAAGCTTTATATTACAAGCCAGGGCCTCGAGGGCTCGAATACATAGCTCGATGGCATACAAGCGTTAGCGGAAGCAACAGATATCTAAGTACAGATATATTACAGAGAGAGAAATAGGCCTTAATAGAGGTGGACTAAAATAAAAGCTACGATCGAAAGGCGTAGGCCTCCTGCCCTGGACCCTCCGATCCTACTCCTGGTCGTCAGTCGGCTCCTCGAAGTAGTAGTACTCGCCAGGCGGGTAGTAGTACTGGTCGTCGGCTGGGGCGTCCGGCTCAGGGGCTCCGTCGTCTGGTGGCATCAAATGGAATATGGGGGAAAAAGAAAATAAAGCAAACGTGAGTACTCATCCGAAGTACTCAGCAAGCAAGGATCTACACTACATATGCATCATTTTCAAAAGGGGCTGTATATGTGGACTGGGCTGCAGAAATGCCAGAATAGAGGGGGAAGCCTAGTCCTATCGAAGACTAGCATCTTCAACAATCTTCGACAGTCTTGCAGCATCAGGAGAGAGCAGATGAACATAATGTAAAGTAGTAGTAGTAGTATCATCAACCTCGACCTGAGATCCTTTCTCGACTCCCTGCGAGAAAGCAATCCCAGAGCCGTACTATCCAGTTCTCATATCAAGTTCTAGTTGTACCGATCGGGATACAACTTCGAGTGTCCGTTACCGTAGGACAGGCTATCGATAGAAGTTTCTTCCCTGCAGGGGTGCACCAACTTACCCACCACGCTCGCTTAACTCCGGCCGGACACACTTTTCTGGGTCATGCCCGGCCTCGGCTAAGCAACACGCCGCAACCCGACCTAGGCTTATAAGAGAGGTCAGCACGCCGGACTAAACCTATGCCCCCAGGGGTCTTGGGCCATCGCCCCGGGAACTCCTGCACGTTACGGGGCCACCGAGAGCAGACCTAGCAACCCCTTATACAAGCGCGGTTGCGTTACTAGTCCAACTCGGCGTGCACCGCTCCTTACTGACGTCAAACAAGCTTCGGCTGATGTATACGACGCAGAACGCCCATACTATGCCCACGTGATGGTTAGTGCTATCGGGCCAGAGGCCCCTCGGATCAAATATCCAAACCATAGTGGATTAGGAGCGCGCGGAAACGAGCAGAGACTCACGATCGATGTGACCCCATTGCCCCGTCTCGAGGACTTGCGGCAAGGGCTAAGAATGCCCGGCCACGCCTCGTAGTTATCTCGCGGGCACCATCCAGGTCAACCCGACTCCACCTCACTTCGCATTAAGCTCGCGCGGGTACCCCTCAGGGCCGACCTGTCTTTAGTATTAAGGTTTAGTGCAAGTCCACTCATCAATAGTAACTGTGTGTCTGACACCAGGGGAGCCCTGAGGAATCACCCTCGATGGAACCCCACCTGATGTTATCATCAACGTGAACGAAGGAGGAATCACCCTCGAGGTCCACACTTGAGGAGTTGCGCGACGACGTCGTTATCGGGGGTGGTGTAGGAGGAATCACCCTCGCTTACCACGACCGAGTAACTAACCTACAAGGTTAACATCAGAAGTGCTGACGAGGTATCACCCTCGGCACTTGACGGTAACCCAGCAGTGTCGGCAACTAAGGGGGAAGTGATGTGCGGTGCCAGGGTCTAGTCTTCAATCCCGATGATCGGGTCTTCTGATATCCAGCAGGGCAGTCGGGATCAAGTGGGGCTCTCTGTCGTGTCTCTACCCAGCCTATACTAAGCAGTCTCGGATAACCAGAAAGGTAACAAGGCAGGGTACAATAATCAGGCTATGCAGCAGATATAGGAAAACAGTAGCAGTAGCAGTTCTAATGCAAGCATAAGAGAGAAGAGAGTAGGCGATATAGGCATGCTCAAAATGGGGGTGCTTGCCTGTTTGCTCGGGGGCAAGGGCAAGGTCTTCAGTGGTATCGTCGGGGACGTAGCCGTACTCCTGAGCTGCGTCTGCCTCGGGAGCTACGCCAACGTCGGGGTCTACCGAGAGAGAAGAGGGGGAAGAAACAGGTAAACATAATGCAAACAAATGCAATACGGTGCGTGTGATGCTATGATGCAGTGCAGGGTTGCCTAATTATGCATCTAAGTCATTTTAGTTATTTTTAGAATTATTCTGGGATTTAACATCCGACGTGTATGCACTATTCATCTGCCGGATACGGATCCGGAGTTACGAGTTCTTCTACGTATGGGGTTCCGATGGAGAAACAGACGGCACGATCAGACTCGGCTCGTCGTTCTGAGCAACTTTCATGTTTTAACTTTTTCGATCCGAGCTACGGTTTAAAAGTTATTAATTTTTAAAGTTTATTTGAATTTCTGGAATTTATTTATTTATCAGAAAATGAATTCTGACGTCAGCATTGCGTCACAGTGACGTCAGCAGGTCAACTGCGGTTGACCAGGGTCATATCTGACATGTGGGTCCAGTGGGACCCACATGTCAGCCTCTGTTTCTTTAACCAGTGAATTAATTTAATTACCAGGGTTAATTAGGGGTTGGACCCCACATGTCAGTGAGACATTAGGTTAATCTAATTAGTTTCTATTTAATTAAATCTTTAATTAGGTTAATTAGTCGCGGGGCCCACCTGTCAGTGGCATTACGCCGCCACGTCAGCTCGTTGACCACGGTCAACGTGGTCAGCGGGGCCCGTGGGACCCACTGGCAGTGACCCAGGGGTGTCCCACGTGGCGGCCACGTCGGCGGCCGGCGCCGGAGTTGCGCCGGCGACCAAAAATCGCGGCAGCGCGGCTCGGACGCCGTCGGGTTTCGCCCACAGGCCACCAAAACGGCCGGGGCTGGTCGCGTTCGAACGAGGGAAAAGTGCCGCGTCGATCTATGGCATGTGCGCGAGCTAAAACGGCCGGAATCGAGCGCTAGGTCGTCGCCGGCGGCGAGGCATTTCGGGTGAGCGCGGATCCGTCGCGGCAGGGCTCGGCTAGCTACGGGGTTGGTCGCATCGAGACCGCGGAGAGGTGCTGAGCACTTTCCTGCACTCGCACGGCCATGACACAGACTGCATCGCCGGCGGCGAGCTCCACGGCGGCGATGTTTGCGGGTGCTAGTGGTGCAGCGGCTACGGGTGACGAACGGCAGCAGAGAGAGAGGGGAAAGGGGCATGTGCTCACCGGGAAGGCACAAGGTGGCCCGGTGTCAGCTTAGTAGCCGCAGATGGTCGGGGACGCCGGAGATCGCCGGAGAGGCCGAAGACAAGGAGGAGCTCGATCCACCGCCTTCGCTGCACCCAAGCTCGAACGGAGGACACCAGGCGATGGAGAGGAGCGGGGCGGAGCTCGCTGGCTGGACGGCTTGACGAAGGGTGGCCGGTGGCCGCGGCAACGTCGAGAACGCGGCGACGACGGCGCTCGGTTGCCGGATCTGGGAGGGAGCGAGGGGCGGAGCGAGCGAGGGAGGAGAGGGGAGAGTGAACGGGGTGGCCAGGGAGGACGGCTCGACCTCACCCTTATCCCCTCCGCCTCCTGTTCCGTCGGTGGGCGGCGACGTGTCGGCGCCGCGCCGGCGCGCGCGCGCTCGACCAGCGGGAGAACGACAGCGCGAGGGAAAGAGGTGAGTGGGCCAGCTGGGCTGGGGTTCGGGGCACTGTGCACTAAGGCCAAGTGCACAGTGCCTCATTTTTATTTTTTTTGTTTTGTTTTCTCTTTTTCGTTTAATCTTTTCTGTTTTGAAATAGTTAGGGCACTTGTGCTCTTTTGAAAAATGTGGGAGTTCGCCCTTATATCGCAATGCAATATTAGCTCTCACCAAAAAGTGGTTTGAACAGTTTTGGAAGCCATTTGATTTAGTATCGATTTTAAATGAATTTAATATTGCTGTTTTGGGGCTGCTTCATCTAGTTAGAGTCACTTGTCCAACTCCAAATATTTTGATATTGATTTTAGAAATGTTCCTGAATTATTTGCCATTTAATGAACATTTTTCCAACAGTGTTTGATTAACTTTATAATTCACTTTTGAATTTGAGTTGATTTTCAGAGGTGAATTTGAATTGGATCATTAACCCATATGACTTGGCACTGCAAATGATCATGACTTGGCAGTTTTAACAGAGTGTCACAGAGCTTATTACAGGGGGTGTTACAAGTTCTCCTCCTCTAAAAGAAATTCTCGTCCCGAGAATTTAGGAGGTAGAAGGAAAGAGTCCGGGATATTCTTCCCGAAGATGATCCTCGCGTTCCCAAGTGGCTTCATCTTCAGTGTGATTCGACCACTGCACTTTTAGGAACTTGGTCGTCTTCTGACGAGTACGGCGCTCAGCTTCGTCGAGGATGCGGATCGGATGCTCCTTATAGGAAAGATCATCTTGTAGCTCGAGCATCTCATGATCCACTACACGGTGAGGGGATTCCTTGAAGCACTTTCGGAGTTGCGACACGTGGAAGACATCATGAATATGGGAGAATTGCGGTGGCAACTCCAATTGATATGCCACCTGTCCACGTCTAGCCACGATGCGGAAAGGACCAATATAGCGAGGAGCTAGCTTGCCCTTGATTCCGAAACGTCGTGTGCCCTTCATCGGAGTGACACGAAGATACGTTTGATCACCAGGTTGATAGATCACACCCCATCGCTTGCGATCATAATTGCTCTTCTGGCGGTCTTGAGCTGCTTTGAGATTTTCCCGGACAATTCGGACTTGTTCTTCGGCATGCTGAATTATGTCCGGTCCAACAAGAGGTCGTTCCCCAGTTTCTGACCAATTCAGAGGGGTTCGACATTTACGACCATAAAGAACCTCAAAGGGGGCCATTTTCAAGCTGGCTTGATAGCTGTTGTTATAAGAGAACTTGGCATACGGAAGAGATTCCTCTCATTTCTTACCGAAGGATATAACACAGGCTCGAAGCATATCTTCAAGCACTTGATTAACGCGCTCAACTTGGCCTTGGGATTGGGGATGATAAGCTGAACTCCAGGTAATATGAGTTCCCATTGCTTTCTGGAATCTTTCCCAGAAATGGCCAGTGAAAATGCTGCCACGGTCTGAACTGATTTCCTTGGGAATACCATGGAGTGAAACAATTCTGGAGATATATAGCTCTGCTAACTGACTAGCAGTAATAGTCTCCTTAACTGGCAGAAAGTGTGCAACCTTAGAAAGTTGGTCAACGACGACAAGAATAGCATCGTGACCCTTCTGAGACTTGGGAAGACCAGTAATGAAGTCCATTTGCACTTCATCCCACTTCCATAGAGGAATAGGGAGCGGTTGCAGAATTCCAGCAGGTTTCTGATGTTCTGCCTTCACGCGACGACAAACGTCACACTCGGCAACATAACGAGCAATATCTTGTTTCATTCTAGACCACCAGTACCTTTGACGAAGATCTCGATACATCTTGGTACTGCCCGGATGGATAGACAACGGTGTATCATGGGCCTCCTTCATGACTTTGTCAGTCATCAGCTCGAAGCGAGGTACTACAATGCGGTCTCGGAAGTACAAGGTTCCATCTTCAGCAATTGAGAAATCCCTATACTTTTGGAGGTGAAGCTCTTTCTTCATTAGACCAATTTCAGCATCTTTGGCTTGCACAATCTTGACAGCTTTCTCAAGATCTGGCTGTATCACAAGATTATTAAGAGAACCTCGCGGAATGATGCAGAGATTCAGCTTGCGCAATTCTTCATATAGCTGGGGTTGAGCTTGTTTAACCATGAGGTTGTTGCAATAAGACTTGCGGCTCAAGGCATCAGCCATCACATTAGCTTTGCCAGGAGTGTATGAAATACCACAGTCATAATCGGTGATTGTTTCCAACCAACGCTGCTGACGAAGATTAAATTCCGGTTGAGTGAATAAGTACTTCAAGCTCTGATGATCGGTGTAAATCTCACACCGATTACCAAGGAGGTAATGACGCCACTGCTTCAAAGCATAAATGACAGCAGCAAGTTCGAGGTCGTGCAGTGGGTAATTCTCTTCATGTGGACGCAGTTGTCGCGAAGCATAAGCAATAACTCTTTGCTCTTGCATTAGGACACAACCTAGTCCTTGGCGAGAGGCGTCGCAGAAGATCACGAAATCTTTACGGGAGTCTGGAGGAGCAAGGACTGGAGCAGAAGTCAACTTGTCCTTGAGGGTCTGGAAGCTTTCCTGACATTTGTCTGTCCACTCAAACTTAACGCCTTTGTGAAGCAAATTAGTCAGGGGCTTGGCAATCTTAGAGAAATTTTCGATGAAACGGCGGCAATAACTTGCAAGCCCGAGGAAACTTCTGACTTGCTTGACATTCTTCGGAGGGGTCCAGTCAAGAATAGCCTGAACTCGCTCCGGGTTAACTGCGATACCATCCTTGGAGATGACATGTCCAAGGTAGGTTACCTCAGAAAGCCAGAATTCGCACTTAGAGTTCTTGGCATATAATTGGTGCTCTCGAAGTCTCTCTAGAACAAGGCGAAGATGCTCAGCATGTTCTTCTTTGTTCTTCGAATAAACCAGAATATCATCCAGATATACCACGACGAATTTGTCGAGGTAATCCATGAATATGTAATTCATTAGGCGGGAGAATGTAGCTGGAGCGTTTGTTAAGCCAAACGACATGACTATGTAGTCGTAAGAGCCATAACGAGTAACGAATGCAGTCTTCGGAATATCCTCTTCGCGGACACGGATCTGGTGATAACCCAACCTCAAGTCGAGTTTAGAAAACACCAAAGATCGATCAACTTGCAGGATCCTACTCTCCGTGTGCACTCTGATGCAGAATCCGGTCTTATCGAATGACAACTCGGAGTATAATACAACTCGGAGAGAAAGGTTAAACAAAACAATGGAAAGAAAAATGATTATCAGACTAATCAGATCAAAGCCACGGAAATCGCACTGAATCCAGCTCTTCGGGTGGATAGAATTAACGAGAACCTAAATGTCGGTGTTCGTAAATTTTATTAAACCCGAATAGATGAGAGATTAGAATCCCAGAGTAAAGACCAGGAATAAAAGATCCTAATACCACCCAGTTGGCGACGTGGGCCCGTAAGCCACACAGCCAAGTTAGTAAAATAGTTTTTGACCACTAGACTCAACTTCGGCCAAGGAATTGGATAGGGGGATACCTAGAGGCAGTCGGCTCTGATACCAACCTATGACGACCCCGGCTTAATCGTGCACTAACCATACACGCAAATGCGCACGATCAAGCCTAAGGACTCACTTGATGATATCACAACACAACTCTAAAACATAAATAAAGTCATACAAGCTTTATATTACAAGCCAGGGCCTCGAGGGCTCGAATACATAGCTCGATGGCATACAAGCGTCAGCGGAAGCAACAGATATCTGAGTACTGATATATTACAGAGAGAGAAATAGGCCTTCACAGAGGTGGAGTAAAATAAAAGCTACGATCAAAAGGCGTAGGCCTCCTGCCCTGGACCCTCCGATCCTACTCCTGGTCGTCAGTCGGCTCCTCGAAGTAGTAGTACTCGCCAGGCGGGTAGTAGTACTGGTCGTCGGCTGGGGCGTCCGGCTCAGGGGCTCCGTCGTCTGGTGGCATCAAATGGAATATGGGGGAAAAAGAAAATAAAGCAAACATGAGTACTCATCCGAAGTACTCAGCAAGCAAGGATCTACGCTACATATGCATCATTTTTAAAAGGGGCTGTATATGTGGACTGGGCTGCAGAAATGCCAGAATAGAGGGGGAAGCCTAGTCCTATCGAAGACTAGCATCTTCAACAATCTTCGACAGTCTTGCAGCATCAGGAGAGAGCAGATGAACATAATGTAAAGTAGTAGTAGTAGTATCATCAACCTCGACCTGAGATCCTTTCTCGACTCCCTGCGAGAAAGCAATCCCAGAGCCGTACTATCCAGTTCTCATATCAAGTTCTAGTTGTACCGATCGGGATACAACTCCGAGTGTCCGTTACCGTAGGACAGGCTATCGATAGAAGTTTCTTCCCTGCAGGGGTACACCAACTTACCCACCACGCTTGCTTAACTCCGGCCGGACACACTTTTCTGGGTCATGCCCGGCCTCAGCTAAGCAACACGCCGCAACCCGACCTAGGCTTATAAGAGAGGTCAGCACACCGGACTAAACCTATGCCCCCAGGGGTCTTGGGCCATCGCCCCAGGAACTCATGCACGTTACGGGGCCACCGAGAGCAGACCTAGCAACCCCTTATACAAGCGCGGTTGCGTTACCAGTCCAACTCGGCGTGCGCCGCTCCTTACTGACGTCAAACAAGCTTCGGCTGATGTATACGACGCAGAACGCCCATACTATGCCCACGTGATGCTTAGTGCTATCGGGCCAGAGGCCCCTCGGATCAAATATCCAAACCGTAGTGGATTAGGAGCGGGCGGAAACGAGCAGAGACTCACGATCGATGTGACCCCGTCGCCCCGTCTCGAGGACTTGCGGCAAGGGCTAAGAATGCCCGGCCACGCCTCGTAGTTATCTCGCGGGCACCATCCAGGTCAACCTGACTCCACATCACTTGGCATTAAGCTCGCGCGGGTACCCCTCAGGGCCGACCCGTCTTTAGTATTAAGGTTTAGTGCAAGTCCACTCATCAATAGTAACTGTGTGTCTGACACCAGGGGAGCCCTGAGGAATCACCCTCGATGGAACCCCACCTGATGTTATCATCAAGGTGAACGAAGGAGGAATCACCCTCGAGGTCCACACTTGAGGAGTTGCGCGACGACGTCGTTATCGGGGGTGGTGTAGGAGGAATCACCCTCGCTTACCACGACCGAGTAACTAACCTACAAGGTTAACATCAGAAGTGCTGACGAGGTATCACCCTCGGCACTCGACGGTAACCCAGCAGTGTCGGCAACTAAGGGGGAAGTGATGTGCGGTGCTAGGGTCTAGTCTTCAATCCCGTTGATCGGGTCTTCTGATATCCAGCAGGGCAGTCGAGATCAAGTGGGGGTCTCTGTCGTGTCTCTACCCAGCCTATACTAAGCAGTCTCGGATAACCAGAAAGGTAACAAGACAGGGTACAATAATCAGGCTATGCAGCAGATATAGGAAAACAGTAGCAGTAGCAGTTCTAATGCAAGCATAAGAGAGAAGAGAGTAGGCGATATAGGCATGCTCAAAATGGGGGTGCTTGCCTGTTTGCTAGGGGGCAAGGGCAACGTCTTCAGTGGTATCGTCGGGGACGTAGCCGTACTCCTGAGCTGCGTCTGCCTCGGGAGCTACGCCAACGTCGGGGTCTACCGAGAGAGAAGAGGGGGAAGAAACAGGTAAACATAATGCAAACAAATGCAATACGATGCGTGTGATGCTATGATGCAGTGCAGGGTTGCCTAATTATGCATCTAAGTCATTTTAGTTATTTTTAGAATTATTCTGGGATTTAACATCCGACGTGTATGCACTATTCATCTGCCGGATACGGATCCGGAGTTACGAGTTCTTCTACGTATGGGGTTCCGATGGAGAAACAGACGGCACGATCAGACTCGGCTCGTCGTTCTGAGCAACTTTCATGTTTTAACTTTTTCGATCCGAGCTACGGTTTAAAAGTTATTAATTTTTAAAGTTTATTTGAATTTCTGGAATTTATTTATTTATCAGAAAATGAATTATGACGTCAGCATTGCGTCACAGTGACGTCAGCAGGTCAACTGCGGTTGACCAGGGTCAAATCTGACATGTGGGTCCAGTGGGACCCACATGTCAGCCTCTGTTTCTTTAACCAGTGAATTAATTTAATTACCAGGGTTAATTAGGGGGTGGACCCCACATGTCAGTGAGACATTAGGTTAATCTAATTAGTTTCTATTTAATTAAATCTTTAATTAGGTTAATTAGTCACGGGGCCCACCTGTCAGTGGCATTACGCCGCCACGTCAGCTCGTTGACCATGGTCAACGTTGTCAGCGGGGCCCGTGGGACCCACTGGCAGTGACCCAGGGGTGTCCCACGTGGCGGCCACGTCGGCAGCCGGCGCCGGAATTGCGCCGACGACCAAAAATCGCGGCGGCGCGGCTCGGACGCCGTCGGGTTTCGCCCACAGGCCACCAAAACGGCCGGGGCTGGTTGCGTTCGAACGAGGGAAAAGTGCCGCGTCGATCTATGGCATGTGCGCGAGCTAAAACGGCTGGAATCGAGCGCTAGGTCGTCGCCGGCGGCGAGGCATTTCGGGTGAGCGCGGATCCGTCGCGGCAGGGCTCGGCTAGCTACGGGGTTGGTCGCATCGAGACCGCGGAGAGGTGCTGAGCACGTTCCTGCACTCGCACGGCCATGACACAGACTGCATCGCCGGCGGCGAGCTCCACGGTGGCGACGTTTGCGGGTGCTAGTGGTGCAGCGGCTACGTGTGACGAACGGCAGCAGAGAGAGAGGGGAAAGGGGCATGTGCTCACCGGGAAGGCACAAGGTGGCCCGGTGTCAGCTTAGTAGCCGCAGAGGGTCGGGGACGCCGGAAAACGCCGGAGAGGCCGAAGACGAGGAGGAGCTCGATCCTCCGCCTTCGCTGCACCCCAGCTCGAACGGAGGACACCAGGCGATGGAGAGGAGCGGGGCGGAGCTCGCTGGCTGGATGGCTTGACGAAGGGTGGCCGGTGGCCGCGGCAACGTCGAGAACGCGGCGACGACGGCGCTCGGTGGCCGGATCTGGGAGGGAGCGAGGGGCGGAGCGAGCGAGGGAGGAGAGGGGAGAGTGAACGGGGTGGCCAGGGAGGACGGCTCGACCTCGCCCTTATCCCCTCCGCCTCCTGTTCCGTCGGTGGGCGGCGACGTGTCGGCGCCGCGCCGGCGCGCGCGCGCTCGACCAGCGGGAGAACGACAGCGCGAGGGAGAGAGGTGAGTGGGCCTGCTGGGCCGGGGTTCGGGGCACTGTGCACTAAGGCCCAGTGCACAGTGCCTCGTTTTTATTTTTTTGTTTTGTTTTCTCTTTTTCTTTTAATCTTTTCTGTTTTGAAATAGTTAGGGCACTTGTGCACTTTTGAAAAATGTGGGAGTTGGCCCGAATATCGCAATGCAATATTAGCTCTCACCAAAAAGTGGTTTGAACAGTTTTGGAAGCCATTTGATTTAGTATCGATTTTAAATGAATTTAATATTGCTGTTTTGGGGCTGCTTCATCAAGTTAGAGTCACTTGTCCAACTCCAAATATTTTGATATTAATTTTAGAAATGTTCCTGAATTATTTACCATTTAATGAACATTTTCCCAACAGTGTTTGATCAACTTTATAATTCACTTTTGAATTTGAGTTGATTTTCAGAGGTGAATTTGAATTGGATCATTAACCCATATGACTTGGCACTGCAAATGATCATGACTTGGCAGTTTTAACAGAGTGTCACAGAGCTTATTACAAGGGGTGTTACAACCTTCTATCTCAGATCTGAAGGCAAAGTGTTTGTCGCTAAGAACGGGTCCTTTCTCGAGAAAGAGTTTCTCTTGAAAGAATTGAGTGGGAGGAAGATAGAACTTGATGAGGTTGTTGAACCTTTACTTCAACCAGAGAGTAGTGCAGCACAGAAAGATGTTTCTGTGGCACCTATGTGAGTTGAAGAGGAAGCTAATGATGATGATAATGAAGCTTCGGATCAAGTTACTATCGAACCTCATAGGTCGACAAGGGTACGTACAACTCCTGAGTGGTACGGTAACCCTGTCTTAGAGGTCATGTTGTTGGACAACGGTGAACCTACGAGCTATGGAGAAGCGATGGTGGGCCCGGATTCTGACAAATGGTTAGAGGCCATGAAATCCGAGATGGGATCCATGTATGAAAACAAAGTATGGACTTTCGGAGTATTACCTGTAGGGCGAAAGGCCTTTCAGAATAAATGGATCTTTAAGAAGAATACGGACGCGGACGGTAATGTCACCGTCTATAAAGCTCAACTTGTGGCAAAGGGGTTTTCACAAGTTCAAGGAGTTGACTACGATGAGACTTTCTCACCCGTAGCGATGCTTAAGTCCGTCAGAATCATGTTAGCAATAGCTGCATTTTTCGATTGTGAAATCTGGCAGATGGATGTCAAAACAGCGTTCCTTAATGGATTCCTTAAGGAAGAGTTGTATATGATGCAACCGGAAGGTTTTGTCGATCCAGAGAATGTTGACAAAGTGTGCAAACTCCAGCGATCCATTTATGGACTGGTGCAATCATCTCGGAGTTGGAATCTTCGCTTTGCTGAGGTGATCAAAGCGTTTGGGTTTATACAAGTTTTCGGAGAATCTTGTATTTACAAGAAAGATAGTGGGAGCACTATAGTGTTTCTAATATTATATGTGGATAACATATTGCTGATTGGAAACAATATAGAACTTTTGGAAAACGTGAAGGAGTATTTGAACAAGGGTTTTTCAATGAAGGACCTAGGAGAAGCTGCTTTCATATTAGGCATCAAGATCTATAGAGATAGATCGAGACGCTTAATAGGACTTTCACAAAGCACATACTTTGATAAGATTTTGAAGAAGTTCAAAATGGATCAGTCCAAGAAGGGGTTCTTGCCTGTTTTGCAAGGTGTGAAGTTGAGTAAGACTCAATGCACAGCGACTATAGAGGATAGAGAAAAGATGAGTGTCATCCCCTATGCTTCTGCCATAGGCTCTATCATGTATGCGATGCTGTGCACAAGACCGGATATCAGCCTTGCCATAAGTATGGCCGGAAGGTTTCAAAGTAATCCACGAATGGATCACTGGACAGCGGTGAAGAATATCCTTAAGTACCTGAAAAGGACTAAGGAAATGTTTCTCGTTTATGGAGGTGATCAAGAGCTCGTCATAAAGGGTTACGTCGATGCAAGATTTGACACTGATCCGGATGATTCTAAGTCTCAGACCGGATACGTATATATTCTAAATAGGGGAGCGGTAAGCTGGTGCAGTTCCAAGCAAAGCGTGGTAGCTGATTCTACATGCGAAGCGGAGTACATAGCTGCCTCGGAGGCAGCGAAGGAAGGTGTCTGGATGAAGCAGTTCATGACAGATCTTGGAGTTGTGCCTAGTGCACTGGACCCAATGACTCTGCTCTGTGACAACACTGGTGCCATTGCTCTGGCCAATGAACCAAGGTTTCACAAGAGGACCAAACACATAAAGCGACGCTTCAACTCCATCCGTGATGCAATCAAGGAGGACATAAACATTTGCAAAGTACATATGGATCTGAATATTGCAGATCCGTTGACTAAACCTCTTCCACGGGCAAAACATGATCAACACCAGAACTCTATGGGTGTTAGATTTATTACCATGTAATGCTAGATTATTGACTCTAGTGCAAGTGGGAGACTGTTGGAAATATGCCCTAGAGGCAATAATAAAGTGGTTATTATTATATTTCCTTGTTCATGATAATCGTTTATTATCCATGCTATAATTGTATTGATTGGAAACTCAAATACATGTGTGGATACATAGACAACAACATGTCCCTAGTGAGCCTCTACTGGACTAGCTCGTTGATCAAAGATGGCTATGGTTTCCTAGTCATAGACATGAGTTGTCATTTGATAACGGGATCACATCATTGGGAGAAAGATGTGATGGACAAGACCCAAACTATGAACGTAGCATATGATCGTGTCAAGTTTATTGCTATCGTTTTCTGCATGTCAAGTATATGTTCCTATGACCATGAGATCATGCAACTCACTGACACCGGAGGAATACCTTGTGTGTACCAAACGTCGCAACGTAACTGGGTGACTATAAAGGTGCTCTACAGGTATCTCTGAGGGTGTCTGTTGAGTTGGCATGGATCAAGACTGGGATTTGTCATTCCGTATGACCGAGAGGTATCTCAGGGCCCTCTCGGTAATACAACATCACAATAAGCTTGCAAGCAATGTGACTAAGGAGTTAGTCGCGGGATCTTGTATTACGGAACGAGTAAAGAGACTTGCCGGTAACGAGACTGAACTAGGTATGGAGATACCGACGATCGAATCTCGGGCAAGTAACATACCGATGGACAAAGGGAACTGCATACGGGATTAGCAGAATCCTTGACATTGAGGTTCGACCGATAAGATCTTCGTAGAATATGTAGGAACCAATATGGGCATCCAGGTCCCGCTATTGGTTATTGATCGTAGAGGTGTCTCGGCCATGTCTGCATAGTTCTCGAACCCGCAGGGTCTACACAGTTAATGTTTGGTGAGGATATAAGTATAGTTTAGTCATTATGGTGGTTACCGAAGGTTGTTCGGAGTCCCGGATGAGATCCCGGACGTGACGAGGAACTCTGGAATGGTCCGGAGGTGAAGATTGATATATTGGACGAAGGGTATTGGAGTCCGGAATTGTTCTGGGGGTACCGGGTGATGACCAACATCACCGAAGGGGTTTCGGGGGGCCCCGGCAAGTGTTGGGGGGCCCCATGGGCCAAGGAGAGGGGGCAAACCAGCCCACTAAGGGACTGTGCGCCCCCCTCACCCTTTCCCACGTAACCAGAAGGGGTGGGGGCACTCCCCTAGGACAGCCACCCCCTTTTGCCTTGGGAGCTAAGGCTCCCGTGGGGAGGCGCACCAAAACCCATCTAGGGTTTTCTCCTGGTGGCCGCCGGCCCCCCCTAGGGAACCCTAGGGCGCCCCTCCTCCTCCCTTCCCCCTATATATAGAGGGGTAGAGGGAGGGCAGCCGCACCCATCTATGCCACGGCGCTGCCCTCCCTCTCCCTCGTAGCCATCTTCTTCTCCGTAGTGTTTAGCGAAGCTCTGCCGAGATTTCTTCACCACCACCGCCACCATGCCGTCGTGCTGCCAGAGGACTCGAGCTACGCGTGTTGAACGCGGAGGTGCCGTCCGTTCGGCACTTGGATCGAGAGTTTGCGGGACGGATCGTGATTGGATCGCGAAGACGTTCGACTACATCAACCGCGTTTTTTAACGCTTCCGCTTAGCGATCTACAAGGGTATGTAGATGCAATCTCTCCTCTCATAGATGTTCATCTCCTAGATTGATCTTGGTGAGCATAGGAAAATTTTTGTTTCCCATGCAACGTTCCCCAACACCAACATCTATTCGGCAACCCAGATTTTTTTTTACTAGAAACTGAATTTGGGTGTGCACTTTGTTAATTGAAGAACAAAAACAGGAGTATGAACACTGAATAATTTTCCAAATTGCTGCTTCGACTCAGTTGCATCAACTTAGCATGGCGCTCAGATCGCGTCCTCTGCCCTGACAGGCCTAAATGCCCATTCTAATGACGGATGAACAACAAGTACAAGAAAAACAGAGCAATGATACAACAATAGAACCCCCTGCCCTGATTTGCTTGCTTCTTCAAATCGATCATCTGCATTAGATGTTTGTTGATCTTCTTCAGTTCCTCGCTCAGTTCGGACTGCGCGTGTAGTTCAGCATCGCGCGCATACCTTGGCATCGACAGGACTCTGCTCGCCCCTTGCCCGTCCGAGCTCCCCAAGTTCTCCACAGCAATCGGCGGCACCCGCCCAAATTGAGCTCACAGGTTGCGGCCCGCTCGAATCAATGTAGCCCTCAAACTGAATCCTCTCAATATAATCATCCATCCACTCGAAATGTGTATATTTTTCCAGGATCTGAAAACAACAACATGAACCCTAAATCCCAAATTCGACGAGAAAAAGGTAAATCTGGAGAAATCAGAGCAAACGACAGCGAAAGAACGGACTAAGAACTGAGATCTAACCTTGCCATCCCTTCATGCCATTGTTTTGCTCGAGCATTTCACAAATTCGCGCCCAAGATTGCCATTCTCATCCGTCTTACTGACCCACCGTTTAAGAAGCTCTGGGCGTGGGCACTCAGGGCACCTTGTGAGCGGCACTGGACCATACTGTCGCCATTTTGAATGCGTAGCGGAGGAGCTAGACATCTGCGCTAGGTCGCTGGAGAAGAGAAAGATTGGGGAAAGGGGAAGCAATGGGCGGCGGCGGGCGGACGGGAACGGGCGCTCGTCTCTTCTAGCTACGGAGAGGTGGGTCCCCCTCTTACATGGACAAGTGGTGGGTCCGCTACGTGGATTTGCTTGGGGATTCGTGCAGTGAGGAGCAGCACGAGTCACGCATCAGTTCGATGCAGTGTAATCAACAGGAGCTGTCCTGTCTAGGTAAAAAAGAATCAAAGTGGGGTATAGGTCTGCATGCAGTCATGTGAGGTACATTTTTTTTAACTCCCACAACCTTTGTCTCTCCTCAAACTTTCTCATATGCATGCACAGGACACTTTTTTTATGTTGACACTGCAAATGCTTTCTCTCACACCGCTGCGGTGTGCAAGGTTTCCTGGGATTTAGTAAGAGATGACGACATCTTGCACTAGTAGTCATAAACAAATTGTCAGGCCTTGGAATCTTTGCTAGATGAACAGTCCCTCTGACTGCCATACGTTTTTTAATTGGATGATTTTTAATGGAACAAAATTCACTAATTTTTTGCAGGTTATCTACAGAGCTATAACTTGGATTCGTATGTGATCGTTACTCTGGTTGTGTTTGGTTGGACAACTTTTACCAACTTCTGCTTTTGAGAAGCTAAAAGTCAACCAATGGGGTAAATTCTCGCAGCAGTTTCTAAGAATCTGTAGCTTTCTCGTAGTGTAGTTTTCGCAGCTGGGCTACCCCGACTTCCACAGATTCTAAACCGAGTTATCTGTCCCCATGAAAAGAGATGGTATTTACCCACCATGCCACTCCCAAGTCATACCGCTTCAGCTCTTTCTCTCGATCCATATAGAAGGAACGCACACACGAGCTATCCCCTCTGCTGGCTCACGCATCAGGACAAAGAGTCGCTGCAGCAGCTAGGGTTGAAAGCCGCCGTCGCCCGCCACAGACGCCTGCTCCGGCGACCCGCCGCCGCCGTGCGCTCAGTCCCCAGGAACTCTCATCCCTCTTCCTCGATCCTCCTTGCTCCTTCTTTCCTCTCATCCTCCTCTGTCCTGATGCATAGCAGCACATGTCCGGCCAGCCGGTGGCGCCGGTGTACCTGGCTCCGTCCTCCTCTTCCCTCTCCCAACTGCTTCCTCCCTCCTCCCTCCCCCCCCCCCCCCCCCCCCCCCCAACTCCCTCACGGGGGTCGCCCCTCCCAGCTCCTACTGCCTCATCCTCCAGTTTAGTTATTCCATTGTTTTTTTTGCTTAATTTTGTTTGTAATTTTCTAACATGATATGCCTAATTATGTAGAAATGTGTATGCTTGTATGAATGTCATGTAAAAAAAAGGCAAACATCAAAGTATAGTGGTTTAATTGCGTATGTGTTACCTATGGATCAACTACATTGTCATAGTTTTCATTTGCAAAATGATGGTTCAGTTACGTACAAATGTTCATATCCTTTACGGTCAATTAGCATATAAACATATTCACTCATGCTCCGGAGCATTACAGATATTTCACAGTCAAATCTATAGTTCACAGTTGTTTTAACCAAACAGCCTCCAGCTTTTCCACAGCAGCCTTTTCAGAGCAGCTTTTTCACAGCAGCCTTTCCAGAATCTGCAGCTCAACCAAACATAGCCTCACTCATGCGGACTTCAGGGAGCTTTTGGTTATTGGGTGCAACCGCTGGGTGATGATAGCACGGGCTATCTTCAGCCGTTTTGGGTGGCGAGCTAATAATAGGCTAGGTGTGTAGGCATCGTAGCTTGCTTTTTATCGTCGGATGTGGCACTTTTCAGTTCTATATCGCCGGATGTGGCGCTTTTCAGATTTATTTTCTTTCGACTTCTGCTCAGTTTATGAGCTTCTTTGGACCTTAAGACTTTGCTACATTTTTATTTAATAATATGACTGCATGCATCGATTGATTCCGAGGCCGAGGGTCATCCTCCTTTTCTAAAAAAAACTACTGTTTACATTTACAGTACTAATATTTATCACATGTTTCTAGAATTTTTTTTATGATCACATGTTTATAGATACTATGTATAGAAGATAATATCTGTTATGGATCACAAGTAGTTTTTGAAAGCTCACCATGTTCGTTCAGTCATTTCCGAAACATAATGCGCATATAATCTACCACCTTCTTCCAATGTATTATCCATGGCTAGCACTGTAGACAGTACAGGATACATGCAATGCAATCCCTGAAAAAGCAAAGTAGGCCCTCATGCTCCCGTCTGAGAAGTCACTGTCGTGAACAGTATCCTATAGGCCTATAGAGATTCGAATTTTATATGTCTCCCACCGGTGTATTAGGCACTGATCACACTGCCACACCTGCCAATTTTAAGCATGGTTAATAGAAGAGCCGGCCACCGGCTGTATACTTATGCCATGTCACATGTAGTCTTAAAAAAAAGGTTCATATAATAATGCAGGCTGTAGACGGGCTGCTCCATTGGCTATAGCAATTAATGAATGCATGCATCGGAAAGGAAGCAACGCACTTGATTGGAAAGGAGGGCGCAGGACCAGCTTTTAGCGCTGCATGCAGCTCAGTTCTCTCGTGTGCTGCGCTATAACCGGGCTATAGCTGAAGCGCCCGCTACCTTCTCTTTCCTCGTCTCTCTCTTCCAGCTAAGACTTTTGCTGACCTAGATGGCTTATAGCCAGCTGACTAAGACCTATTATACTTGCTATTAAAAACACAGCTCGTATCTCTATGCGTGGGAGAACAGGACGAATATGCTACTTTAGTGTCTCGCATCGTAATCCTTTTCCATGTTTAACTAATATACTATATACGACTTGTCTCTCTCGTTGAGCTGATATTGTGGTGACCTCCATCTTCGATTCTATTTGATCTTGCGGTACATACGCTCTTCTTATCGACATGGCCCGGCAGACCGACATAATTATCATTATAGAATATGATCTAGACAATGCTAGAAAATTGAAGATGTTATTTTATGTATTTGAACGGTTATTTTGGTTGAAACTAATTTCAAGTTGTCAAAGGCAGTTACCATCTGGCCGGACAATTGTTCCCAAGAGAGGCAGCAAGGTGGACGACCAATAAACCCTAACCTCCTCATGTCGCCTGCCCCTCTCGCTGCCGCTAGGACGCGGCATCGGCGGCGCCAAGGAGGTCCAGATTGGGGATGACCTGTTGCGGAGGTGCTGGAGCGTTGTTGTGTGACAACGAAGGAGATGCGTGCTCGACCAACAGTCTTCGCCAGTCGGTGCGCGATGACATTATTGATGAAGACGGCACTTGAGTGTTGTTGTGCGCCGGCAAAGAAAATGTAGGTCCATTTCTTTTTTTTTAGGAGGGGGGGGGGGAGTTACACCATCAAAAGAGTCATGTAAAAGTTTGGCACTTAATGGGGTTGACTTGCTATTTTTAGGGCATTAAATGAATTTCTAGGTATTAAATTGAGGTAAATGACTTTTAGTTCTAAATACGGGGAATGAACTTGGAAAAAAATGAAACTTGGCCATGGTGCCATGGTACGATAAATAAAGGGAGTTACAAAACTTCAAGATAGTTACAGAAAAGTTGTGATCCACTTCGCTTAGAAACTGAAGAGTCTCCGGTGAAGTAACAGAGTTTCGAAGGGGAAGTGTCGAGTTTGAATGGAAAATCAATTTTATTTTCGTAATTATCCCTTAAAACTTTTCTATGTTGATCATACACCATTTCTAGTTTCATGTTCAATTTTAGGTTAATATGGTATATTTATGGCATTTAATACATTTGTAGCTATTTAACGAACAAAATCAAATCTAGACTACATGTACATTAAAAAAATCCTGAAAATGGTGCAAAAATCCATTTAAGTTCTCGAGTATGCATTTAGGTCATATATGAAAGACACAGCTATGGATTCAACAATTGATACACGGAGCGTGTGCCACGAGGCCAGATTCAATTTCTAAACAATCTACATCATAAGTCTTTCAAATCTTTCTAAAATATTATCCACGTGTTATACTTGTTGAAGCAACCTTTCATGTTATAGGCATCAGTAAAAAGGATTATGTTGAAGAATATTAACCAGCAGCACTGGTGTTTTTGCCACCAACTGCACCAGTCAGTCGCTTATCTCGATCGATTGGGTAAACACGCCTAAGAGCATCTATAGCCGGACTTGGCAAATCCGGCCCCCATAGGCCCGCGGGCGCGTTCGGACGCGTCCGCGGACAGCGGCCGCCAGCCCCTCATATGTTCCGCCGCATATTCACATACCTCAGATGCCGATCCTCAACCATCAAAAGAGTCACGTAAAAGTTTGGCACTTTATGGGGTGGACTTGCCATTTTTAGGGCATTAAATGAATTTCTAGGTATTAAATTGAGGTAAATGACTTTTAATTCTAAATACGGTGGATGAACTCGGAAAAAACTGAAGCTTGGCCATGGTGTCATGGTACGATAAATAAAGGGTGTTATCAAACTTGGAGATAGTTACAGAAAAGTTGTGATGCACTTCGCTTAGAAACTGAAGAGTCTCCGATGAAGTATCAGAGTGTCGAACGGGAAGTGTCGAGTTTGAATGGAAAAATCAATTTTATTTTCGTAATTTTCCCTTAAAACTTTTCTATGTTGATCATACATCATTTCTAGTTTCATGTTCAATTTTAGGTTAATATGATATATTTAAGGCATTTAATACATTTGTAGCTATTTAACGAACAAAATAAAATCTAAACTACAAGTACATTAAAAAAATACCTGAAAATGGTGCAAAAATCCATTTAAGTTCTCGTGTATGCACTTAGGTCATATATGAAAGAAACAGCTACAGATTCAATAATTTGATACGTGGGGCGTGTGCCACGAGGCCATCTTCAATTTCTAAACAATCTACATCATAAGTCTTTCAAATATTTCTAAAATATTAGCCACGTGCTATACTTGTTGAAGCAACCTTACACGTTATAAGCATCAATAAACAAGGATTATGTTGAAGAATATTAACCTGCAGCACTGGTGTTTTGCCACCAACTGCACCAGTCTTTTGTTTTAGGAGAACCAACTGTGCCAGTCAGTCACTTGTCCATATTGAATGGATCACCACACCTAAGAGCACCTACGGACGGACTCGACAAATCCGCCCCCCTATAGGCCCGCGAGCGCGTCCGGACGCGTCCGCGGACATCGCCCGCCAGCCCCTCATATGTTGTGCCACACATTCACATACCTCAAATACCGATCCTCAACCATCAAAAGAGTCATGTAAAAGTTTGGCACTTTATGGATTGGACTTGCCATTTTTAGGGCATTAAATGAATTTCTAGGTATTAAATTGAGGTAAATGACTTTTAATTCTAAATACAGTGAATGAACTCGGAAAAAACTGAAGCTTGGCCATGGTGTCATGGTACGATCAATAAAGGATGTTATAAAAGTTGGAGATAGTTACAGAAAAGTTGTGATGCACTTTGCTTAGAAACTGAAGAGTCTCCGATGAAGTATCGGAGTGTCGAAGGGGAAGTGTCGAGTTTGAATGGAAAAATCAATTTTATTTTCGTAATTTTCCCTTAAAACTTTTCTATGTTGATCATACACCATTTCTAGTTTCATGTTCAATTTTAGGTTAATATGATATATTTACGACATTTAATACATTTGCAGCTATTTAACGAACAAAATCAAATCTAGACTACAAGTACATTAAAAAATACCTGAAAATGGTGCAAAAATCCATTTAAGTTCTCGTGTATGCACTTAGGTCATATATGAAAGAAACAGCTACAGATTCAATAATTTGATACGCGGGGCGTGTGCCACGAGGCCATCTTCAATTTCTAAACAATCTACATCATAAGTCTTTCAAATCTTTCTAAAATATTAGCCACGTGCTATACATGTTGAAGCAACCTTACACGTTATAAGTATCAATAAAAAAGGATTATGTTGAAGAATATTAACCAGCAGCACTGGCGTTTTTGCCACCAACTGCACCAGTCTTTTGTTTTAGGAGAACCAACTGTGCCAGCCAGTCACTTGTCCATATTGAATGGATCATCACACCTAAGAGCACCTACAGACGGACTTGGCAAATCCGCCCCCCTATAGGCCCGCGGGCGCGTCCGGACGCGTCCGCGGACAGCGCCCGCCAGCCCCTCATATGTTGCGCCGCACATTCACATACCTCAAATGCCGATCCTCAACCATCAAAAGAGTCATGTAAAAGTTTGGCACTTTATGGGGTTGACTTGCTATTTTTAGGGCATTAAATGAATTTCTAGGTGTTAAATTGAGGTAAATGACTTTTAATTCTAAATACGGTGAATGAACTCGGAAAAAAATGAAGCTTGGCCAAGGTGTCATGGTACGATAAATAAAGGGTGTTATAAAACTTTGAGATAGTTACAGAAAAGTTGTGATGCCCTTCACTTAGAAACTGAAGAGTCTCCGGTGAAGTATCAGAGTGTCGAAGGGGAAGTGTCGAGTTTGAATGGAAAAATTAATTTTATTTTTGTAATTTTCCCTTCAAACTTTTCTATATTGATCATACACCATTTCTAATTTCATGTTCAATTTTAGGTTAATATGATATATTTACGACATTTAATACATTTGTAGCTATTTAACGAACAAAATCAAATCTAGACCACAAGTACATTAAAAAAAATACCTGAAAATGGTGCAAAACTCTATTTAAGTTCTCGTGTATGTATTTAGGTCATATATGAAAGAAACAGCTACGGATTCAATAATTTCATACGCGGGCCGTGTGCCACGAGGCCATCTTTAATTTCTAAACAATCTACATCATAAGTCTTTCAAATCTTTCTAAAATATTAACCATGTGCTATACTTGTTGAAGCAACCTTACACGTTATAAGGATCGGTAAAAAGGATTATGTCGAAGAATATTAACCAGCAGTGCTGGTGTTTTTGCCACCAACTACACCAGTCTTTTGGTTTAGGAGAACCAACTTTACCAGTCAGTCGCTTGTCCATATCGAATGGATCAACACGCCTAAGAGCATCTACAGTCGGACTTGGCAAATCCAGCCCCGTATACGCCCGTGGGCGCGTCCGGACGCGTCGACGGACAGCGCCCGCCGGCCCCTCATATGTTACGCCGCACATTCACATACCTCAAATGCCGATCCTCAACCATCAAAAGAGCCATGTAAAAGTTTGGCACTTTATGGGGTTGACATGCTATTTTTAGGGCATTAAATGAATTTCTAGGTATTAAATTGAGGTAAATGACTTTTAGTTCTAAATACGGTGAATGAACTCGGAAAAAATGAAACTTGGCCATGGTGTCGTGGTACGACAAATAAAGGGTGTTATAAAACTTTGAGATAGTTACAGAAAAGTTATGATGCACTTTACTTAGAAACTGAAGAGTCTTCGGTGAAGTAACGGAGGGTTGAATGGGAAGTGTCTGAGTTTGAATGTAAAAATTATTTTTATTCTCGTAATTTTCCCTTAAAACTTTTCTATGTTGATCGTACACCATTTCTAGTTTCATGTTCAATTTTAGGTTAATATGATATATTTACGGCATTCAATACCTTTTTAGCTATTTAACGGACAAAATCAAATCTAGACTACATGTACATTAAAAAAACCTGAAAATTGTGCAAAAATCCATTCAAGTTATCGTGTATGCATTTAGGTCATATATATATGAAAGAAACAGTTACGGATTCAATAATTTGGTACGCGGGGCGTGTGCCACGAGGCCGTCTTCAATTTCTAAACAGTCTACATCATAAGTCTTTCCAATCTTTATAAAATATTAACCACGTGCTCTACTGGTTGAACCCACGAGGCCGTCTTCAATTTCTAAACAGTCTACATCATAAGTCTTTCCAATCTTTATAAAATATTAACCACGTGCTCTACTGGTTGAAGCAACCTTACACGTAATAAGCATTGATAAAAAGGATTATGTCGAAGAATATTAACCAGCAGCTCTGGTGTTTTTGCCACCAATTGCAGCAGTCTTTTGTTTTAGAAGAACCAACTTCACCAGTCAGTCGCTTGTCCGATCAAATGGATTAACATGCCTAAGAGCATCTACAGCCGGACTTGCAAATTCGGTACCCTATACACCCGCGGGCACGTTCGGACGTGTCCGCGGACAGCGCCCGCCGGCCCCTCATATGTTGCGCCGCACATTCATATACCTCAAATGTCGATTCTCAAATCACATCGATCATACAATACAAATTGTCCGAATTCAACAGTTCGAAACAAAGCAAATCAAATCATAGTTCAACAAACCGGACATGCCAAAATGAAATAAATGTCCGAGCGTGACGGATGGCTCGTTTGTCGGATCACTGGCCGGACACCATCCATGCCGCCTGCTCGGAGCCCAGGCGGACTGCGTCCTGCTCCTCCTGCTTTGCCTGCATTCGGGTTGCCTGCTCCGCTTGCATCCTGGCCACAATATCCGCTGTCGCTGCCACCCTCGCCCCCTCGTACTCTCTACGGTCGTTGATCTCCTTCTTCTTATCTGCAAGCCACTTCTTTGCATGCTCATCCAAGAGGGTTTCATCCGCCAACATGATCTTCGCATCCTGGGCGTCCCGTGCGAGTTGCAACCTCTCATTCTCAAGTTCAATATCTCCAAATGTGGGCGGAAAGCTCTCCGGAATGGCCCAGCTGGCCGTCGAATCCTCCTATGTCCCAACATGGTCGGACGACGTAATCCGCGTTGATGCTCGGATGAAGGGGTGCGTGGTTCCGGGCGCAGCGGGAGGGGGGAAGACAGCTGCTCGACCATGTCACCACCTTCCTGCGTCGCCGCCGCCTCCCTCTCTTACTGTCGGCATGGCCGCATCTTCCGGGCGACGTTCTCCGCCTTGCAAGACGGAGCCGGGGAAGGGACGCCGACAGACGAGGCGGACTGCGTCTCCGTCGCGGCGATCGGGGACGGGCTGGACGACATATACGGCGGCGGGTCGGGACCTGTGGTGAGGATGGGGAGCAAGGGTATCGGATGGCGAGGGCTCGGGTGCGGGAAAGGTTGGAGGGCGGCAGGACACTAGTAGAAAACATGCCTTTCAACAGGAGCATTAGCCCCGGCCGGGTTTTGGACCGGGACTAATGGGACCACTGGTCCCGGTTCCAACGGCTAGGAGCGGACGATGCCACGGCCACCTCTAGTCCCGGTTCATTCGTGACCTATAGTCCCGGTTGGTGATACCAACCGGGACTAAAGGGGTGGTGGCAGGCTGGCATCAGGCTGGGGCCCCTGTGAGCCCATTTAGTCCTGGTTGGTATCACCAACCGGGACTAGAGGTAGACCTTTAGTCCCAGTTTGTATCACCAATAGGGACTAAAGACATCCCTATATAAACCCCTGCTTCGTCTAGCCCGAGCCCGAGCTCATCCTCTCTGTTTTCTCCTTTCTCTCCTCTCTGTTCTTCCCCTAGCTCGAGCTCTCCTCCATTGTTGCCAAGATTTGTCAAGGTTTGAGGCACCCCATCTATCCAAGTGTTTAAAAGGTTACCAACTTTGTTTCATCTCTCATTGCTAGTTTAGCTTATTTCATGCTCTATAAGTATAGTCATTTCTGGGTTTTGGTTTGGGCGGGAGTTTATTTGATTTATATGCAATTTGAGCTCAAATTAACTTCTTAGTTTGCATATGTGTAGGTGTGGTTTACCTAGTGCCTTCCCGTCCTCACCGCCGTCGATCGCCCGCACCGTCCCGTCGCCGGCACCACCTTGGTGAGGCTCTTGTTCTTATCCTTTTTGTGAAAAAATCTTATTTATATGATTTAGATAGTTGCTTGTATAATTTTCTTACTTGTATGAATGTTTGTTATACGTAGTGCCATGGTTTTGATATCCGTCCCCGTCGGCCCTCGTCTAGTTTATGATTCGGATGTGGTATAATATCTTTTATAACTATTTGTTGCATTTCATGTTTATGACAATTATACCCATCAAGTTGACATAGATATTTTTATCTAGGAGGTATGTGAACCAGAAATTGCAACCGACTCTCTTGTCGAGAAGTTAAATTTAGTTGAAAAAGAAAACGAGTATTTGAAAGAAAAATTGAAAAGAATTGAAGAAGAGAAGATGAAATTGGAGTTGTATGTTGCCGATGTCGTCGATGATCACAAGATCAAGATGGATGCAATGCGCTTGAAGATTAGAAAGATTAGAAAATATGTCGTTAATAAAGAGGCTTGGTATCATTATGCTGTTGGATCAATTATTGTTGGGAACGTAGTATTTCAAAAAAATTCCTATGATCACGCAAGATCTATCTACGAGAAGCATAGCAACGAGTGGGGAGAGTGTGTCCACGTACCCTCGTAGACCGAAAGCAGAAGCGTTTAGTAACGCGGTTGATGTAGTCGAACGTCTTCGCGATCCAACCGATCAAGTACCAAACGCACGGCACCTCCGCGATCTGCACACGTTCAGCTCGGTGACGTCCCTCAAACTCTTGATCCAGTTGAGGCCGAAGGAGAGTTCCGTCAGCAGGACGGTGTAGTGACGGTGATGATGAAGTTACCGGCGCAGGGCTTCGCCTAAGCACTACGATGATATGACCGAGGTGTGTAACTGTGGAGGGGGGCACCGCACACGGCTAAAAGATCAACTTGTGTGTTCTAGGGTGCCCCCTTCCCCACGTATATAAAGGAGGGAGGGGGAGGCCGGCCGGCCCTAGGGGGTGTGCCCAAGGAGGGGGAGTCCTACTAGGACTACTAGTCCTAGTAGGATTCCATCACAAGGGAGAGAGGGGGAAGGAAGGAGAGGGAGAGGGAGTAGGAAAGGGGGGCGCCGCCCCCTTTCCCTTGTCCAATTCGGACTGCAAGGGGGAGCGTGCGGCCTGCCCTGGCTGCCCTCCTCTCTCTCCACTAAGGCCCATAGAGGCCCATTAGTTCCCTCGGGGGGTTCCGGTAACCCCTCCGGCACTCCGTTTTTACCCGAAACTATCCGGAACACTTCCGGTGTCCGAATAACATGGTCCAATATATCAATCTTTATGTCTCGACCATTTCGAGACTCCTCGTCATGTCCGTGATCTCATCTGGGACTCCGAACAATCTTTGGTACATCAAATCACATAACTCATAATACAAATCGTCATCGAACGTTAAGCGTGCGGACCCTACGGGTTCGAGAACTATGTAGACATGACCGAGACACATCTCCGGTCAATAACTAATAGCGGAACCTGGATGCTCATATTGGCTCCTACATATTCTACGAAGATCTTTATCGGTCAAACCGCACAACAACATACGTTGTTCCGTTTGTCATCGGTACGTTACTTGCCCGAGATTCGATCGTCGGTATCATCATACCTAGTTCAATCTCGTTACCGGCAAGTCTCTTTACTCGTTCCGTAATACTTCATCCTGCAACTAACTCATTAATCACATTGCTTGCAAGGCTTATAGTGATGAGCATTACCGAGAGGGCCCAGAGATACCTCTCCGAAACACGGAGTGAAGAATCCTAATCTCGATATATGCCAACCCAACAAATACCTTCGGAGACACCTGTAGAGCATCTTTATAATCACCCATTTACGTTGTGATGTTTGATAGCACACAAAGTGTTCCTCCGGTATTCGGGAGTTGCATAATCTCATAGTCTGAGGAACATGTATAAGTCATGAAGAAAGCAGTAGCAATGAAACTATAACGATCATAATGCTAAGCTAACGAATGGGTCTTGTCCATCACATCATTCTCCTAATGATGTGATCCCGTCCATCAAATGACAATACATGTCTATGGTTAGGAAACATAACCATCTTTGATAAACGAGCTAGTCAAGTAGAGGCATACTAGGGACACTTATGTTTTGTCTATGTATTCACACATGTACTAAGTTTCCGGTTAATACAATTCTAGCATGAATAATAAACATTTATCATGAAATAAGGAAATAAATAATAACTTTATTATTGCCTCTAGGGCATATTTCCTTCAGTCTCCCACTTGCACTAGAGTCAATAATCTAGATTACAAAGTAATGATTCTAACACCCATGGAGTTTTGGTGCTGATCATGTTTTGCTCGTGGAAGAGGCTTAGTTAACGGGTCTGCAACATTCAGATCCATATGTATCTTGCAAATCTCTATGTCCCCTTCCGACACTTGATGATGGATGGAATTGAAGCGTATCTTGATGTGTTTGGTTCTCTTGTGAAATCTGGATTCCTTTGCCAAGGCAATTGCACCAGTATTGTCACAAAAGATTTTCATTGGACCCGATGCACTAGGTATGACACCTAGATCGGATATGAACTCCTTCATTTGCTTCTTCCGAAGCAGCTATGTACTCCGCTTCACACGTAGATCCCGCCACGACGCTTTGCTTGGAACTGCACCAACTGACAGCTCCACCATTCAATAAAAATACGTATCCGGATTGTGACTTAGAGTCATCCGGATCAGTGTCAAAGCTTGCATCGACGTAACCATTTACGACGAGCTCTTTGTCACCTCCATAAACGAGAAACATATCCTTAGTCCTTTTCAGGTATTTCAGAATGTTCTTGACCGCTGTCCAGTGCTCCACTCCGGGATTACTTTGGTACCTCCCTGCTATAATTATAGCAAGGCACACATCAGGTCTGGTACACAGCATTGCATACATGATAGAACCTATGGCTGAAGCATAGGGAATGACTTTCATTTTCTCTCTATCTTCTGCAGTGGTCGGGCATTGAGTCTGACTCAATTTCACACCTTGTAACACAGGCAAGAACCCTTTCTTTGACTGATCCATTTTGAACCTTTTCAAAACTTTATCAAGGTACATGCTTTGTGAAAGTCCAATTAAGCATCTTGATCTATCTCTATAGATTTTGATGCCCAATATGTAAGCAGCTTCACCGAGGTCTTTCATAGAAAAACTTTTATTCAAGTATCCCTTTATGCTATCCAGAAATTCTATATCATTTCCAATCAACAATATGTCATCCATATATAATATTAGAAATGCTACAGAGCTCCCACTCACTTTCTTGTAAATACAGGCTTCTCCAAAAGTCTGTATAAAACCATATGCTTTGATCACACTATCAAAACGTTTATTCCAACTCCGAGAGGCTTGCACCAGTCCATAAATGGACCGCTGGAGCTTGCACACTTTGTTAGCACCCTTTGGATCGACAAAACCTTCTGGTTGCTTCATATACAACTCTTCTTCCAGAAATCCATTCAGGAATACAGTTTTGACATCCATTTGCCAAATTTCATAATCATAAAATGCGGCAATTGCTAACATGATTCAGACAGACTTAAGCATCGCTACGGGTGAGAAAGTCTCACCCGTAGTCAACTCCTTGAACTTGTCGAAAACCTTTTGCAACAAGTCGAGCTTTGTAGACAGTAACATTACCGTCAGCGTCAATCTTTTTCTTGAAGATCCATTTATTTTCTATGGCTTGCCGATCATCGGGCAAATCCACCAAAGTCCACACTTTGTTCTCATACATGGATCCCATCTCAGATTTCATGGCCTCAAGCCATTTCGCGGAATCTGGGCTCATCATCGCTTCCTCATAGTTCGTACGTTCACCATGGTCTAGTAACATGACTTCCAGAACAGGATTACCGTACCACTCTGGTGCGGACCATACTTGATCTGAAGTTTCATGATCATCATCATTAGCTTCCTCACTAATTGGTGTAGGAATCACTGGAACTGATTTCTGTGATAAACTACTTTCCAATTCGGGGGAAGGTACAATTACCTCATCAAGTTCTACTTTTCTCCCACTCACTTCTTTCGAGAGAAACTCTTTCTCTAGAAAGGATCCATTCTTAGCAACGAATATTTTGCCTTCGGATCTGTGATAGAAGGTGTACCCAACAGTTTCCTTTGGGTATCCTATGAAGACGCACTTCTTTGATTTGGGTTCGAGCTTATCAGGTTGAAGCTTTTTCACATAAGCATCGCAGCCCCAAACTTTAAGAAACGACAACTTTGGTTTCTTGCCAAACCACAGTTCATAAGGCGTCGTCTCAACGGATTTTGATGGTGCCCTATTTAAAGTGAATGCAGCCGTCTCTAAAGCATAACCCAAAACGATAGCGGTAAATTAGTAAGAGACATCATATATCGCACCATATCTAATAAAGTACGGTTACGACATTCGGACACACCATTTCGCTGTGGTGTTCCAGGTGGCGTAAGTTGTGAAACTATTCCACATTGTTTCAAATGAAGACCAAACTCGTAACTCAAATATTCACCTCCACGATCAGATCGTAGAAACTTTATTTTCTTGTTACGATGATTTTCCACTTCACTCTGAAATTCGTTGAACTTTTCAAATGTTTCAGATTTATGCTTCATTAAGTAGATATAACCATATCTGCTCAAATCATCTGTGAAGGTAAGGAAATAACGATACCCGCCACGAGCCTCAACTCTCATTAGACCACATACATCGGTATGTATTATTTTCAATAAGTCAGTAGCTCGTTCCATTGTTCCGGAGAACGGAGTTTTAGTCATCTTGCCCATGAGGCACGGTTCGCAAGCACCAAGTGATTCATAATCAAGTGATTCCAAAAGCCCATCAGCATGGAGTTTCTTCATGCGCTTTATACCGATATGACCTAAACGGCAATGCCACAAATAAGTTGCACTATCATTATCAACTTTACATCTTTTGGCTTCAATATTATGAACATGTGTATCATCACGATCGAGATTCAACAAAAATAGACCACTTAGCAAGGGTGCATGACCATAAAAGATATTACTCATATAAATGGAACAACCGTTATTCTCTGATTTAAATGAATAACCGTCTCGCATTAAACAAGATCCAGATATAATGTTCATGCTCAACGCTGGCAGCAAATAACAATTATTTAGGTCTAAAACTAATCCCGAAGGTAGATGTAGAGGTAGCATGCCGACGGCGATCACATCGCCCTTGGAACCATTTCCCACGCGCATCGTCACCTCGTCCTTAGCTAATCCTCGTTTAATCCGTAGCCCCTGTTTCGAGTTGCAAATATGAGCAACAGAACCAGTATCAAATACCCAGGCGCTACTACGAGCATTAGTAAGGTACACATCAATAACATGTATATCAAATATACCTTTCACTTTGCCATCCTTCTTATCCGCCAAATACTTGGGGCAGTTCCGCTTCCAGTGACCAGTCCCTTTGCAGTAGAAGCACTCAGTTTCAGGCTTAGGTCCAGACTTGGGTTTCTTCTCCTGAGCAGCAACTTTCTTGCCATTCTTCTTGAAGTTCCCCTTCTTCCCTTTGCCCTTTTTCTTGAAACTAGTGGTATTGTTGACCATCAACACTTGATGCTCCTTTTTGATTTCTACCTCCGCAGCCTTTAGCATTGCGAAGAGCTCGGGAATTGTCTTGTTCATCCCTTGCATATTATAGTTCATCACGAAGCCTTTATAGCTTGGTGGCAGTGATTGAAGAACTCTGTCAATGACACTATCATCAGGAAGATTAACTCCCAGCTGAGTCAAGTGGTTATGGTACCCAGACATTCTGAGTATGTGTTCACTGACAGAACTATTCTCCTCCATTTTGCAGCTATAGAACTTGTTGGAGACTTCATATCTCTCAACTCGGGCATTTGCTTGAAATATTAACTTCAACTCTTGGAACATCTCATATGCTCCATGACGTTCAAAACGTCTTTGAAGTCCCGATTCTAAGCCGTAAAGCATGGCACACTGAACTATCGAGTAGTCATCAGCTTTGCTCTGCCAGACGTTCTTAACGTCATCAGTAGCATCTGCAGCAGGCCTAGCACCTAGCGGTGCTTCCAGGACGTAATTCTTTTGTGCAGCAATGAGGATAATCCTCAAGTTACGGACCCAGTCCGTGTAGTTGCTGCCATCATCTTTCAACTTAGCTTTCTCTAGGAACGCATTAAAATTCAAAGGAACGGTAGCACGGGCCATTGATCTACAATAACATAGACACGCAAAATAACTATCAGGACTAAGTTCATGATAAATTAAAGTTCAATTAATCATATTACTTATGAACTCCCACTTAGATAGACATCCCTCTAGTCATCTAAATGATCACGTGATCCAAATCAACTAAACCATGTCTGATCAACACGTGAGATGGAGTAGTTTTCAATGGTGAACATCACTATGTTGATCATATCTACTATATGATTCACGCTCGACCTTTCGGTCTCAGTGTTCCGAGGCCATATCTGCATATGCTAGGCTCGTCAAGTTTAACCTGAGTATTCTGCGTGCGCAAAACTGGCTTGCACCCATTGTATGTGAACGTAGAGCTTATCACACCCGATCATCACGTGGTGTCTCGGCACGACGAACTGTATCAACGGTGCATACTCAGGGAGAACACTTATACCTTGAAATTTAGTAAGGGATCATCTTATAATGCTACCGCCGTACTAAGCAAAATAAGATGCATAAAAGATAAACATCACATGCAATCAAAATATGTGACATGATATGGCCATCATCATCTTGTGCTCATGATCTCCATCACCGAAGCATCGTCATGATCTCCATCATCACCGGCGCGACACCTTGATCTCCATCGTAGCATCATTGTCGTCTCGCCAACTTATTGCTTCTATGACTATCGCTACCGCTTAGTGATAAAGTAAAACAATTACATGGCGATTGCATTGCATACAATAAAGCGATAACCATATGGCTCCTGCCAGTTGCCGATAACTCTATTACAAAACATGATCATCTCATACAACAAATTATATCACATCATGTCTTGACCATATCACATCACAGCAAGCCCTGCAAAAACAAGTTAGACGTCCTCTACTTTGTTGTTGCAAGTTTTATGTGGCTGCTACGGGATTCTAGCAAGAACCGTTCTTAACTACGCATCAAAACCACAACAATTTTTTGTCAAGTGTGCTGTTTTAACCTTCAACAAGGACCGGGCGTAGTCAAACTCGATTCAACTAAAGTTGGAGAAACAGACACCCGCTAGCCACCTGTGTGCGAAGCACGTCGGTAGAACCAGTCTCATGAACGCAGTCATGTAATGTCGGTCCGGGCCGCTTCATCCAACAATACCGCCGAATCAAAGTAAGACGTTGCTGGTAAGCAGTATGACTATTATTGCCCACAACTCTTTGTGTTCTACTCATGCAAATAACATCTACGCATAGACCTGGCTCGGATGCCACTGTTGGGAACGTAGTATTTCAAAAAAAATCCTACGTTCACGCAAGATCTATCTAGGAGAAGCATAGCAACGAGTGGGGAGAGTGTGTCCACGTACCCTCGTAGATCGAAAGCAGAAGCTTTTAGTAACGCGGTTGATGTAGTCGAACATCTTCGCGATCCAACCGATCAAGTACCGAACGCACGGCACCTCCGCGATCTGCACACGTTCAGCTCGGTGACGTCCCTCAAAATCTTGATCCAGTTGAGGCCGAGGGAGAGTTCCGTCAGCACGATGGTGTGGTGACGGTGATGATGAAGTTACCGGCGCAGGGCTTCACCTAAGCACTACGATGATATGACCGAGGTGTGTAACTGTGGAGGGGGGCACCGCACACGGCTAAAAGATCAACTTGTGTGTTCTAGGGTGCCCCCTTCCCCACGTATATAAAGGAGGGAGGGGGAGGCCGGCCGGCCCTAGGGGGCGCGCCCAAGGAGGGGGAGTCCTACTAGGATTCTAGTAGGATTCCATCACAAGGGAGAAAGGGGGAAGGAAGGAGAGGGAGAGGGAGTAGGAAAGGGGGGCGCCGCCCCCTTTCCCTTGTCCAATTTGGACTGCAAGGGGGGGGCGTGCGGCCTGCCCTGGCTGCCCTCCTCTCTCTCCACTAAGGCCCATAGAGGCCCATTAGTTCCCCCGGGGGGTTCCGGTAACCCCTCCGGCACTCCGTTTTTACCCGAAACTATCCGGAACACTTCCGGTGTCCGAATAACATGGTCCAATATATCAATCTTTATGTCTCGACCATTTCGAGACTCCTCGTCATGTCCGTGATCTCATCTGGGACTCCGAACAATCTTTGGTACATCAAATCACATAACTCATAATACAAATCGTCATCGAACGTTAAGCGTGCGGACCCTACGGGTTCGAGAACTATGTAGACATGACCGAGACACATCTCCGGTCAATAACCAATAGCGGAACCTGGATGCTCATATTGGCTCCTACATATTCTACGAAGATCTTTATCGGTCAAACCGCGCAACAACATACGTTGTTCCGTTTGTCATCGGTACGTTACTTGCCCGAGATTCGATCGTCGGTATCATCATACCTAGTTCAATCTCGTTACCGGCAAGTCTCTTTACTCGTTCCGTAATACTTCATCCTGCAACTAACTCATTAGTCACATTGCTTGCAAGGCTTATAGTGATGAGCATTACCGAGAGGGCCCAGAGATACCTCTCTGAAACACGGAGTGACAAATCCTAATCTCGATCTATGCCAACCCAACAAATACCTTCGAAGACACCTATAGAGCATCTTTATAATCACCCATTTACGTTGTGACGTTTGATAGCACACAAAGTGTTCCTCCGGTATTCGGGAGTTGCATAATCTCATAGTCTGAGGAACATGTATAAGTCATGAAGAAAGCAGTAGCAATGAAACTGTAACGATCATAATGCTAAGCTAACGAATGGGTCTTGTCCATCACATCATTCTCCTAATGATGTGATCCCGTCCATCAAATGACAACACATGTCTATGGCTAGGAAACATAACCATCTTTGATAAACGAGCTAGTCAAGTAGAGGCATACTAGGGACACTTATGTTTTGTCTATGTATTCACACATGTACTAAGTTTCCGGTTAATACAATTCTAGCATGAATAATAAACATTTATCATGAAATAAGGAAATAAATAATAACTTTATTATTGCCTCTAGGGCATATTTCCTTCAATTATTACCTTAGTTGCGATCTTGATCGCATTTGTTGTTGCATTTAAATGCTTTAGCTAGATAGTTGTATGTTGTTTTATGAGAATAAGTGTGTATGAACTTTATCTATGAACTTGTATTAATTTCGTCTTTTCGGTGTTGTGTAATGAAGATGAGCCGGCAATGGATGTACGATGACCGACGCTCTCCCCAGTTCATTAATGGCATGCATAGTTTTCTGTGTGCGGCTGAGGCAAACAAGCGGGATGGTTTTATGTGTTGTCCATGTGGTGTCTGTAAGAATGATAGGAATTACTCTAGCTCAAAAGTCCTTCATGTCTATCTGTTTACGTCTGGTTTCATGTCCGGTTATAACTGTTGGACCAAGCACAGAGAAAGAGGGGTTCTAATGGAAGAGAATGAAGAAGAAGAGGATGATGACAACTATCCTGGGTTCCCTGAATACGATGGTACTACAATGGGGGAAGAAGCTGAAGAAGAGGCATCAGATGAGCCCGCTGATGATCTTGGTCGGGCCATTGCTGATGCAAAGAGAAACTGCGCAAGTGAAAAGGAGAAGTTGAAGTTGCAGCGCATGTTAGAGAATCACAAGAAATTGTTGTACCCAAATTGCAAAGATGACAAGAAAAAGCTGGGTACCACACTGAAATTGCTGCAATGGAAGGCAGAGAATGGTGTATCTGATAAGGGATTTGAAAAGTTGCTGAAAATGTTAAAGAAGATGCTTCCAAAGGACAACGAATTGCCCGACAGTACATACGAAGCAAAGAAGGTTGTCTTCCCTCTAGGATTAGAGGTGCAGAAGATACATGCATGCCCTAATGACTGCATCCTCTACCGTGGTGAGGAGTACGAGAATTTGAATGCATGCCCGGTATGCGGTGCATTGCGCTATAAGATCAGCCGCGATGACCCTGGTGATGTTGAGGGCGAGCGCCCCAGGAAGAGGATTCCTGCCAAGGTGATGTGGTATTCTCCTATAATACCACAGTTGAAACGTTTGTTCCAAAACAAAGAGCATGCCAAGTTGTTGCGATGGCACAAAGAAGAGCGTAAGAAAGACGGGAAGTTGAGAGTACCCGCTGATGGGTCGCAGTGGAGAAAAATCGAGAGAAAGTGGCCGGACTTTGCAGGTGACGCAAGGAACTTATGGTTTGGTTTAAGTGCAGATGGCATTAATCCTTTTGGGGAGCAGAGCAGCAATCATAGCACCTGGATTGTGACTCTATGTATCTATAACCTTCCTCCTTGGTTGTGCATGAAGCAGAAGTTCATTATGATGACAGTGCTCATCCAAGGCCCTAAGCAACCCGGCAACGACATTGATGTGTACCTAAGGCCATTAGTTGAAGAACTTTTACAGTTGTGGGATAAAAAAGGTGTACGTGTGTGGGATGAGCACAAACAGCAGGAATTTGACCTACGAGCATTGCTGTTTGTAACCATCAATGATTGGCCTGCTCTTAGTAACCTTTCAGGACGGACAAACAAGGGATATGATGCATGCACGCACTGTTTATATGAGACCAAAAGTATATATTTGGATAAAGATAAGAAGAATGTGTACCTGGGACATCGTCGATTGCTTCCGATCAAGCATCTCTTAAGAAAGAAAGGCAAACATTTCAAACGTGCGGCAGATCACCGGAAGAAGCCTGACCACCATACTGGTGATCATATACTTGATATGGTCAAGGATTTAAAAGTAATCTTTGGAAAGGGTCCTGGCGGACAATCTGTTCCGAATGACGCTGACGGACATGTACCCATGTGAAAGAAGAAATCTATATTTTGGGACCTACCCTATTGGAAAGTCCAAGAGGTCTGCTCTGCAATCGACGTGATGCACGTGACGAAGAATCTTTGCGTGAACCTGCTAGGCTTCTTGGGCGTGTATGGGAAGACAAAAGATACACCGGAGGCATGGGAGGACTAGCAACGTATGCACGAAAAAAAGACATGCATCCAAAGCAGTATCAAGGTCCTGCCAGTTACGCTCTTACCAAAGAAGAGAAGAAAATCTTCTTTGAGTGCATGCTCAGTATGAAGGTCCCGTCTGGCATCTCGTCGAATATAAAGGGAATAATAAATATGGCAGAGAAAAAATTCCAAAACCTAAAGTCTCAAGATTGCCACGTGATTATGACGCAATTGCTTCCTGTTGCATTTAGGGGGCTTCTACCGAAAAATGTTCGATTAGCCCTTGTGAAGTTATGTGCATTCCTCAATGCAATCGAAGGTAACAGATCCAGAAATCCTACCAAGGTTACAGAATGATTTGGTGCAATGTCTTGTCAGTTTCGAGTTGGTGTTCCCACCATCCTTCTTCAATATCATGACGCGCGTCCTAGTTCACCTAGTCGATGAGATTGTCATTCTGGGTCCTGTATTTCTACACAATATGTTCCCCTTTGAGAGATTCATGGGAGTCTTAAAGAAATATGTTCATAACCGTGCTAGGCCAGAAGGAAGCATCTCCAAGTGCCATGAAACAGATGAGCTTATTGAGTTTTGTGTTGATTTTATTCCTCACCTTAAGCCGATTGGTGTTCCTGAATCGCGGCTTGAGAAATGATCCTGCAAGAAACTGTATATACCAAATTATATGTGTGTGTGTGTGTGTGTGTGTGTGTGTGTGTGTGTGTGTGTGTGTGTGTGTGTATGCATATGGTCCTACAAGAAATTCTATGATATATGATTGGTCGTACGAGAAATTCTATTTATATATGCATGACGTGTACAGTATGTAGTAGCGTAAAATATGTTTGAAATGAAAAATAATTAAATGGAAAACACAAAATGAAAAGGAAAAATAAACAATAAACCCTAAAATCCTAAACCCCTAAACGTTTAGTCCCGGTTGGTGGCACTAACCGGGACTAAAGGTCCCCAGCCCCCGACGCGCGCTGCGGGCCACGTGGAATGGATTTAGTCCCGGGTCGTGGCCAACCGGGACTAAAGGGTGGGGGCCTTTAGTCCCGATTTATTTGTCCCGGTTTGTGACCCGGAACTAAAGGCCCTTCCCAACCGGGACTAAAGGTCGTTCCTCTACTAGTGAGAGGAGGAGGAAGGGTTTGGTGGATTTGGTGCAATTTGCGGTGGGGTCGGACTGTCGGGTCCGACGTGGCGGGCGCGCCTGGGTGTCCCCATATTAGCCCCATATTTGGGCTGGAAATGAGGGGTGCCGGTCAGCCCGGGCATTTGAAGCCCGTTTAAAGAGCTCGTCTAGGTCAAAAATTCGTGACCGGTCACTGACCGGGTGGCCCGCCCGGGCGTTTGAGATGTGTTTGGGGCGTCTGGCTATAGATACTCTAACCTTTGCATGTAGTTAGTCCATAGTTCTGGTAGCTTTCGGGCCTCTGGTTTGGGCATCTCTAATGCGGACCCGCAAACCATCTGCATCCGTCCGAACCGTGATGTCCGGACATGGAAGCCATCCAACGCGATCTTGTATCGGTCCGCGGCGCGGTCCGGACGCGTTTCTCCCGCAAACCAGAGAAAAACGTGGGGTTGGTTTGTGGGAGTCTGGACCGCTGTCACGCCCACTTCTGACCGCCCTAGCCCACCAAAAAACCCTCCCCCTGTCGAGCTTGCTTTCCGCCCGAAACAGTCATCGCTGGTCCAGAACCTCAGTGCCCGCATTCATGCCCAGCCAGAGCGGACGCGACCGCTCACTGGCCCCGGCATAGAAGCCGCGCGCCGGCTGACAGAGCGCCGCCCGCGCCGCTTCCCGGTGCAGGCGACTGCTGCGCATTAAAATGACACGACGGCCGCCCATCCGTCCGTCTCCCACCCACATTAATGGCATGGGGTTGCCAAGGCGTCTCCTCCGGTGCCACCCGTCCGTCCCTCTATTGCCCATCATTGCTATATGAACCGCTGCCCCGACCATAGCCACGGTCATCCGTCTCTGATCCCTCTCCGCACCACTCCTACCATGGATTCCTCACCCGCCAAAGCTCTCTGGGACGGGTTGACGCCGGTCCAGAAGAAGGAGATGGCCGCCATTGCTGCCGGCTGACAGCCGGAGGATGACGATGTCCCAATGGAGGATGCGGCTGACAGCCGGAGGATGACGACGTCCCAATGGAGGACGAGGCTGACGACGATGAGCCGACGCCACCATCCTCGTCCGCGCCACCCTCCTCCTCCTCCTCCGTGCCACTCTCGCCGGTGCATTGGACCATGACCATCGGCGAGGCCCATGCCCATTACATGGACATGGTGCGATTAGAGCGGGAGGAGCATTTTCAGGAGGCGCAAGCCGACGCCGCTTACAACGACCAACTCCTCCAAGAGCATCTACAGGCGGAGGAGTAGCTCGCCGTCGGCAGGGTAGTCGCGCAGGACGCAGACATGGCGGAGCAGAAGGCGGTGCTCGAGTCCTACCGCACCGCCGGCGAGATCCGCCTCGCCCGATGGCGGTACTGCCAGCGAGTGCCGGGGGTGGCAACCGCCGGCAAGGAGTGCGATGACGAGGTGGGCGAGGCGGTGTTCGGCGAGACCAACAACGAGGAGGACATCACCGAGGTCGCGCCCTGCCGCCACAACCACGAAACAGAAACATTCGTGGGCGCCGCTGGCAGTGTGGAAGAAGAATGCACGAAAGGTCACCGTCGCTCTGGTCCCATGAAGGCCGCTCCTCCCTCCCGTCGACGCCAAACTTGGTGGGCTGAACATCATCGGCCGATTAGCCGCTTGGTGGCTGTAACACCCCTGTGTAATAGCCACTGTGATCAACTGCTAATAATGCCAAGTCACTCCTATTTGCAGTGCTTAATCACTTTGGTTAATTATTCAATTCAAACTCTATCCTAAAAATCAACTCAAATACAAAAGTGAAATATGAAGTTGCTCAAAGCTTGTGGGAAAAATGTTCACATTATTGCAAATATTCCAAAACAATTAAATGTTAAGGAACACAACATCACTCTTGAGCAAAGATGAGCATTATCAATTAAAACAGCAACATTTCAGCATTTTTAAATGTTATTCTATTTTAGAGAAATACCAAAAGAATTCCAAACCTGCCCAAACTTTTTGTGGCAATGTGGAATAATGCAATGTATTTGTGTGACCTAGTTTCACATTTTTGCAGAGGCATTTGGTAGCTCAACTAATTGTAAAAGCCTACTGAAAATTCCAATAGAAATTTAAAAAAAAAGAAAAGGAAAAAGGCTAGTACAACTGCACTGGTCTGGGCCTAAGTGCACAGTGCACGGCCCAGCCCAGCCGGCCTCTCTCTCTCTCCTCTACCGTCTCCCTCCTCCCCGTGTCGTTCCCGCCGTGGACGCACGCGCGCGCGCCGGTGAGGAGACGACAGTGCGATGCCCACCGACGGAGAGGGGATAAGGAGGAACCCCCAGCCTCACCCCTGTCGCCTCGCCTCACTCTCCCCCTTCCTCCTCGCTTTTCCTCGCTCAGATCCGAGCTCGCCCGAGCGTTGCCATGGCTGCGCCGCCGTCGTCCGCGTAGCCACAGGGCTCCCCGCGACCAGCCACCGTGCCCACGAGACGCGCCTTCGTCTGCCACGTCACCTGGAGCCAGCCGTTGGTGCAGGAGCCCTCGGCAGCGCCGTATCTCCACCGCCCCCTTTCGTCTCTGCCGCCGATGAGCCTCTCCAAATACAGCGCCGCTGCTGCTACTAAGCCATCGCCGGACCTTCTTGTGTCCCCACGGTGAGCCTCCGCCACATCCCTTTCTCTCTCAATGCCGTTGAGTCGCCTGGCTAGCTCGCCCGCGAAGCCGTGCTCCGGTCGCCGCCATTACCGTCGTCCCCACGCTCCTGTGCCTCACGGGCTCGTCTGAGCACACCGTCGCGCTCGTAGTGCTCCATAGGAGCTGCCCGCACGTGTAGTTCGTCGAAAGAACGGCCGTAGCGCCGATCACCATCTCGCCGAACTCCGGCCGCCGCTCGATCCAGCGCCGCCGCCGCTGCCGTCCCTCCCCGGCCCTTCTGAGACCACCGTTGGACGCGTCCGACCCCCAGCATCCCGTAGCACCTCTCCGCGCGCCGATCCGTGGCCGGACGCCTGTTTCCGCGCGACGCCGCCGTCTCTGGTGGTCGCCGGACCGCGCGCCGACGATGAACGCCGGTGAGCCGACGTGGCGCCGCTGGGGCCACCCCTAGGGTCACTGCCTGGTGGCCCCTAGGGGCCCGGGCTCGCCCCGTTGACCGGAGTCAACGCTGACTGGGCAGCCTCAGCCGCTGACAGATGGGGCCCACCCCCTAATTATGAGTTAAATTAATTAGAGTTAATTAGCTAACCTAAGTAGAAACTGACATGTGGGCCCCTATCCTTAGTTAACTAATTTGGATTAGTTTATACGCTGTTAAGACCCACTGTCAATGACAGGTGGGTCCCACCTGTCAGGTTTGACCCGGTCAGCCGTCCTGGTGACTGCTGATGTCACCATTGCGTCATGCTGACGTCACTACTACTGTTCTGGATAATGTTGATTTTACTAAAATAAATAATTCCAGAAAATCAATAAAACTTTGTAAAATCATAGAAAATAAACCGTAGCTCGGATCGAAAAACTTTGTACATGAAAGTTGCTAAGAACGATGAGACGAATCTGAATACACAGTCCGTTTGTCCGCCACATGTCCCTAACTATCCGAACATGGAACCGTCCCCCTCTGGTCATCTGTTTGACAAATGTCCGGAACCGGGAAAATATTCCCGGATGGATTCCCCCTTCCTCGGCGACGTGCAATCATACGTTAGGACACACCCAGCAATGCTCATTGTCATAAGCCTACATTGTGTAGCACTTGTTTGCTTATTATTTTCTGTTTCCTCCCCCTCTCCTCTCTCGTTAGATCTCGGTACCGGCGTAGCCTCCGAGACCGACGCAGCTCCGGTGATTGGCTACGCTTCTGAAGACCTTGCCTTTGCCGCCGAGCAACCAGGCAAGCCCCCCCTTTGATCATCCCGATATCGCCTATTCTATTTTCTCATGCTTGCATTAGAATTTTGCTACTGTTACTGTTATCCTATTTCTGCTGCATAGCCTGTTTATTGTAACCTGCTGTTGATACCTTCCTGTTCATCCTAAACTGTTTAGAATAGACTGGGTAGAGCCCCATCAGTGACCCCCACTTATCCCGACTGCCCTGCTGGATTCTCAGAAGACCCGATCAACGGGATCGAAGACCAGACCCCGGCACCGCACCTCACTTTCCCCTTAGCTGCTCGACACTACTGGGTTACTATCGAGTACCGAGGGTGATACCTCATGAGCACTTCTGATGATAACCTTGTTGGTTAGCTAATCGGTCGTGGTAAGCGAGGGTGATTCCTCCTACACCACCCCCGACAATGACGAAGTCGTGCAACACCTCAAGCGTGGACCTCGAGGGTGATTCCTCCTGCGTCCATCTTGATGTTACCTCAGGTGGGAGTCCAACGAGGGTGATGCCTCGGATTCCCCTTGATACGGTGACCACACGGATGCCTTGCATTACTGTTGATGCTAATACTTAAAAAGGCGGGTCGACCCTGAGGGGTACCCGCGGATGATGGATAGTTACCCGAGAGTTATTCTACGAGGCGTGGCCGGGCATTCTTAGCCCTTGTAGCAAGTCCTCGAGACGGGGCGACAGGGTCACATCGATCGTGAGTCTCTGCTCGTTACCGCAAGCCACTAGTCCACTAACGATTGGATATGCGATCCGAGCCGGCCTCTGGTCGGATAGCACTAACCATCACGTGGGAAGAGTTATGGGCACTCTGCATCGTAGCATCAGCCGAAAGCTCTGTCAGACGTCCAGTTCAGCTTCGCGGCCGGGACGGACCGGCGCCACCCTGGAGAGAGGTGGTGCCTGGCTTCACCCTGCACGCAACGATCCGGAGTGCACAGGGCGATGGCCCAAGATCCCTGAGCGCTTAGGAGGTAGACCGACGGGGACCTCTCTGCTGAGCTGTAGGTAGGGTTGCAGTGTATCGTTTAGCCGAGGCCGGGCATAACACAGGAAAGTGTGTCCGGCCAGAGTTAAGCGAGCGTGGTGGGTAAGTTGGTGCACCCCTGCAGGGAAGAACACATCTATCGATAGCCGGTCCTACGGTAAAGGACACTCGGAGTTGTATCCCGATCGATACAGCTAGAACTTGAGATGATACCTGGATATGTGGCTCTGGGATCGCTTTCTCGCAGGGAGTCGAGGAAGGATCTCTGAGCGAGACTGTTACATGATACTATTACTACTTTACATTATGTTGATCTGCACTCTTCTAATGCTCTAAGACCGATGAAGATGCTGAAGATGCTAGTCTTCGCTAGGTCTAGGCTTTCCCCCTCTATTCTGGCATTTCTGCAGCCCAGTCCACATATACAGCCTCCCTTTGATAATGTTGCATATGTAGTGTAGATCCTTGCTTGCTGAGTACTTCCGAGTACCCATGGTTGCCTTGCTTTCTTTTTCTCCCCATACCAGTTTGTCGTGACCAGATGTCGAAGCCCCTGATAACGCTGCCCCTGCCGACGACTTCCACTACTTCCCCCAGGGTGGATCCTTCTACAAGTTGGCCGACGTCCAGGAGTAGGAACGGAGGGTCCCAGGCAGGAGGCCTGCGCCTTTCGATCGTAGTGTTTTATTTTTGTCCCGCCTTTCTAAAGGCTTCTCTGTTTTCTGTTTTATATCTGTACTCAGATATCTAACGCTTCCGCTAATGCTTGTTTTCATCAAGCTTTGTATTCGAGCCCTCGAGGCCCTAGCTTGTAATAAATGCTTGTATGATTTTGTTTATGTTTTAGAGTTGTGATGTGATATCTTCAAGTGAGTCCTTAGGCTTGATCATGTGCATTTGCGTGTATCATTAGTGCACGATTAAGCCGGGGTCATCACAGGTTGGTATCAGAGCCGACTGCCTCTAGGAATCCCCCTTTCCAACTCCTTGGCCGAAGTTGAGTCTAGTGGTCCAAAACTGTTTTACTAACTTGCCTGTGTGGCATACGGGCCCACGTCACCGAATGGGTGGTATTAGGATCTTTTATTCCTCGTCTTTACTCTGGGAACTCTGTTCTCTCTTCCTTTCGGGTTAATGATTTTACTAACTCTAACATTAGGATCTCGTAATCACATCCACCCGGAGTTCTGAAATATTCCCCTTGCTTCAAGATTATGGGCCAGGTTCTGCTTACAGGATCCTTTTATCGAGGGCACCCTATGTTGTCACTTGCAGGTTCCTCGCTCGAACAGTTTTCTCCGACGTTGATGTAGCCTTTGCTATGTCTCGTTGTGTACTTCCTTACCGCGTGCCTGCGCGCCGCCTAGTTGTCTAGCCTTCCCCTTTCAGGTGTCGTACTGCAGGATTGTAATCGAGGCTATGTGTGGATCTGAATGTCTGATGTGGCTATGACGAAGTATCTACCGCACTTCCTTCTGTCGTGCACCTTACTTCATGATTGATTCCATACATCTACAGTTTTTCTTGCTAAACTGCTCTGTCAATTTGGCAGTATGGCTGATGATCCTCCGCCTCCACCCTATATTGCTGAAATGAGGCAGCAGTTTGAACTCAACCGTCAGTTTATGACCGGAGTATTGGCTCAGTTCCCAACTCAGAATGCTCAGCAACAGTCTGCTCCAATAACTCTGCCAGAATTTGTGCGCCTCAATCCATCCATTTTCCGCAACTCCACCAATCCTATGGATGCTGATGATTGGCTTCGTTGCATCATGTTTGAGATGGAGTCAGCTAAAGTTGCCCCTGACAGTTACGTCACCTTTGCGACTTTTCACTTGAAGGGTCCCGCTGCTCAATGGTGGGAAAGCCACAAGAGTATGTTGCCTGCTGAATCTGTACCCACTTGGCAAGAATTTCAGCCAGCTTTTCGTGCACGGTACATCCCTCAAGGTCTGATCGACCAGAAGAAGCAGGAGTTCCGTAAACTCACACAGGGCACAACGACTGTGGATGAATATGAGAGGAAATTTCTTGAATTATCCCGCTACGCTAAAGATGATGTTGACACTGAAGCTCGCAAGCAGGAGAAATTCCGTGAAGGACTGTGTTCCGATATACAGCTCGCACTTCTTGTCCATGATTGTGAGGACTTTGCGACGCTTGTTAGTCAAGCCTACCAAGTTGAAACTGGTCTGGCTAAATACCAGGAGTCGCTCAAACGCACTCGAGATGTAGGCTCATCCTCGGGTCAGCTTGTTCAGAAGCGTCGGGTTTGGATTCCACACAATATTCATCACCGACCTTCCCCAACACCAAGACCGTCTTATGTTGCACCTCCTCTGCCTCCGCCACCGAGACAACTAATGACTCTGGGTGGACAGCTCAATACTGTGGCTCCTCCCCAAAATGATGGTTTATGCCGTAAGTGTGGACAGCCAGGGCACCGTGCTAATAACTGTCGCTCGGATCAGCCGCAGAATGCATCTCGTTCTACTGTTGGCCATAGGAAGGGCCATCGAACCCATCATTCCAGAAATCGTAAGGCCAGACCACTTGCTATGGATCATGGCCAGGTCACTCATGTCAAGATGGAAGAAGCTCGTGAGTCTCCTAAAATCATGATGGGAACTCTTCCAGTTAATTCAGTGGCAGCTTCTGTTCTCTTTGATTCCGGAGCATCACATTCCTTTGTGTCCCAGCAATTTGCACAATTGCATGAGTTAACTATGAGCTCATTACCCACTCCATTGGAGATTAGTACTCCCCGTTCCAGGTGGCAAACCAAGATGGTAAGTCACAACAATCAGATCAGAATTGAAGGGTTGATGTTCTCTGCTTCCCTTGTTGCTCTTGGACCTTCCGACATTGACGTCATCCTTGGTATGGATTGGTTGACAGCGAATAAAGCTTTGATTGACTGTGCTACTAAGATAGTCCAGCTCACTCACCCTTCCGGCCAGACAGTCAAGTATTCAGTCCGAGCAGCTCAGGATGCCGAGAATCAGATATATGTTCTGAATGCATTGAACGCTTCACCTCTCAAGGGAATCGAAAACATTCCATTCATTTGTGATTTCCAGGATGTCTTTCCGGAAGAACTTCCTGGAATTCCCCCTGCTAGAGCTGTCGAGTTTGTCATCGACTTGAAACCAGGCACTACCCCTATTGCTAAGCGTCCGTATAAAATGCCTCCGCATCACCTTATTGAACTTAAGGAAGAAATCGACAAGTCACTTAAGAAAGGTTTCATCCGCCCCAGTTCATCTGCTTGGGGAGCACCTTCCCTCTTTGTCAAGAAGAAGGATGGTACGAATCGGTTGGTTCAAGATTACCGACCTATCAACCAAGCAACAATTCAGAACAAGTATCCGCTTCCCAGAATCAACGATCTGTATGATCAACTTGCTGGTTCCTCAGTGTTCTCTAAGCTTGATTTGAGATTGGGATACCACCAGATCCGAGTTCGTGAAGAGGATATTCCGAAGACAGCATTCGTTACTCGCTATGGTTCTTATGAGTACACTGTCATGTCTTTCGGCTTGACTAATGCTCCAGCTACTTTCTCCCGGTTAATGAATTACATCTTCATGGATTATCTCGACAAATTTGTCGTGGTATATCTGGATGATATTCTGGTATATTCGAAGAATGAAGAAGAACATGCTGAACATCTTCGGCTTGTACTGGAAAAGTTGCGTAAACATCAACTGTATGCCAAGTATTCCAAATGCAAGTTCTGGTTATCTGAAGTGACATATCTCGGCCATGTGATTTCGAAAGATGGCGTTGCCGTTAACCCAGAACGAGTTCAGGCTATTCTTGAATGGACTCCACCGAACAATGTCAAGCAAGTCAGAAGTTTTCTCGGCCTTGCAAGCTATTGCCGTTGCTTTGTCGAGAATTTCTCAAAGATTGCTAAGCCTCTGACTGATCTGCTTCACAAAGGCGTTAAGTTTGAATGGACAGAAAAATGTCAGGAAAGTTTTCAAACACTCAAAGACAAGCTAACATCTGCCCCAGTACTTGCTCCTCCAGATTCCCGCAAAGATTTTGTGATCTATTATGACGCATCCCGTGAAGGATTAGGCTGTGTCCTAATGCAAGAGCGTAAAGTGATTGCTTATGGCTCTCGACAGTTGCGCCCGCATGAAGAGAATTATCCGGTACATGATCTAGAACTAGCTGCTGTCATCTATGCACTACAGTTGTGGCGACATTACCTCCTCGGTAATCGTTGCGAGATCTACATGGATCATAAAAGCCTGAAGTACTTGTTCACTCAACCATCTCTAAATCTCCGTCAGCAAAGATGGATGGAGACTATTGCAGACTATGATTTGGGTATTTCTTATACCCCTGGCAAGGCTAATATAATGGCTGATGCATTGAGCCGTAAATCCTATTGCTGTGAACTAGAAGTTCAGCTAGAGCAACCACTCCTGTATGAAGAGCTTCGAAAGCTAAATCTCGAGATAGTTCCTCAAGGATACCTAAAAACCTTGGTTGTTGAACCAGACCTTGAGAAGGCTGTTAAGATTGCGCAAGCTAAAGATGCTGAAATTGATCTCATGAAGAAAGATATTCACCTTGAAAAGTACAGGGATTCCTCACTGTCTGAAGATGGAACCTTGTACTTCAGAGACCGCATTGTCGTACCTCGCTTCGAGCTTATGACTGACAAGGTCATGAAGGAAGCACATGATACACCGCTGTCTATTCATCCGGGTAGCACCAAGATGTATCGTGATCTCCGTCAAAGGTACTGGTGGTCTAGAATGAAGCAGGACATTGCTCGATATGTTGCTGAATGTGATGTGTGTCGTCGCGTGAAAGCAGAACATCAGAAGCCTGCTGGAATTCTGCAACCACTTCCTATTCCTTTATGGAAATGGGATAAGGTTCAGATGGATTTTATTACTGGCCTTCCCAAGTTACAGAAGGGTCACGATGCTATTCTTGTCGTCGTCGACCAACTTTCCAAAGTTGCACACTTTCTGCCTGTCAAAGAGACTATCACTGCTAGTTAGTTAGCAGAGCTGTATATCTCCAGAATCGTTTCACTCCACGGTATTCCGAAGGAGATCAGCTCGGACCGTGGCGGCCTTTTCACTTCTAAGTTCTGGGAAAGTTTCCAAGAAGCTATGGGGACTCACATTACATGGAGTTCAGCTTATCACCCCCAGTCCCAAGGCCAAGTTGAGCGAGTAAATCAAGTGCTTGAAGACATGTTGCGAGCTTGCGTTATTTCTTTCGGCAAGAAGTGGGAAGAATCTCTTCCGTATGCCGAGTTCTCTTATAACAACAGCTATCAAGCCAGCTTGAAAATGGCCCCCTTCGAAGTTCTATATGGACGTAAGTGTCGGACCCCTCTGAATTGGTCAGAAACTGGGGAACGACCGCTCGTGGGTCCGGATATTATCCAAGACGCCGAAGAGCAAGTCCGTATTGTCCGAGAAAATCTCAAAGCGGCTCAGGACCGCCAGAAGAGCAACTACGATCGCAAACGATGGGGTTTGATCTATCAACCTGGTGATCAAGCTTATTTGCGAGTCACTCCTATGAAGGGCACTCACCGTTTTGGAATCAAGGGCAAGCTAGCTCCACGCTACATTGGTCATTTCCGCATTGTTGCCAGACATGGTCAGGTGGCATATAAATTGGAGTTGCCACCGCAATTCTCTCATATCCACGACGTATTCCACGTGTCGCAGCTTCGAAAATGCTTCAAGGAATCTCCGCACCGCGCAGTGGATCACGAGATGCTCGAATTGCAAGATGACCTATCTTATAAGGAGCATCCGATCCGCATTCTCGATGAAGCTGAACGTCGCACTCGTCAGAAGGTTACCAAGTTCCTCAAAGTGCAGTGGTCAAACCATACTGAAGATGAAGCCACTTGGGAACGCGAGGATCATCTTCGCAAGGAATACCCCGACCTCTTTCCTTCTTCCTCCTGAATTCTCGGGACGAGAATTTCTTTTAGAGGAGAAGAATTTGTAACACCCCTGTGTAATAGCCACTGTGATCAACTGCTAATAATGCCAAGTCACTCCTATTTGCAGTGCTTAATCACTTTGGTTAATTATTCAATTCAAACTCTATCCTAAAAATCAACTCAAATACAAAAGTGAAATATGAAGTTGCTCAAAGCTTGTGGGAAAAATGTTCACATTATTGCAAATATTCCAAAACAATTAAATGTTAAGGAACACAACATCACTCTTGAGCAAAGATGAGCATTATCAATTAAAACAGCACCATTTCAGCATTTTTAAATGTTATTCTATTTTAGAGAAATACCAAAAGAATTCCAAACCTGCCCAAACTTTTTGTGGCAATGTGGAATAATGCAATGTATTTGTGTGACCCAGTTTCACATTTTTGCAGAGGCATTTGGTAGCTCAAATAATTGTAAAAGCCTACTGAAAATTCCAACAGAAATTTAAAAAAAAAGAAAAGGAAAAAGGCCAGTACAACTGCACTGGTCTGGGCCTAAGTGCACAGTGCACGGCCCAGCCCAGCCGGCCTCTCTCTCTCTCCTCTACCGTCTCCCTCCACCCCGTGTCATTCCCGCCGTGGACGCACGCGCGCGCGCCGGTGAGGAGACGACAGCGCGATGCCCACCGACGGAGAGGGGATAAGGAGGAACCCCCAGCCTCACCCCTGTCGCCTCGCCTCACTCTCCCCCTTCCTCCTCGCTTTTCCGAGCTCAGATTCGAGCTCGCCCGAGCGTTGCCATGGCTGCGCCGCCGTCGTCCGCGTAGCCACAGGGCTCCCCGCCACCAGCCACCGTGCCCACGAGACGCGCCTTCGTCTGCCACGTCACCTGGAGCCAGCCGTTGGTGTAGGAGCCCTCGGCAGCGCCGGATCTCCACCGCCCCCTTTCGTCTCTGCCGCCGATGAGCCTCTCCAAATACAGCGCCGCTGCTGCTACTAAGCCATCGCCGGACCTTCTTGTGTCCCCACGGTGAGCCTCCGCCACCTCCCTTTCTCTCTCAATGCCGTTGAGTCGCCTGGCTAGCTCGCCCGCGAAGCCGTGCTCCGGTCGCCGCCATTACCGTCGTCCCCACGCTCCCGTGCCTCGCGGGCTCGTCCGAGCACACCGTCGCGCTCGTAGTGCTCCATAGGAGCTGCCCGCACGTGTAGTTCGTCGAAAGCACGGCCGTAGCGCCGATCACCATCTCGCCGAACTCCGGCCGCCGCTCGATCCAGCGCCGCCGTCGCTGCCGTCCCTCCCCGGCCCTTCTGAGACCACCGTTGGACGCGTCCGACCCCCAGCGTCCCGTAGCACCTCTCCGCGCGCCGATCCGTGGCCGGACGCCTGTTTCCGCGCGACGCCGCCGTCTCTGGTGGTCGCCGGACCGCGCGCCGACGATGAACGCCGGTGAGCCGACGTGGCGCAACTGGGGCCACCCCTAGGGTCACTGCCTGGTGGCCCCCAGGGGCCCGGGCTCGCCCCGTTGACCGGAGTCAACGCTGACTGGGCAGCCTCAGCCGCTGACAGATGGGGCCCACCCCCTAATTATGAGTTAAATTAATTAGAGTTAATTAGCTAACCTAAGTAGACACTGACATGTGGGCCCCTATCCTTAGTTAACTAATTTGGATTAGTTTAAACGCTGTTAAGACCCACTGTCAATGACAGGTGGGTCCCACCTGTCAGGTTTGACCCAGTCAGCCGTCCTGGTGACTGCTGATGTCACCATTGCGTCATGCTGACGTCACTACTACTGTTCTGGATAATGTTGATTTTACTAAATAAGAATAATTCCAGAAAATCAATAAAACTTTGTAAAATCATAGAAAATAAATCGTAGTTCGGATCGAAAAACTTTGTACATGAAAGTTGCTAAGAACGACGAGACGAATCTGAATACACAGTCCGTTTGTCCGCCACACGTCCCTAACTATCCGAACATGGAACCGTCCCCCTCCGGTCATCTGTCTGACAAATGTCCGGAACCAGGAAAATATTCCCGGATGGATTCCCCCTTCCTCGGCGACGTGCAATCATACGTTAGGACACACCCGGCACTGCGCATTGTCATAAGCCTACATTGTGTAGCACTTGTTTGCTTATTATTTATTGTTTCCTCCCCCTCTCCTCTCTCGTTAGATCCCGGTACCGGCGTAGCCTCCGAGACCGACGCAGCTCCGATGATTGGCTACGCTTCTGAAGACCTTGCCTTTGCCGCCGAGCAACCAGGCAAGCCCCCCCTTTGATCATCCCGATATCGCCTATTCTATTTTCTCATGCTTGCATTAGAATTTTGCTACTGTTACTGTTATCCTATTTCTGCTGCATAGCCTGTTTATTGTAACCTGCTGTTGATACCTTCCTGTTCATCCTAAACTGTTTAGAATAGACTGGGTAGAGCCCCATCAGTGACCCCCACTTATCCCGACTGCCCTGCTGGATTCTCAGAAGACCCGATCAATGGGATCGAAGACCAGACCCCGGCACCGCACCTCACTTTCCCCTTAGCTGCTCGACACTACTGGGTTACTATCGAGTACCGAGGGTGATACCTCGTCAGCACTTCTGATGATAACCTTGTAGGTTAGCTAATCGGTCGTGGTAAGCGAGGGTGATTCCTCCTACACCACCCCCGACAATGACGAAGTCGTGCAACACCTCAAGCGTGGACCTCGAGGGTGATTCCTCCTGCGTCCATCTTGATGTTACCTCAGGTGGGAGTCCAACGAGGGTGATGCCTCGGATTCCCCTTGATACGGTGACCACACGGATGCCTTGCATTACTGTTGATGCTAATACTTAAAAAGGCGGGTCGACCCTGAGGGGTACCCGCGGATGATGGATAGTTACCCGAGAGTTATTCTACGAGGCACGGCCGGGCATTCTTAGCCCTTGCAGCAAGTCCTCGAGACGGGGCGACAGGGTCACATCGATCGTGAGTCTCTGCTCGTTACCGCAAGCCACTAGTCCACTAACGATTGGATATGCGATCTGAGCCGGCCTCTGGTCGGATAGCACTAACCATCACGTGGGAAGAGTTATGGGCACTCTGCATCGTAGCATCAGCCGAAAGCTCTGTCAGACGTCCAGTTCAGCTTCACGGCCGGGACGGACCGGCGCCACCCTGGAGAGAGGTGGTGCCTGGCTTCACCCTGCACGCAACGACCCGGAGTGCACAGGGCGATGGCCCAAGACCCCTGAGCGCTTAGGAGGTAGACCGACGGGGACCTCTCTGCTGAGCTGTAGGTAGGGTTGCGGTGTATCGTTTAGCCGAGGCCGGGCATGACCCAGGAAAGTGTGTCCGGCCGGAGTTAAGCGAGCGTGGTGGGTAAGTTGGTGCACCCCTGCAGGGAAGAACACATCTATCGATAGACGGTCCTACGGTAAAGGACACTCGGAGTTGTATCCCGATCGATACAGCTAGAACTTGAGATGATACCTGGATATATGGCTCTGGGATCGCTTTCTCGCAGGGAGTCGAGGAAGGATCTCTGAGCGAGACTGTTACATGATACTATTACTACTTTACATTATGCTGATCTGCACTCTTCTAATGCTGCAAGACCGATGAAGATGCTGAAGATGCTAGTCTTCGCTAGGTCTAGGCTTTCCCCCTCTATTCTGGCATTTCTGCAGCCTAGTCCACATATACAGCCTCCCTTTGATAATGTTGCATATGTAGTGTAGATCCTTGCTTGCTGAGTACTTCCGAGTACTCACGGTTGCTTTGCTTTCTTTTTCTCCCCATACCAGTTTGTCGTGGCCAGATGTCGAAGCCCCTGATAACGCTGCCCCCGCCAACGACTTCCACTACTTCCCCCAGGGTGGATCCTTCTACAAGTTGGCCGACGTCCAGGAGTAGGAACGGAGGGTCCCAGGCAGGAGGCCTGCGCCTTTCGATCGTAGTGTTTTATTTTTGTCCCGCCTTTCTAAAGGCTTCTCTGTTTTCTGTTTTATATATATACTCAGATATCTAACGCTTCCGCTAATGCTTGTTGTCATCAAGCTTTGTATTCGAGCACTCGAGGCCCTGGCTTGTAATAAATGCTTGTATGATTTTGTTTATGTTTTAGAGTTGTGTTGTGATATCTTCAAGTGAGTCCTTAGGCTTGATCGTGTGCATTTGCGTGTATGATTAGTGCATGATTAAGCCGGGGTCGTCACAGTGGCGACGTGGAGGTAGAAACCTTCGCTTCTCGGGTCTCTGGAGGCGGAGGTTATGGAGGCGGAGCTGGAGAGCGCCGAAGTCGAGCCGGAGAAAGAGAAGCTTCTGTTCTCGTGGCTCATGGCCGGACACGGTGATCGGGCGCCGGCGACCATTCAGATTAGGTATTAATTATACCTCCAGAGCCGGACTAACATCACTTATTGATATAATTGTAATGAAATCCGTCATGTTCATATGACATTCGTCATGTTTATATGAAATCTGGTTGTGTTTGCATGAATTTCATCCGGTTGGTTAGAACTGTTGTTAAAATGTAGGCGGCTACGGTTGGATGGCGTCCTTCTGCATCCGTGTCTATAGACTGGTCCCCCTATCCACGAATGGATACGAAAGAAAATTTGCAGGTCGCGCGTTGAAGATGCCCTTACTTTGTACCTAGTGGGAACACGCGCCTTGCCCCTGGAAGATCGAGACGATTTCCCTTTGCATTGCAACGGAAACAAGCCAATGGACGTACATGGTCTCTGCAAACGTTTCCCCTAGCTTTTCCTTACAATCTTCGAGTTGTTTTTTTTTTTATACAATCATGGGCCTCCTTTGATTTGTAGGAATTTTATAGAAATCTCATAGGATGTGATTTGTATAGAAATTTTTTCTTTAGAGCCTTTTTATTTTGAACATAAATAACTTTATTCCTCATATAATAGCCATGTTATTTATAATATGTGAAAGAATAAAGTCAGGGGGATTGGAGTCCCAAAATTGAGATAAATCAAGACTAAAGCAGTGCGTTGCTAAACAATCAGCAACAAGATTGGTTTCCCTTCCGCAATGAATAAAGTTGACATTTAAAAAGTCCATCGCCAACAGACTAGTCTCGATGATGATTGGCACATCGGGATCCATGTAAACATCAAGGTTTGAAAAAAAAAATTAGAGCCCTTTGATTTGTAGGAATAGAATCATATCTATTATATACTTAAGACAAAAGGCAAACAAGCCATTATGTTCATCCACACATATTAAATTTTCTCAGCCGTTAATTCTTAGATATAGTCGGTAGAGATTTGAAGATATAACATTACATCAAAATATATTTGGGTTGCACATGTGAAGTCTGTCACGTAGATGTATGTACTTACGATGGAAAAGTGCAATCATGTTTCTTAAAAAAAAAAAAATCTGTCACGTACATGTATTTGTTTACGATGGGAAAGTGCAATCATGTTTGCCTTAAAAAAAGTGCAATCATAGTCACGTATATGAACAGGACACATACAACTATTGTTACGTGCACCAGAGTAATAAGAAGAAAAAAAACAAGACATGCATCATAAAGATTCGTCAATCGGACGTACACGTATACGGGAAACTAACAAAACGGACACACGTTCTGGGTAGACATGTACAAGGAGGACCATATGACGACATGATCTCTAAAACGGTGACTTCGTCTTGCTTTCTTTGAGTGAAGTTCCATGAATAGCACTAAAGGCAAAATTAATATAATATTGATCGATAGGGCCGTTGGATCGATGAAGATTGATACTGCCCCCGGCCCGGACGGCTGGCCGGTGGCTTTCTTTCGTCGTTTCTGGCCCATGCTCAAAGCTCCTTTCTACGACATCATTAATGGTTTCGCGTTAGGCACGGTAGACATCTCGCGCCTCAACTTTGGAGTCATTAGTTTAATCCCAAAGGTCAAAGGGGCGGACTCCATCAAACAATATCGTCCTATCACCCTCATTAACGTGCCTTTCAAAATCTGCGCAAAGGCCTATACGACGCGGCTTGCCCCTGTTGCGCAAAGAATCATCAACCGAAGCTAGTCGGCTTTTCTCAAGGGTCGCAATATCCTCGAGGGACCGGTAGTGCTTCAGGAGATTGTCCACGAGTTAAAACGAACCCGGCAGCCGGCTGTGATCCTCAAGCTGGACTTCGAAAAAGCCTATGACCGAGTGAACTGTGAGTTCATTTGTGAGGTCCTGGACCGAAAGGGATTCGAGTCAGGTTTCGTGCACCGTATAATGCAGCTGGTCTCGGGGGGCTAGATGGCGGTGTCTATAAACGGAGAAGTTGGGAACTTCTTCCGCAACAAGCGAGGGCTTAGGCAGGGTGACCCTTCCTCCCCTCTTATCTTTCACTTTGTTGCGGACGCCCTCTCGGCCATGATCATTAAGGCGAAGGGTGCCGGCCACATCCGCGGTGTTGTCCCCCACCTCATTCCAGGAGGGGTCTCGCACCTCCAATATGCGAACGATACCATGCTACTCTTCGAGCCGGACGACCATAGTATAGCCTCGATTAAGCTCATTCTCCTTGCTTTCGAGATCGTCTCCGGCCTCAAGATTAATTTTCTCAAGAGCAAGGTGATAGCCATTGGGATGGCCGAACCTCTCGCGTTGCGCGTAGCCAACCTTCTTAACTGTAAGCTTGGGAGCTTTCCGTTTAAGTACTTGGGCCTCCCCATCTCTGACAAACACATATCTATCCAAGAATGGGAACCCCTGTACGGTAAGGTGGCGAACCGGGTCAGTCCTTGGCGAGGTCGGTTCATGTCTTCGGCAGCTAGGCTCATTCTGACGAACACTAGTCTCTCCTCCTTGCCCATGTTTACCATGGGCATGTTCCTCCTAGCAGACGGTGTTCACGCCAAGCTCGACACCCCCCGATCCAAGTTCTTTTGGGAAGGAACTGGGTCCAAAAAGAAGTACCACTTAATTAAGTGGGCAGCGTTATGCCGGCCAAAGAAATTTGGGGGCCTAGGGATCCTCAACTCCAAACTTATGAACGTTGCCCTCCTCTCCAAGTGGCTCTGGAAACTCGCCCAAAATGAGCAGGGGCTCTGGGCGGATATCCTTAGAGCGAAATACTTCCCCTACGGGAATTTCCTTACCTCTAAGGCCAAAGGGTCGACATTCTGGAATGGGATCCAGGCTGTCAAACCGGCCTTTGCGCTAGGAGCTAAGCTTAGCGTTAACGACGGCAAATCCACGCGATTTTGGTTAGACCATTGGTTTGGTCAGGAGCCGTTGTGGCGCAGCCACTCCTCCATATACCAACTTGCTACTAACATCGATATCCTCGTTGCCGATGCGCTTAGAACCAACCCGCCAGCCATTTCCTTCAAAAGGCCCCTTTCAGATGCCGAACGGGCTGGTTGGGACGAGTTACGTATCGCTCTTGCTGTAGTGGTGTTGCGACCCGAGGCCGATACGGTCTCCTGGTCTCTCACGAGCTCCGGGAAATTCTCGGTTAAGTCTCTCTACGCTAAGTTGACGGAGGGCCCGACACTAGACATAGCTAGGGGGCTATGGAAAGTGTCAATCCCCCTCAAAATAAAAGTATTCCTTTGGCAAATGTTCTGCGACCGCCTCCCGTCCTCTAACAACATAGCGAATCGAAACGGGCCGTCCGATGGCACTTGTGCGATGTGTGGTGCGCACGAAGATGCAAACCACATTTTCTTCAACTGCCACCTTGCTCGTTTCGCTTGGAGTGCGGTCCGGGAAGCCTTTGACCAAAACTGGAATCCCCACTCGGGTAGAGATCTCCGCGATATTCTCTTGGCTCATAGGGGTGGGTTCGGCCAAGTACTTTGGAGATGCGTAGGGGCGCTTTTATGGGCTCTATGGACTACTAGGAATAAAATCACAATAGAGCACAAATTCCCTTCTCACCCCGCTGACATTATTTTCAAATGCCATTTGTTCCTCCAGACCTGGATGCCGTTGGGGAAACGCGGGACGCTGAGCGGATGCAGGAGGCGATGGAGTGGATTCGACTGATCCAGATTGCTGCCCGTCACTAGTTGCTGTGGATCGTTTCTGTTCCTGCCGGTGTTGGCATGTTTAGACAATTCCCTTATCTTTCTCAGGCCTAGGCCGGTTGCATGTTCAAACTAAGGCTTCGGCCGTGTTTCCTTTTGTTTTCGACTGTCTTGTATGTTGGATGCTGCCTGTTGGTGGGCTTTATTAAGTTAAAGCCGGACGCTCCTTGCGTCTTCGTTCTAAAAAAAAATTAATATAATATTTGCCAACAAAATAAACAAATTTGGAATACTTCTTTCTTTCGAGAAATCAAGTTTGGAATATATTTTTTTGCGATAAATGAAATTCTAAATACATTAAAAAAATTGTAATTATAATATTTCTCACTGCTCTCTGAATTAGTTGGGATAGTTTCATACCATGGTCGTTATCCACATCAATATAAATTTAAATTTTGTGCATACGTACATTGCCGATCAGATTTTTTGTAACTCTTGCTTGCCTAAAATCGCCTGATATACTAAACTTAAAATCGCTATGAGACGAATATGTAATTCAAGAAGAATATATTTTGGCCAGTGAATACATTTATAAAATTTTGCAATAAAAAAGTGTTGAAAACATTTTACAAACCCCACATTGAGTATATGAACAGCTAAAGTTAAAAGTTGTGTTTCTGAATGAACTCCATGCTTGATAACTAAGTCCAGAATAAACTATATCTTCTGAAACTATTATTAGGTGTACAAAGAATATAACTCTTTATATTTACTAATTATTATATAAGAACTAAGCTTGGTATTCTATTTTCATATCTTAAGTGAAATAATTAAGTAGCGGACATCAAAATATTATATATATAATGGTGAAATAATTTATATTATATACACAAAAATCGAAACGAGAAATACATGGAAATTATCAATATTTGTTTTCATATATAATATATGAAATCCATCTATAGCTATAATCTTGAAAACTTTTATGCAAAAGTCTTGATTTCCTTTCTTTGACAAAGAATACTAATGCGACGTGCTCAAAGGACTAAGCGAGGCCAGAAAAACTACACAGTATATGCATGTACAAATAACACATAGAGCGTGAGTAAGAAAAAATAATTTATGTGTGCGGGTGAGTATCATATGACAAAGGAATACCATGTTGTTACTATAGCAATAAACATAGAAGATAAAAACATGTTGACTATGTAATTGATCATTTATGTCATTCTAAATATTATAATTTTATGCAAACAATATTAGCATGAATGGAGAAATAGAAAAGATGATGAATTGAATGCGGAAGAATGCTTAGCAATGTTAATTTTGCTATCAAGGATTTCACAATATATGTACAAAAGTATATATAAAAATTCTAGCCACGCAAATGCGCAGGTCATACTGCTAGTTCCTATGAAGGAACTCTTCCTATCCACATTTCATAGAAAAATAAACATTAGCTTAGACTCAAGGGAAATAATCCTGTGTGAGCCAAAGGGCATCTTCTTTCTTATTCCTATTCATAGGATTTCACATACATGTTATCTTATTTCCTATGACTTTCCTATTCCTATAATTTTTTTATCCTATGAACCGAAGGAGGCCTTGGAGTTGTTAGGACGTGCTAGTAGTAATAGGACACTTAATTAAAAATACGCAATAGCTGAATGTCAGTCGACTGACATTAGGATTTGGGTCAGTCGATTTTGAGAAGAAAGAAGGAAGTGTCGGAGATATCACCGTCAGCGTATGGGAAAAACAATCCCACTATCTATTTTAAGGTGGCGGGTGCAGGTTCACCAAAAAAGCACTCCACTATCCATCTTAGGGTGGCGGGTGGGGTGTTGCTTCACTGAAGAGTTTTTGGGTGGTCGTCGGGCTTAGAGGGGATGGCCGGGGGTGGCAGCAAGACCGGCTGTAGGGGTGATTCAGGGAAGGGCGGTGCGGTGAGCCGGTTGTGGGTGCGCGCCGGCGGCTAGGCGGCGGGCGGTTTGAAGGAATAAGAGGAACAACTGGAGGTTGAAGAAGGACATTGGGCTCTTGATTTCGCATCGGCCGGTAGAAAAAATCGACTGATCCAACTTTTTTTACTGACGACTAATGTATAGCTAGGGATGGCACCCGCAGGGTATGGGTACGGGTGGAGCCTCCCCATACCCTTACCCGTCCACCCTGAACATACCTATCAACCATACCCATACCCGTCAAGGGTACAACTTTTTCCCATACCCGTCACCCGACAGGGTATATGGGTACCCGCGGGTAAAAATACCCGCATTTACAACACATCAAATTGAGTAGAAAATAGTTGTGAAAAGCAACATATAATCATAAATTATTAATAGCAACACATTTTAAACAACAATGTACAAAAACACATTCTCAAAAAAATTGCCCATAAAGCAACCCATAAAAATGTTAAACAAAAACAAATAATCATAAATAACAACACATAGTCATACACTTTAAGTTCACAAAATCACGATAAATTATAGAGATAATTTGACTGAATATGGGAGTTTTTACCTAGCGCGATTAGGAGGAAAAATCAATACGTTAGAATATTAAAGGAAAATCAGTTGCCAACATTTTAGATGGGTACATATGTACACGGGCATGGGTTATACGATCCCATACCCGTACCCTCTCTATCCAATGGGTATGATATTTTCTCATTTAAGTATTCATGGGTAAATTTTTGCTCATATCCTTGCCCTAGGATTTTTACCCGCAAGGTACGCGGGTAATGGGTACTGACATCCCTACGTATAGCCGGTCCCTCAAAAGTAAGATCAGCTGCTGTGCCTGTGTGGTCGAATTCAGCGCTTGGTTGCAACTGGTTAGAGCTATGAAAGCGGCGCTCCACCACCTTTTGACCCCGACGGCTCGACGTAGGACCGACCTTCGCCTCGCACGAGAAACTGCAGAGGCCTGGGTCAGCTTCCATCCGACTCTCATCCTCGCCACCACCAAGAGCCTACGCTAACTCCAGCACCAACACAATAAACCCTATAAATACCACGCGCTTCTCCCTTCAATGCCAAGTCAAGCAACCAAATCCAAACCAAGCCAAGCAAGGAGCCAGGGAGCGCTGCCCAGCAAGCTTACCAAGACTATCTCCTCAGTCTGCGTCCACTGATCACTTCTCTCTGCCACCAATGGCGGCCGTGAACAAGTCCGTCGACCGGCTGGCGCAGCGCCTTGTGGCACCGGCCGAGCCCACGCCAGTCGGCCCGCTCCGCCTCTCCTGGCTCGACCGCTACCCCACCCAGATGGCGCTCATCGAGTCCCTGCACGTTTTCAAGCCGGCTCTTGACCGGCATTTTTACGGCGGCGACGACGCTGGCCCGGCGAGGACCATCGAGCGCGCGCTGGCGCAGGCTCTTGTCAACTACTACCCGCTCGCCGGCCGTCTGGGGTTCACAGAGGAAGGTGGGCTGCTGCAGGTTGACTGCGGCGGCGACGGCAGCGGCGTCTGGTTCACGGAGGCCGTGGCCGGTTGCGCGCTCGAGGACGTGGAGTACCTGGAGCACCCCATGATGATCGCCAAGGAGGATCTGCTCCCGCCCACGCCCGCCCAGGAGGAGGACGAGCGCAAGCTTGTCCTGCTCGTCCAGGTTACCACCTTCGCGTGCGGCGGCTTCGTCGTCGGCTTCCGCTTCAGCCACGGCGTCTCCGACGGCCCCGGCGCCGCGCAGTTCATGGCCGCCGTCGGTGAGTTCGCCCGCGGCCGCAGCAGCGTGGAAGGCTTGGCGGTGCAGCCGCAGTGGGGCCGCGAGGCCATCCCGGACCCGGTCGGCGCCGTCGTCGGCAGCCTGCCGAGCCCTGCGGGCGCCAAGAGTCTCGAGTACCTCGCCATGGACATCTCCGCGGACTACATCGGCCACTTCAAGTCCCAGTACAACAAGGAGCACGCCGGCTCCTGGTGTTCGGCGTTCGAGGTGCTGGTGGCGAAGGCGTGGCAGAGCCGCACCCGCGCGGCGGGGTTCGAGCCGGACTCCACCGTCCACCTCTGCTTCGCCATGAACGCGCGGCCCCTGCTGCACGCCTCGCTCCCGCGCGCCGGCGCCGGTTTCTACGGCAACTGCTACTACATCATGCGCGTCTCGGCGCCCGCGGGCAAGGTGTCCGGCTCCTCCATCCCGGAAGTGGTGAAGATCATCAAGGACGGGAAGAGACGGATGCCCTCCGAGTTCGCGCGATGGGCGACCGGGGAGGCCGGCGCCAATGGCGGCGAGGACCCGTACCAGATCACGTCAGACTACCGCACGCTGCTTGTGTCGGACTGGACACGGCTCGGGTTCGCCGAGGTGGACTACGGCTGGGGCCCGCCGGCGCACGTCGTGCCCCTGACGAACCTGGACTACATCGCGACGTGCATATTGGTGAAGCCGTGGGCGCACAAGCCAGGAGCACGGCTCATCACCCAGTGCGTGACGCCCGACCGCGTCGCGGCCTTCCACCAGGGAATGCTCGACATGAATTAACCGGAGCCGGAGAGGAAGCGAAGCCGAAGGCAAAGGGATGCGTGATTTAAAAAATGAGACCAACCCAAGGGCTAACCTTCGTTGGCATTTTTTTATAGGAGAAACTCCGCGAGCATCACGTGTCCGAGCCGGGACTCGAACTCGGGTGGGCTGGCAGCAACCCCAGCTGCCCAGCCAATGGGTCGACGCCCCGTCCTCAAAAAAAAAAAAAAAGAGACCAACCCGGACTAGACTAGCCTGTTGCCATTTTTTTTATAGAAGAAAACTCCGTGAGCACCAAGCGCACAAGCCAGGAGCACGGCTCATCACCCAGTGCGTGACGCCCGACCGCGTCGTGGCCTTCCACCAGGGAATGCTCGACATGAATTGACCGGAGCCGGAGAAGAAGTGAAGCCGAAGGCAAAGGGATGCGTGATTAAAAAATGAGACCAACCCAAGGGCTAATCCTCGTTGGCATTTTTTTATAGGAGAAACTCCGCGAGCACCACGTGTCCGAGCCGGGACTCGAACTTGGGTGGGCTGACAGCAACCCCAGCTGCCCAGCCAACGGGTCGACGCCCCGTCCTCAAAAAGAAAAAAAAGAGAGACCAACCCGGACTAGACTAGCCTGTTGCCATTTTTTTATAGAAGAAAACTTCATGAGCACCAAGCGCTCAAGCCGAGACTCGAACTCTGGTGGGCTGGCTGCGAACTCTCGCGCCTTGCCAACTGAGCTACGCCCCGTTCTCACTGATCCTGAAGTTGGGGAGTTGATTGTTTGATGGGTGGATTGATGGTGTGTAGTGTGACTGAAAATAAGGCCAACTGATCCTGAAGTTGGGGAGTTGATTGTAGTAGTATGTGTTTGGTGGAAAGCCACCAACTAAACTCGTTTTTCGTGGAGTATAATAAACTATTGGATACACTGAAAGGAGCTTGGCATCCGCCGTAGTAGCGTGCATTGGAGATCAGTACTTCCTCCTCGGTATGGAATTAGTTGACGTTCAAACGGGTATTATTTACATTGCGCTGCAGTTTAGCAGGTCCACTTGGATCATCTTCTGACCATGCCTGTTGTTTACCTGCTAGTTGCAGCATGCATCTCGTGGCAACTTGCAACATAACCTGTTCTGCATCCAGCTTAATGAAGTTGAGCTCAGAGCCTCGGACCGTCAGAACTTCGGATGCAGTTGACTAGATCGTAACTGGACACTGATTCGAAGCTAGCTGAATCTCTTGCTCCTGAGTGGACAGTTACACTGATCCCCATCTTACTCTCTTCCTAGTGGACCAAAACAGCATTAAACAGTCGCTTATCGAAGCAAGTTAGCATTCAGCTCACCTGACAGGCAGCAGGCTGTCACACTGCAGTCTGACCAAAACATGTCTGCTAGATCTGCATGCCAACCACAACGCTCCTCACGCCCCCACTTAGAAAACTCGGAATGCCAGCCACGGATGCTCCAGGATGGGCCGCTTAAAACAAGACCAGATCATAAGCTAACCACATGGGTGAGCTGATCACCAAATCCCATTTGATTAAGCTCACTCGGCTGCTGCTAGTACGCGTCCGATGATCTAGACAAATGATATGATCTAATCTGATGAACCATTGTGCATGGTTTGTTAAGAGAGGCATAGTTTAATGATGATGATGGTCGCGCAGCCTCTGGCTGGTTGGTTGATCCTTTTGTCTGACGCTGTGCGTTGTGGTTGGTTAATAGCACTTCTGCCTGACACGGTGCAGGGTGGCTGGTTTGGTTAGTCGCTCTGGGTTCTGAATCCTGATCTCTATCCGTTGCCGTCTGATCCGCCATGAGGAACAGATCAAAAGATTCCAGGAACCAAGCTAACTCCAAGATCACTGAACATAAGCAACTCCATCTGCTCCGGAATTATTTTTGAAATCTACAATTTTTGCATCGGGTAGGCGACATGACACATGTTTTGCTCAGTTGAGAAGGCAAGTGTTCAGAAGGTACCAGGCATAAGAATTGTCTCTCTCGTATCTAATCTAGTTTCATTTTTTACCTTCTTCTCTCAAACCACCTGTGGTTTGTCCTGTAACATTATCTAAGACATGACAAAAATGGCATCCAACTGTCTATACAGAGAGGAAGGTGCTCGTCACCTATTCACTTTCGTAAGCAAAATGACGATTGAGGCACTAGCTAGTCCAGTCCAGAGCAGCATACTACACTTGCCAACAAAGGCTCCTGGTCATCTTAAGAAGAACATAGGATGAAAAATGTAGCGAGATCTCCTGGAAGGGGTGCGGGAAACATGTCGCATCCGTCTATGAAGGCATCGATAAGCGAAAGCACTGCACCTGCAAGGCATGGCCGGGTGTCGGCAGGAAGGCAGAAGGGACAGCTTCAACCACCAAAGAAAGTGATGTGCTTTTGCTTGAATATGTTTCCATCTGTCCAGCACTGCAACACACAAAACTTGCTGCAAATGGTTTCCATGCCCGACCTTGCAGGTGAAGCAAAAGCTTGAATTCATGCACACGGATCGCTAGTTTTGCAACAACCGACTGAAGGAGAATGCACTTTTGAATAAAAGCTTTGCCTATGCTGTCCGCTTGTATTTGTTTTTGACTTTTCGCTGGAGTATAGTTTCGGTAATCTAATAAAACATTGTGCAGTTGATTGATAATGTTATCTAGCTAAAGATACAAATCAGGGCTGGGTTCCAGAGAGAGCTGGAAAAACTCGGCAAACCCTTTGATCAACGACTCGTAAGCTATATCCATCAGTTCTGCATCGTTATATTCTCTACCATTGGAAGCCTTCTGCAATATTTGCTTAATGCTCCCAACGCCAAGCCCCTTTATGCCGCAGGGAACAATGTGTTCAAAAGGGGTTAGGTCAGTTGTGACATTTAGCGCTAGACCATGATATACTATCCATCTTGCACACATAATTCCAATAGCTGCGACTTTCTGATCCCCTGGAGAGGAAATAGAGTGTACAAGTTAAGAAAGATGTGACAACATGATAAACATTTTGCAGTATCCAAATGGATAGTAACATACCAACCCAAACACCAGTGAGGCCTTCTATCGTTGATGCCTTAATAGAGAACGCAGACTGAAGGGCACGAATGATCACAGTTTCAAGTGACCTTTGGTACCAGTTAAGATCCTTCTTTTGATACCGCAAATTGAGAATCGGGTACAGAACGAGCTAAGGAAGCAAAATAATCGCTTGTAAGATAATAGTGTTAAGCTACAAAAAAACATGAATAACTAAGATTTTGTGTTCAATATTTTGATAGTCAGGAAGTTTGTTCTTATTTCAAAATGGTCATAGGTTGATCTAACCAACAAGAATATGGAAGACCTTATTTGTTCATTATTTACTTTCCTTTGAAGCTTAGGTTACTTCAGATTTAATTACCTTGAAGCAGAAAACTAAATTGGAAACAATGGCAGCGCAAGTACACTTTCAGACCCACAACACAGCTAAAATAACTAACAAATACCTGTCCAGGACCATGATATGTCACCTCCCCACCACGGTCAATACGATGAATCTCAATAGGAGAATCTTCCATTTTGAAATTGAGGTACTTCTCACTATTGGTGTTGCCCAGTGTATAAACCGGTGGATGTTGCAGCACGATTAAGGTGTCCGAGTGATCTTCATCTGTGTCCGTGTCTATACTTACCAACGGTTTCCTCCTCTCAACAATGGACTTCTGCCAACCCCATGAATCAACAAGAGGAACTATCTGCCGATGGAGATCAAAGAGTTCACACCTGTTGAATACGAAGAGTGTCATTCACCACGATGAACACCATACAAGCAAGCAATAGAAGGCTGACATGCTACAGCAGTGCCCACAGCTTCAGTTCAGGTGGTAATGCAGACAGCAAACCTATCATTACACAAATTATTTGGAGCTACCTAGCTTGTAAATACATCATGGGCAAATATTGTGCAGAACAGAACAGTAACCCGGTTTGCTTGTGCTCAAGTGCATTCCTGCGACCCCTTGATCAAAATCATTAAGAAGAGCTCATCGACAAAGCATTGGGCTAAACAAAACAAATGCAGTCGTATTCAAACTAAAATCACGGACAATTATTTTGGAACGGAGGGAGTACAGTACTACTTAATGGCGCATCTGTTTGCAGCTGAGTCTCATTGGTACTGTTGGTTAGACCTTTGAATAAAACTAAACATAGTAATTAAAATTAACGAACAGAGAGTACCTCCTACTACCGACGCGAGTGGCATCGGCCACCAGGGCCGCGGTGGCGATAGGGCCGGAGCAGCAGCCAGCGGCGAGGCCCAGCCTTCCCCCTCGGGAGCGCGCCGAGGAGTCCCTAGCAGCGGCCGAGAAGGGCAAGACGCTGTGGCAGAGAGAGGCGGAGACCGCCATGCCAGGAGAAACCATGCTCTCAAGTCTGGCTGGGGTGGACTTCTATGCCGGGGCGCAGCGGAGGCGGCAAGGAGGAAGAAACCTGGCCGGCCTGGATTGGATAGGCGCAAATCGAATCACACGGTGCAACAGCGAATCCAAGTTCACAAGAATTTAACACGGTCGGCTAATACTTTCGACATAAGTTGAATAAATTCTACTTAACTTTTTTTCCAGCGGTAGATGGCGGCTGCACGGCACCAACTAAACTGAGGGCCAGTTCTTTTCAGCTTATCTGCCCAGAGAATCAGATTCTGAGAAACTGCCCCGAGAATCGGCTGTGTGCAAAATCAATCTGTCCAGTTCTCTTCAGCTGTTCCATCTATGATATACTCCCTCTCTTTCAAAGTAGCGATCTAAAAGATCTTATATTAGTTTACAGAGGGAGTACATATATAGCAACAAAATGAGGATTAGCAGTGGCAGCATACACCAGATCATAGACAGCAAGAAAATGGTCATTCCCCATTTTAAGTGGCAGCATACACCACATCAAGCAGTACCAACATCTATCAGTGGCATCATACACACAACACTATCAAGCATACACCAGATTGCTACCATTGCTTGATTGGCCCCCCCGACCTCTCTCCCCCGAGGCGGCGGCGCCGCGCCGCCCCCGGGGAGTCCCCGTCCACACCGCCCTCAGCCCTCCCCTTCCATCGCCTCCCACTACCGCCGCCGTCGCTGAGGACGCCGCGGGGCGAAGCCCCTGTGGTGAGGCAGCGGCGGCGGCGCTGTCCTCGGCCGGCGGTAACGCGTGGGGGCAGCGGCGTCCATCTCCCTCCTCCTCCAACGGCAGTGCGCAGCGGGTTGGCGGTGGCCAGGAGATCTCCGGCGGCCGTTTGGCGGATGAGATTTTGGCTGCGATGAGATCTGATCTGGGCCTGAGGGGTTTGGATCGAGATCCACTGCGGCTGCGCCTCGTCTCGACAACGGCAAGAGGAGAACCCCCTGGGTAATCTTCGCGGCACGAGGACGTCCGGGTCTCTTGGCCCGGGCATGGTGGCGGTGGCTACCTTCTCCACCGAAGGCGGTTGGCCAGGCTGGTAGTGACGGATCTTGGATCCCACTATTAGCACCGGCGGCAAGTTGCGGAGACATAGTCGCCGGAGAAAGCCGAGCCGACTTCGGTCATGGCGGGCGATGGCGGCGTCTACGTCGTTACCTTGATGAAGGCATCGTCAAGCAACTATCGTCAACCTGCTCGTGTCGCTCCGGGAGAAATCCTAAGATCACCGGATCGGACGATGGCGGCGCTGCGGTGTCGTGTTCCCTATTGGGGGCATCGTTTGTGGAGCGGCGCCGGATGGAAGAGGCGTGAGGTGGTGTGGCGTGCCTTCTCTCGCGTCGATGACGGCGGGTCTCGGCGGCATGGAGCAGCGGGGTCTCGCCGGTGGGCGTGTGATGATGGACGAGCACAGGATGGTGGCGTTATCAGGCGTCGTGGTGGCGTCGACGGCAGCTAGACCGGGCAAGGTAGATGCAGCAGTACATCACTGAAGATGGATTAGTGGCAGGTGGCTGCGGCGGCCTCATACCCGGCAGGCGTCCTGGTTGAGGAGTGCGCCGGACTGGTGGGTGCCCCATACCCGGCAGGCGTCCTGGTTGGGACCTCAAGTCTTAGATGTTAGGTTTGGCTGCGAGGTCTGTTTGGTATTAGGCCCAGACTATCAGCGTCCCTACATCAACTGGATAGGAGTAGCGACAGATGTTGCCTAGACGGTGGCTTTAGTCTTACTGTTGTATGACTTTGTAAGGTCTTGTGTGAATAATTAATAAAGTGGCTGCATGCATCGTCCAGATGCAGAGGCCGAGGGTCCTCCTCCTTTTCTAAAAAAAAAAAAAGCAACAGCAGTAACAACTACTTTGAATCAGGGGGAGGCAGTAACATCAGCAACAACTTTGAATCGAGTTGATGGACAGGAGGCGAGGAACTCACCGAGTTCGGTCGATTCGAGAGGGAGACGAGGTGCTGGGCGGTGAGGAGGTCGCGGTGGACGGAGGGGAAGCAGGGGCGGCGTCCGGCGGTGGTCGAGAGACTTGGGAGGCGGGGGAGACGGTGGCGCGAGAGGCGGCGGTGGTGTCGCGGGGGAGACCGGGGAAGGAGGGATGGGCGCGGTCGCAGGGGAGACGGGGGGAGCGGGGGCAGTCGCAGGCAAGACGGAGGTACGGCGCCCCGACGGGAACCCGAGACCAGGGGACGAACGGCCGATTCTCAGGGAGCAGCTTTGTGAAGGGAAATTGTTTTTTATTTTATTTTTGAGAATCCTGTTCCTCTTTTTAAGCTTTTTTTTTAGGGGTATACCTAAGCTTTTTTTTTATCAGAAAACATAGATTCCATTAACCACCTGGCACAACATACTCGCTGGCTACATCAGAGATTACAAAATCTGGAACGTACCATGCCACAACATATGAGCACCAGGTTCCATAGACGCACCCTGGCCCGCTAATTTATGAGCAACACGATTACATTCGCGTACACAGGATACAACTTTGTCCTCGATAAAACTAGTAAATAGCATATACTTCGCCTCCCTAAAGATAGTACCGTGCTGTGAGAGATCATATGCATTGCTACACAAGGCATCCTTCAAATTTGTAGCATCAGTTTCGAAGATGACCCGGCTCATTCCAGCATCTCGGGCAAACTGAATCGCCTGCAGACAAGCGAAAGCTTCAGCTTGGAGAGCGTCAGATAGATGAGTCAGACGGCCCATTCCTGCACCCCAGACCGAACCTTCCTCAGTTCTTGCACAGAAACCCCATCCTCCCTCTCGTGTATTGCCTGAGAAAACACCATCAAAATTAATCTTTATGAAATTTGATGGTGGCGGTGACCACCTGCACCTACTGTTTGTTTTGGCTTGGTTCCCCATCTTCAGGTGTTCAGTAAACTGAAGGATATGTAGGCTGCAATTCGCTGCAACCGCATCAGCCGTGGGAGCATTTTCACCAGCATTGAATTTATTTCTTGCCGACCAGATACACCATAACAGGGTGGTTACTTGCATAGCCAATTGATCCCCAAACTGAAAGATGCAGTCCGTTACTTCTTGAGCGGAGGAACATGCTACAAGCTTAAGCCGCTGCTCTTCTAGGATTGCCGCACGCCAGCAGGCCCTTGCAAACTTGCATTTGAAAAAAAGATGGCCACCATCTTCATCAAGTCGTCGACAACATGGACAGAGCGTATCAATGTCCATGCCTCGGCGTCTAATGTTAGTTCATAGCGGCAGGCTGTTATGTGTAAATCTCCAGAGGAACATTACAATTTTCTTTGGGACATTTAGATGCCAGATTTTGCCCCACCTTCAAGTAGTCTGGCTTGTCGGAATTGTTGCAGTGCTGGTAGAACAGTTCTCCCCATTCTCCTCTGCTCTCAGCTGTAGATTCAACTTATAGGCGGACTTCACCGTAAAATTCCCTTTTGGCTCAGGATGCCATGCTATGGAGTCCTCAAAACCTTCAAAATTTGGGATTGTAAATATAACCTTGGCGTCTTCGGTGCAGAACGTTTGGTTTACAAGTTCCACGTCCCACAGACCGGTCACCGGGTTAATGAGGTCCTCCACATTCTCCAAAAGGTTATGGCCACGAGTCGAGCTGGGTCGGTGAGTAATTCCTCTCGGCAACCATGGGTCGTCCCAGATCTTGATGTTCTGACCATTTCCAACTCGCCACACAATGCCTTGCTTAAGCAGGTGAAGCCCCTTTAGAATACTTTGCCAAGTGTAGGAAATTCCCACTCTTGGCTTGGCTGCTAGGATATTTCCGTCAGGGAAATAGCGAGCGCCTAACACACGAGCACAGAGAGATGATGGATCTTGAAGGATCCACCATGCTTGCTTTGCTAACATTGCGATGTTGAAAAGGTGCAAATCACGGAAACCTAGACCCCCGTCTTTCTTTGGTTTTACCAACTTATCCCGAGCAATCCAATGCATCTTATTTTCCTTGTCCATCTGGCTCCACCAGTAGTGGCAAATCATGGTTGAGATCTCGTCACAAAGAGTTTTGGTGAGGTCAAAACATCCCATGGCGTAGGTGGGAATCGCCTGTGCCACCGCCTTGATAAGGATTTCCTTCCCTGCTTTTGAAAGCATTTTCTCCTTCCAACCTCTGATTCTTTGCCAGATTTTCTCTTTCAGATAATGGAAGACCCTAGTTTTTGAACGGCCAATATAAACCGGAAGCCCAAGGTATCGCTCATTTCGACCTTCAGATACAAGATGCAGGGTGTTCATCACTTGAGATTTGCAGTTTGGCGAACAATTCGAGCTGAACAAAATACTGCTCTTATCTCTATTGATCATTTGCCCTGAACCAGCCTCATATGCATCCAGGATTCTTTGTAACTCTTTTGCGTTACTATTATCAGCCTTCAGCAGCAGAAGGGAATCATCTGCGAAAAGCAGATGGGAAACTGCTGGTGCCGAGGGATGATACGTCTCCAACGTATCTATAATTTTTTATTGTTCCATCCTATTATATTATCCGTTTTGGATGTTTTCTATGCATTAATATGCTATTTTATATTATTTTTGGGACTAACCTATTAACCTAGAGCCCAGTGCCAGTTCCTGTTTTTTCCTTGTTTTTGAGTTTTGCACAAAAGGAATACCAAACGGAGTCCAAACAAAATAAAACCCTCGCGATGATTTTTCTTGGACCAGAAGATAACCAGGAGTCTTGGAGATGAAGTCGGAGGAGCCACGAGGCGGCCACAAGGACGGAGGGCGCGCCCAGGGGGGTAGGGCGCGCCCCCCACCCTTATGGGCCCCCCGTGCACCTCCTGACCTAATTCTTTCACCTATATATTCTCAAATATCTCCAAACCATCAGAGGCATCCACGAAAACACTTTTCCACCGCCGCAACCTTCTGTACCCGTGAGATCCCATCTAGGGACCTTTTCCGGCACCCTGTCGGAGGGGGATTCGATCACGGAGGGCTTCTACATCAACCCTATTGCCCTTCCGATGAAGCATGAGTAGTTTACCACAGACCTACGGGTCCATAGCTAGTAGCTAGATGGCTTCTTCTCTCTCTTTGATTCTCAATACCATGTTCTCCTCGATGTTCTTGGAGATCTATTCGATGTAATACTTTTTTACGGTGTGTTTGCCGAGATCCGATGAATTGTGGATTTATGATCAGCTTATCTATGAATATTATTTGAATCTTCTCTGAATTCTTTTATGCATGATTTGATATCTTTGTAATTCTCTTCGAATTATCGGTTTGGTTTGGCCAATTAGATTGGTTTTTCTTGCAATGGGAGAAGTGCTTAGCTTTGGGTTTAATCTTGCGGTGTCCTTTCCCAGTGACAGTAGGGGCAGCAAGACACGTATTGTATTGTTGCCATCGGGGATAAAAAGATGGGGTTTTCATCATATTGCTTGAGTTAATTCCTCTACATCATGTCATCTTACTTAATGCGTTACTCCGTTCTTTATGAACTTAATACTCTAGATGCATGCTGGATAGCGGTCGATGTGTGGAGTAATAGTAGTAGATGCAGAATCGTTTCGGTCTACTTGACACGGACGTGATGCCTATATTCATGATCATTGCCTTAGATATCGTCATAACTTTGCGCTTTTCTATCAATTGCTCGGCAGTAATTTGTTCACCCACCGTGCTATTTTCTATCTTGAGAGAAGCCTCTAGTGAAACCTATGGCCCCCGGGTCTATTTTCTATCATATAAGTTTCTATTTTCCATCATATAAGTTTCCGATTTACTATTTTGCAATCTTTACTTTCCGATCTATAAACCAAAAATACCAAAAATATTTACTTTATCGTTTATCTATCTCTATTAGATCTCACTTTTGCAAATAACCGTGAAGGGATTGACAACCCCTTTATCGCGTTGGGTGCAAGTTGTTTGATTGTTTGTGCAGGTATTCGGCGATTTGTGCGTTGTCTCCTACTGGATTGATACCTTGGTTCTCAAACTGAGGGAAATACTTATCTCTACTTTGCTGCATCACCCTTTACTCTTCAAGGGAAAAACCAACGCAAGCTCAAGAAGTAGCAGGAAGAATTTCTGGCGCCGTTGCCGGGGAGATCTACGCCAAGTCAAGACATACCAATTACCCATCATAAACTCTCATCTCTTGCATTACATTATTCGCCATTTGCCTCTCGTTTTCCTCTTCCCCACTTCTAAAACGATTTTCGAAAAGATTTGCCTTTTTATTCGCCCTTCTTCCGTTCGTCTTTTCGTTTGCCTTTTTATTTGCCTTCTTTTCGTTTGCCCTTATGTCTTACTTTGTTTGTTTGTTTGTTCGCTTGGTGAAATTGTGTGTTTATTGAAAAACAGAAACAAAGGTTTATGGATCCTCATCGACTTGCTAATATTTTTAAGAGATCCAATTATGATGAACATATTACTAGTGAGTTGAGTGCACTATATTATCTTTATGAGGTTTTGCTTGAAATTCGTGAATCTGAAAATTGTGATGAAGTGTTGAAAGAAGAAAATTATAAAGTGATTCACGATAGCTCCTTGAATGAAAAGCATGATTGTAATGATGTTATTACAAATTCCATTAATGTCAATTGTGTTAATGATATGCAAAACCCTAAGCTTGGGGATGCTAATTTTTGCTATGTCTCCTACTTGTTGCAATGATCATGATTGGGGTGATTCTTCTTATGATCTTGAAATTTTATTTAAGCCCCATGATGAATATGAGATTGATAATAATGTCTGCAATAATATTGAAAGTGGGTTTGGAAGAGTGTCAATTTTAGATCCCACATATTTGGAGAATATTCAATCTTATGAAATTTTTGATAAAAGTGGGTTTGGAGAGGTCATGACTTTAGTTAATGTTAATCCCATTGTTTTAGAAGAGTGTCAACTTCGCATGCATGTGGATCGTGTTGAGAATATGTTATGTGATAGCTATATTGTTGAATTTTATTATGATCCTACATGTAATTATTATGAGAGAGGAAAATATGGTTGTAGAAATTTTCATGTTACTAAATTACATCTCTTAATGTTGAGATTGATATCGTCTCTTTCTTCCTCCTTGCATAGGCTAGCTTTTGCTTGCCTTAATAATTTGTTTGCTTATAAACTGCCTATGCATAGGAAGTATGTTAGACTTAGATGTGTTTGTCACGTGTTTTATGATGTTCTCTTTGTGCTTCAATTCTTCTCTTTTATGTGAGCATCATTGAAATTATCAATGCCTAGCTAAAAGGCTTTAAAGAAAAGCGCTTGTTGGGAGACAACCCAATATTTTTCCTTGCTGCTTTGCAAAAACTAATTCATCTAGCCTCTGGTTAGATGTGGTTTTGTGTTTTAATTAGTGTTTGTTCCAAGTAAGACCTTTGGGATGGCTTACGGTGATAGTTGATTTGATCTTGCTAAAAAACAAAAACTTTTGCATCCAGTCACAGAATTTTAATAATTCATTAGAGCGCGTAAAAACTCTGAATTTTTTACACAGGGTTTATATACAAATTTCCTATGTTTTCCTAATTTTTCAGAATTTTTGAAGTTACAGAAGTATTATAACAATTCGGATCTTCAAAGACTGTTCTGTTTTTGACTGATTCTGTTTTCTTTGTGTTGTTTGTTTATTTTGATGAATCTATGGATAGTATCGGGGGGTATGAACCATGGAAAAGTTGAAATACAGTAGATATTACACCAATATAAATAAAGAATGAGTTCACAACAGTACCAAAAGTGGTGATTTATTTTCTTATACTAACGGAGCTTATGAGATTTTCTGTTGAGTTTTGTGTTGTGAAGTTTTCAAGTTTTGGGTAAGGATTTGATGGACTATGGAATAAGGAGTGGCAGGAGCCTAAGCTTGGGGATGCCCCGGAAGGCATCCCTCTTTCGTCTTCGTCTATCGGTAACTTTACTTGAGGCTATATTTTTATTCACCACATGATATATGTTTTGCTTGGAGCGTCTTATATGATTTGAGTCTTTGCTTTTTAATTTGCCACAATCATCCTTGCTGTACACACCTTTTGAGAGGGACACGCATGAATCGTGATTTATTAGAATACTCTTTGTGCTTCACTTATATCTTTTGAGCTAGGCAATTTTGCTCTAATGCTTCACTTATATCTTTTTAGAGCATGGCGGTGGTTTTATTTTATAGAAATTGATGAACTCTCATGCTTCACTTATATTATTTTGAGAGTCTCTAAACAGCATGGTAATTTTCTTTGGTTATAAATTTAGTCCTAATATGATAGGCATCCAAGAGGGATATAATAAAAACTTTCATATAAAGTGCATTGAATACTATAAGAAGTTTGATTCCTTATGATCGTTTTGAGATATGAAGATGGTGATATTAGAGTCATGCTAGTGAGTACTCCCTCCGTTCGGAATTACTTGTCTCGGAAATGGATGTATCTAGAACTAAAATACGTCTAGATACATCCATTTCTGCGACAAGTAATTCCGAACGGAGGGAGTAGTTGTGAATTTGAGAAATACTTGTGTTAAGATTTGTGAGTCCCGTAGCATGCACGTATGGTGAACCGTTATGTAACGAAGTTGGAGCATGAGATATTTTTTGATTGTGTTCCTTATGAGTGGCGGTCGGGGACGAGCGATGGTCTTTTTCTACCAATCTATCCCCCTAGGAGCATGCGCGTAGTACTTTGTTTTGATGACTAATAGATTTTTGTAATAAGTATGTGAGTTATTTATGACTAATGTTGAGTCCATGGATTATACGCACTCTCACCCTTCCACCATTGCTAGCCTCTCTAGTACTGCGCAAATTTCGCCGGTACCATACACCCACCATATACCTTCCTCAAAACAGCCACCATATCTACCTATTATGGCATTTCCATAGCCATTCCGAGATATATTGCCATGCAACTTTTCACAGTTCCGTTTATTATACACGCATCATCATTGTCATATTGCTTTGCATGATCATGTAGTTGACATCGTATTTGTGGCAAAGCCACCGTTCATAATTCTTTCATACATGTCACTCTTGATTCATTACACATCCCGGTACACCGCCGGAGGCATTCATATAGAGTCATGTTTTGTTCTAAGTATTGAGTTGTAATTCTTGAGTTGTAAGTAAATAAAAGTGTGATGATCTTCATTATTAGAGTATTATCCCATGTGAGGAAAGGATGGTGGAGACTATGATTCCCCCACAAGTCGGGATGAGACTCCGGACGAAAAAAAAGAGGCCAAAAAAAATGAGAAGGCCCAAAAAAAAAAGAGAAAAGAGAGAAGGGGCAATGTTACTATCCTTTTACCACACTTGTGCTTCAAAGTAGCACCATGATCTTCATGATAGAGAGTCTCCTATGTTGTCACTTTCATATACTAGTGGGATTTTTTTCATTATAGAACTTGGCTTGTATATTCCAATGATGGGCTTCCTCAAATTGCCCTAGGTCTTCGTGAGCAAGCAAGTTGGATGCACACCCACTTAGTTTTCCTTTTGAGCTTTCATAAACTTATAGCTCTAGTGCATCCGTTGCATGGCAATCCTGTTGGGGAACGTAGTAGTAAATCAAAAAAAAATTCCTACGCATCACCAAGATCAATCTATGGAGAGACTAGCAACGAGAGAGAGAGGAGTGCATCTTCATACCCTTGAAGATCACGATGCGGAAGCGTTGCAAGAATGCGGTTGGAGGAGTCGTACACGCAGCGATTCAGATCACGGTCGATTCCGATCTAAGCACCGAACAACGGCACCTCCGCGTTCAACACGCGTGCAGCCCGGTGACGTCTCCCGCGCCTTGATCCAGCAAGGAGGAGGGAGAGGTTGGGGAAGACAACTCCAGCAGCACGACGGCGTGGTGGTGGAACTTGCAGTTCTCCGGCAGGGCTTCGCCAAGCTCAACGGAGGAGGAGGGGGTGTTGGAGAGGGGGAGGGATGCGCCTTGGATGAGGTGCTGCTGGCCTCCCTCCTTCCCTCTATTTATAGGGCCAAGGGGGAAGGGGGCAGGCCCCTCTAGATCAGATCTAGAGGGGGGCGGTGGCCAAGGGGAGGGGGCTTGCCCCCCAAGCCAAGGGGGGCGCCCCCTTTAGGGTTTCCCCCCAACCCTAGGCGCATGGGCCCTAGGGGGGGATGGCGCCCAACCCACTTAGGGGCTGGTTCCCTCCCACATACAGCCCATAGGGCCCTCCGGGGCAGGTTGACCCTCCCGGTGGACCCCCGGAACCCCTTCGGTGGTCCCGGTACAATACCGGCAAACCCCCGAATACTTCCGGTGACCGTATGATGACTTCCCATATATAAATCTTCACCTCCGGACCATTCCGGAACTCCTCGTGACTTCCGGGATCTCATCCGGGACTCCGAACAACATTCGGTAACCACATACTATTTCCCATAACAACTCTAGCGTCACCGAACCTTAAGTGTGTAGACCCTATGGGTTCGGGAACCATGCAGACATGACCGAGACATCTCTCCGGCCAATAACCAACAGCGGGATCTGGATACCCATGTTGGCTCCCACATGTTCCACGATGATCTCATCGGATGAACCACGATGTCGGGGATTCAATCAATCCCGTACACAATTCCGTGAGACGTATACATCTAATGAGCTTATATTTTCGGTGTTTTTTACTATAAATATTTAAAAGAAGGTCGTGTCCTGCCGGCACGCTGAAAGCACATTTACTTCTTTGGTGGTTTTAATAATTAATGTCAATATATTTTTATTGGATTAATAGTTTTACCTAGAATATTTCAGATAAGTCCAATAATGGTGCGACAAGGACGTGAAGATGTAAGCCCTTTCAAATATGAAGAACAAATTCGATTACCCCAAGACTCTACATTTTTGGTTTAGTAATCCAAGATCACATTGAGTCCTTTAGGAAAGTTAATACTAACAAAAAAAAGGGTGGGTATTGTTGATGAGATTGTTGCTCAAAGTGCTCAGTGATATTGCTCAAAAAACGCTCAGTCACATTCCCTAATCACACCTGTTCAAAACCCTAATTCATCATTTCGGTCCCACCGATATATTTCATTCCGGACCCACTGAAATGACCCTTCTACTGCCACAATCAAAACCCTAACATTTCGATGGGGCTGGTCAGTGCCATGCGAAAAGACGTGCATGTATTGACCTGTCCACAAGGAACGGATCGGGCGGTGCAGTCGGGCTAGATCAAACGGTGAGCCAACATAAAACTTTGTTTCCTCTCAAATTATTTTTTCAAAGTTTCCTTTCTCTTCTGCGAAGATTTCGTCGATATCCCGTGGATATCGTCCTTCTAGTGCTCCCGTTCCGTAATTCTAGGAGTACTACTACTATTTAGCAGATCCCTTTCCTCCTCATCCTACTCCATCCCGTTCCGCCTCCACCTGGCGAAGCATCACGCCGCCGCCGACGACGTTCCTCTGCATCGTGCAGTTAAATCCCCTAGTTCCCTCCGCTACCCACGTCAGGCGACCAAGCAGGGAGACTACAGTTTACCGGAGAAGTCAGCGGCGTCGCGACTCGTGCGAGACCTTCTGGCCGGCGTGCCTATCAATGGCGGGAGAGGTCTTATACGGCAGATCTACGTCCGGTCAGAGGACGGGTGGGCTCCGGCAGAGTTGGAACTGCGCGTGAGCGGAATGCATGTAAGCCTCCATAAACTCACCAAAGATATCTATCTTCCTCTAATCTGATCTTGCAATACTTGAGTCATCAAACATCTATTTGGGTCGCTATCCACCCACCCACCCACCCAACAAGTCGACTCTGTGCGATAGCAGCACACATGTGCAAGTTGATTATTTTGAGCCGATGGGGAGAACCTTCAGGCGACCATCTAATGATCTCACATTGCTGCGATCTGAATTCAGGCACCTCTTCTTTTCCAAGATTCAGAGTACCAAATGTGTTGTCATATATCAGCTCCGAATAAAAAGATAATAGGAAACCACCTTTATCGGTTAGTTTGTTGGTAGGTCAATTGTTAGATGAATCGAACACTGGAAAAAGATTGCAGTGATGCCACTTCAGTGGTCTTTTTTCCCCCGAACTATTTCATTAGCCCTTTTCACTTCTGTTTCTGAACCTTCATGGAGCTGCCGACAAACCAAAAATGTATGCCTATGATTTTTCATCTGGTGCTCTCATTAGTACTTTAGTGACTAGTATAAGCACGCAATGAGCACATTGCGTACTCCATGTTACTGTTATACTTTATATGTTTTTTCAGGTCTTTTACTAAATTTTAACTTCTTGTGACACAACAGTAAAAATTTGGTGATTGTAGGACGAGGAACTCACTACTGTGTTGCTCAACAATCTGTGATAGTTCAGTACTGTGATGATCCAGATGGAGGCGAGGTCCGACTTTGCTCCTTGATAGTAAATGTTCTATTGTGTTAGTTCATATTATATATGCATTAATTAGACTACAAATGGCTCCATTAAGAGCATTGCTTTTAATGAAAGAAATATTATCTTCACGTCATCGCAGTGGTTCCTTTTTTTTCATGCCATCCTGATCAGAATTTTTCATCAATCTTCGGTCTAGCTCTTGGCAGTGGAAGTTGGTCTCGACGGTGACCTACGTGGCTTGGCACCTATGGAAAGAGAGGAACATGCGGATTTTCCAGAAGGAGAACTCTACGGTTGATGAAATTTTGGTGCGCATTCGCGCTGACATTGAGGCCCTCGGGCTAGTTTTCTGCGAGTAATTATGTTTGTTTGTCTAGTTTTCTTTTCCTTCTTTGTTCTTTCCCTGCTGGTAACAGCATGTACAATTTTTCCCTCTCTATAATGAATTGGCAGAGCTTCTGCCGTTACCTGTAAAAAAACATAAAGTACAAAAACATAACTTATTGATTTCTGGTGCTCATTAGTACTATAGTGACTAGTACAAGTACACAATTACTGATTGCGTTCTCCGCGTGATTAGACTTTTCATATACTATATATGTTTCCTTTTGATCTTTTACTGAATTTGAACTTCTCCCGACACAATGACAAAATCTGGTGATTGTAGGACGAGGAGCTTGCTGATGTCTATGGCAGTTGATCTAGATGGCGGCCAGGTCAAGTTTGTTCTTTTGAGAGTAAGTGTTATATATTGCTTTCATTTTCTTGTATATGCATTAATTAGATCACAAATGGCTCCATTCAAACAGAAAAGAGTCTTTCACGATCGCTCTTTCCAACGCTCGAAGCGCTCCTTCCGTCCCCTATCAGTTTCCTTGACAAAAGCCTAATAAAACAGCGCTGGACTTTCCTAATTAGCTAACTGCTTCCTGTCGGAAAGCGAGCGCCCATTAGCCTTGCCCCCATTCAAACTTAGGAGCATCACTTTTAATGAAAGAAACATAAAAAAAAATCCTTTGCTTTTGTATCTTGATACACCTTATGTTTCACTTTATTTAAGAAAACAACAAAAGATTTGTGTTTTATCTCTCAAAGTCATGACTAAAGAAAAGAAAACCCCAATATATATTTTTGTCCTTTCTTGTACGGTTCTTTTTTAGGATTTTACCTTATGCGCAGGGTTACAACATCACTTGAATAACATAGTTGGACATTATTAATTGGTTTGAACCAAATGATGAGCGCAACTATCGATTTGTCAGCTTCTTGCTCATCCTTTTAAATCTCCAGTCAGAAGAAGAAACCACTGCCGAGATGGCATGCCCCATGGTTTGTGGAAGTAGTTGCACAACATAGGCGAGACAATTCGCTGAGACATGTCCTTTTCTTCTTCTTACATAGCATGCAGAATGAGTCAAAGCGGGATGAAGATTGTAAGTGTCGAATCCATCCACACATGACGCATTTTACCCCCATGTCACTAGATCCGTTGGTTGGATCCCAGTAAGATGGACCTCCGTTTGACACTACCTTTCTTGTCCTTGAAGTTTTTTCCCGGCCCTCATTGATATCGCAGACCATGCACAAAAGAATCCGTAATGCCACCGGAACATTTGGAAGCCTCTTTCCACTTCTGCTTCTCTTGTCTTTTTCTGACCACCACAGAGGATTCCAATCCTCTCAATCCCGACGGCGGTTGTTCTTCTCTTGTTGCAACTTCTCACACATGTCCATTTTCCTTCGCATCTTTTCATCCTTGTAGAATGCATCATAGCGGTGCTTGCTTCAGTGGTTGTCATGGTCATATCACGACCATGGTCCTTGGAAATTACATCGACGAAGGTGAGGGAGAGAGGAGTAGGATCAAGATTATTTTGGGCCACTCTCATTGTTGTAACCTGTCATCACACCATGATAGTAGATGCAAGAAAACCTAATGATAGATCGGACGCCCCTTTGGGATCCACATCCATGTATACCTTGGGCTAGACACCTCACCTGCCTTCGAACACATCAGAGTGTTAGACAAGCCAAAAGTGGTAGCAAGTCCATCTTGAGATGGCCCGTAGACTGCAAGATATAGCAATGAAGCTAGCCACATCATCCAACTGGACTGGCCCACCTAGATAGGCGCCCCACCTCTCACTATGCCTACACCACTGGTGGAAAATATATGGTTTATGCAATCTTTGTCGAGGAGCCACCGTTGCCACCAACAACCACCACCACCTCAAGATCATCTCCCACTAGTGTGGAAGAACCAAAGAAGGCCTCTGGAGCATCGCCACCGGTGCATCTCGTTGGCTCTACCCTTTTGGGCATGTCACTTTGCCGCATGAGGTTGTCCCATATCCAAATAGCCGTCTTGATAGTGGTGCCAACAACGTCATCATAGAAATGCTGGTGCTCGGAGCGAAGGCTGAGCACCGTGTTAGCTTGAGGCTCTCCACAACTTCGCCGCTCATTGATGTAACAACTAGAGTCAACACCAATGGTCGCAAAACTGAGCTCGAAAGTTCCTGTGACGATGGGACGGAGCATGGCGGGTGAATTGCATAGAGGCTTCCCTAGTAGTACATTGTTGTATGTACCAAACCCAAGTACATAGGCACAAACAAAACTAGATAAATAGGGCAAGATTGATGAGATAGCAATGTGGTGCCAATTACTAATGATGTACACACAAGATGTCATCGGTCATCATGGTATGGTCGCCAGTTGCCATGTTGCTTGGTCGACCCTCTCATCCCCTTCATCGCATGTTCATCTCCTAGAGAGCATTCTTCATGATCGACTTATTTGACTTGAGGGCCCTGAACTTTTTTGTGGCATGATGACACTCCAACTGTACCACTTCTTACTCCTCGGGCCTTCGACATGTTATTCGTCAATGATCCGGTAACTAGGAGGCCGTGAAGGTCGTCAATGTATTTGTGCATGAAGTTGACGTCCATACCTAGTAGCTCAAAGAACTCTAGGGTCTTTTTCCATGCCATGAGATCCTCGTGGGAAGACGAAGAGGCGGGCATGGCCCTAATGCCCTCGGCGATGTTGCTTGTCTCTGTGATCACTCGTGTAGTGGGCGTCAGGTTTATGTGCTTCGGTATACACCTGTGGAGGAGCAACTTGCGGTCGTGACAGAGCCCATAGTATGCCCTACACCAGCGAACGAGAGTGGTTGACGGGAGCGGCTTCGTTGACGATCATGAATTATCTGAAAGCTTTTGCTAGTATCAAAATCGGTGTCTAGGTCTAGAGAGTTCTAATGGCATCTTCTTCACCGGCTATGTTATTGCTATAATCCTCAAATGCTTTGGTACTGACTCGTGTGACCTCTGGATTCTCCTTGGACTTGACATCATAATTCGAATTTTTTCTTCTACATTGTAGAATCAAGCACATGATTCAAAGATTCAAATTTCATAACAACTTTGATGCACAAATAAATTAGCAGATACAAAAATGAACGACATAAAACTTTCAACTCACTCAATGTACTAGACGCGTGTCCAAACTCAGGAGAGCAATACATGTCCAAGGAAAACAGTATATTGAATGAGTTGAAAGTTATGTCTTGTTCATTTTAGCACCTACTGGTTTATTTGTTTTCAAAGTAAGTCTTTATGGAATTTGAATATTCCGAATTATGTGTTCTATTTTACAACCAGGAAGAAGAAAAGTTCTGATGATGATGTCAAGTCCAAGGAGGATCCAAAGATAACTTGAGTTAGTAGTGAAGGACAATAGCAATAACCAAGCTTGCGAAAAAATGGCAGAAGGTCTACATCCCTAGACATAGATTTCGACGCCATCCGAAGCTTCAAAAACTTCAAGATCATCGTCAATGGTGCGGCTATCGACCGCGAACTACTCATCGTTCTAGGGCATATTACAGGTTTTGCCAAGATTGGAAGTCGCTCCTCCATGGGCGTATGCCGAAGTACATGAACCTGACTGCTCACTGTAGGATTGATCACGGGGAGGGTCAACATTGCCGAGGGCATTAGGTCCTTCTTCGCCTCTTCGTCTTCCCACGAGGACCTCGTGGAGTGGAAGAATACCCTGGAGTTCTTTGAGCTGCTAAAGCATGGGCTTCGACTTCATGCACAAGTGTGATGATGACCTCCTTGGCCTCCTCATTGCCTGATCTTCATCGGATCGCTTGTCGACCGAGTCCGAGGGGTACAAGGAGGTGAAGTTGGAGTATGCTCCCTCCGTGGAGAAGCTGAGGGCACTTGCGTCAAAGATGACGAGCCAGAAGACTACTCTCAAAGTGATGGAAATGGAGATGTAGGGTCGAACACAAAGAAGAGGGTCGACCAAGCTATGTGGCAATTAGCGACTGATGACGCCTTGTGTACATTGTCAGTGACTGGAACCACACAACTATCTCATCGTACTTGCCCTATCTATCTAGCTCTAGTTGTGTCTATCTACTTAGTTTCTGGTACACATGTACCACTAGAAAGGATGTTGTGTTTTCGTGCACATCAACTTTACCTTAGTTTGCACAGCAATTATGTGTGATGAAATGGTTATATGTCGTGTGGTTTCATGGTTTGTTATGAGCGTGTGCTATTTGTTTATTTTTGTAGCTGCTGTTTTGGTGCCAAACTGAACATACATGTTTTGATTGAGTTCACTCACTGTTACGTTTCATGAAGAAGAGGAGATGAAGTATAGGTAAATAGTTCAAGAATCATGAATCTTCTCAGACTCCTTCAAAAGGAGGAAAACAACATCCGAACTTAACTTGACACTGTGTTAAGAAACAACTCAGGGGACATGTGATGACCAACTTATGGTGTCTTTTTTTGGAAGATAGATTATAAACCAGGCAAGGGATGTGTCTTCATGAGATTATACAATACAAGTAGAAAATAAAGAAGGATTGCTTATCTACAATATAAGCGAACAACTGATTCTTACACGTAGATGACAGAGAGGTGATTCTTGAGAAGACGAAAAGGATCACCATTGTTTTCTTTGGCCATGTAGACCATGTGTATTGAAAATATTTGAGGAAGGGTACGTGTTCTATGCTGCAACAAAGGTAGTGGTGGGAAACGGCGAATACACCTACTTTGGTTGTGATAAGTGGCTTAACGGCTTTTCTCTTGACATCACACCGGAGATCATCGACCTGATCCCCCCTCTACTAGAGCGTAGGACGATGGCCGAGGCCTTGCTTTACTCGGCTTGGTTAAAAGATAAGGGGCCCCTTAACATCAATGCTTATCTTCAATTACTCGAGCTTTGGGTAAGACTTAGCTCTCCACCTAGAGCAGGAAGATAGCTGGTCGTAGTTGAGGGAGGCTAGTGGTAGTTTCTCGGTCAAGTCCTTCTATGCGGCGCACTTCCCCACTTCCTCTAGGAGCAGCTCCGATGAGGCCATTTGGAAGGCTAAATCCCCGCTCAAGTGCAAGCTCCACCTTTGGCTTCAGTTGCACAAGAGAATCTAGACTGCCGACCGCCTCGCCAAGAGAGGTCTCCGTCATAACGAGCAATGTGCCACATGCAGACTCGTGCTTAAGGACTGCGGTTCATCTCTTTTCCTTCTGCGTCGTCGTCGATATAATTTTGGAACACCATCCTCCAGTAGGCTAAATTGTAGGGACCTCGTGTTCTGGGGGAACACTACTAGGGAAGCTTACCACGGTATGGACCGGAAGAGGCTTGATTGTCTCTGTGTGATCGGGGCCTGGACCATATGGAGAGAAAGGAGCGCGCTTGTTTATACATCAAGGTTACTCCCATCGTTCAGGTCATGAATCAGCTTAAGGCGGATGCTGAGTCATGGCTAGGAAAGATTTAGGTTCTTGGGGGTCTGTTTCCCCTTTTGTTTTGTTTTCTTTGCCTTCTTCTGGCCTTTGGCTGTTCTATGTCTTTATGATCTGGTCGTGGGCCATGTTCTCGTTGTCCTGTATTCGGATTTGGCCCTTTCTTCTATTATAAAGTTCACATGTAGTTCTCCTGCATGGTTTGAAACAAAAATCAACGGTGGCGCCAAAGATGTGAACATACAAATGCGGTTGCTCCGAGCGAAGGCTGACCACCATGTTGGCTTAAGGCTCCCCACAACTTTGTCGCTCATTCGATGTAACAGACGGAGACCAAGCTATGCGGCAACAGACGGTGCATTGCCATGGTGGATGATGACGTCTTGTGCTACACAGCCATCTCATCGGACTTTCCCTATCTATCTAGTTCTAGTTGCGTCTATCTACTTGGTTTTTGGTACACATGTAGCACTAGAAAGATGTTGTGTTATGGTGCACATCAACTTTACCTTAGTGTGCACAACAATGATGCGTGATGGAATGACTAAATGTCGCGAGGTTTCATGGTTTGTTATGAGTGTGTGCTATTTGTTTGTTTCTGTAGCTACTGATTTGGTGTCAAACTGAACATGCATGTTTTGATTGAGTTCACTGTTACGTTTTATGAGAGGAGAGGAGATGAAGTGTAGGTAAATAGCTTAAGAATCATTGATCTTCCCAGACTCGAGGAGGAAAAACAACATCTGCATTTAACTTGAGACTATGTTAAGAAACAACTCAGGGGACACGTGATGACCAATTTATGGAGTCTTTTTTTGGAAGATAGATTTATGGAGTCTTAAGCTGTTATCCAATATAATCCAGGCAGGCAATGTGTCTTAATGGGATTACACAATACGAGTAGAAAATAAAGATGGATTGCTTATCTCCAATATAATCCATCTACTGATTCTTTCACGTAGACGACGGAGAGGTGATTCTTGAGAAGAAAATGATCACCATTCTTTTGACCATTTATCTGACCGTTTCTTGAACCTCTGTATTCTTGAATTCCAGTTTGTGTGTACATTTTGTTGTATCCTTTTTTTCTCTCATGTTGGTACAATGTCTGAGGATTTTGTTGAAACTCCCTGGTATGTGTACCAATTTATTTTGAGGAAAAGGATATGTTCAATGCTGCAACAAAGGTTGTGGTGGGAAATGGCGAACACTCCTACTTTTGGTGCGATAAGTGGCTCGATGGCGTTTCTCTGGACATCACACCGGATATCGTCGACCTGAACACCCCCTCTACTAGAGCGCAGAACGATGGCTGAGGCGTTGCTTGATTCTGCTTGGTTAAAAGACATATAGGGGCCCCTTCACATCGGTGCTTATCTTCAATTACTCAAGCTCTGGGAAAGACTTCGCTCTTCACCCAGAGCATGATGATAGCCGGTCATGGTCGTGGGAGGCTAGCGGTAGTTTCTAGGTCAAGTCCTACATGGCACACTTTGTCACTTCTTTAGGAGCAGCTTCGATGAGGCCGTTTGGAACGCTCCTGAGAATCTGGACGACCGATCACCTCGCCAAGAGAGGTCTCCCACATAACGAACTATGTGCCATGTGCAGTCTTGTGCCCGAGGACTGCAGTCATCTCTTTCCCGGCTGCGCCGTTGCCAGACTGCCAGTATAACTTTGGAACACCATCCTCCAATAGGCTAACTTGCAGATAGTCGTCCCAACCATGGATCAGGACCTCGTGTTCTGGGGGATCACTGCTAGGGAAGCTTACCACGGTAAGGACCGGGAGAGGCTTGTTTGCCTCTGTATCATTGGGGTCTGGACCATATGGAGTGAAAGGAACGCTCTTGTTTTTGACATCAAGGTTACTCCCATCGTTCAGGTCATGAATCAGCTTACCGCAGATGCAGAGTTGTGGCTAGGAAAGATTTAGGTTCTTTTCTTTTCTTTCCCTTCATCTGGCCTTTGGCTGTTACTATATCTTTCTGGTCTGGTCGTCGGCCGTGTTCTCGTTCTGTATTTGACTTTGATCCGTTTTCTTCTGCTACAAAGTTCACATATAGTTCTCTTGCATGGTTGAAAAAAAAAATAAAGCCTGTGCCAGGCTCGTGTAATCTTCTTTCCTTGCCTTTTCATTGTGGGATATTTTGTAATCTAGAGACTACTGTTGCTGCTACTTTCTTGCTAGACCACTAGTTGAGATTTAGTAGAGTAACAAAATTATTGATCTACTAGTTCATGTTTGGGCGCATAACAACGAGTAATCTGCCATGGTTGCTTAACTAATTTCCAGAGGAAGGGAGAGACGGCAGTAGGTGATCCTAGTCTGTCAAGACCAACAACGGGCAGAAAGTGGCATTGTTGCATCAAATGTCCTAACAACTACAACCATAGTAGCAGACACGTACATGATGACGATTTTGAGCAGATGGTGAGAGCCTTCATGTGACCATCAAATGATCTTACATTACTGCAATTTCACGCACATCTTCTTTTCCATGCTTCAGAGTACCCAGTGCATGCATGTTTCCATATATTAACTATTAAAAAAAGGAAACCACTTTTTGTTGTTTAGTTTGTTGGTTGGTTGGTCGTTCGATAGATCGAACACTGAGGAAAGGCTGTTATGATGCCACTTCATTAATTTTTTTCTGTCAGCCTTTTTTTCTTGTGTTTCCGTATCTTCAGTCGTACTACCATGCGGAACAGCATGACAAACCAAGAATTATTTGCGTATGTTTTTTCTTCCTGTGCTAAATAGTACTGCAGTGACTAGTATAAGTACACAATGATGTTCCGTTTTGGTCTTTTACTAAATTATTACAACTTCTCTGGCACAAAAATTTGGTGATTGTAGGACTAGGAACTTGCTACTGGTGTTGCTCAGCAGTCTATGACAACGAGTTTGTTCCAGATGGCGGCGAGGTTGCCTTTGTTCCTTTTTTGAAAGTAAGGGTTCACTGCTAGGAAAAGGGCTATAGCTGATATGAACATTAATGGCGCATCATGTATGTGGTGCGCCACTGCTATATAGTAGTGGCGCACCAGATACAGGTGCGCCATTAGTGTCCTCATTACTAATGGTGCACCAGACACACGGTGCGCCATTACTAGCAAATTTTTTTTTCTAAAACTATTAATGGCGCACCAGGGCACAGTGCGTCATTACTAGTTTTAACTAGTAATGGCGCACCACACACTCCGTGCGCCACTAATAACAAATTTTTTTTTTTACTTTTTTTTTCAAAACTAGTAATGGCGCACCTGGGTACAGTGTGCCATTACTAGTTCAAACTAGTAATGGCGCACTATCCACTGGTGCGCCACTACTAAACATTTTTTTTTGTAAAACTAGTAATGGCGCACCACGCGCCATTAGTAACCAGGGTTACTAATGGCGCACCTGTTACGTGGTGCGCCATTACTAACTTTCTGAGTCTTACAATTTATTCACCAAATGCATCCCCCTGGACCGCCTTTTCAGTTTCAAAAAAAATAAAAGAAAATGATAGAAATGTCAAAAAAATAAAAGAAAATAAGATTCCCATGTGATATGTGGTCTAGTTGTTAGCAAAATTTACAAACATGAATTTTTGACTTTTTTGCAAAATCTCTCGAGAATTTGTAAAATGGGCATAACTTTTGCATACGAACTCTGATGAAAAAGTTTTTTATATGAAAAATCATCTACTCGAAAAGTTACATCCGAATTTAACGGGGGAACCCCGTTAAACATTTTCAGAATCCCCAAAAACCGAACAGAACGAAAGATACGGAGCTTTTAAGATCTAGAGGGGAAAAATGGAAAAAATTCAAACTTACTAGTGGCGCATCATTCGCTAGGTGCGCCACTAGTAACAGAAAAAAAAATTTGGTTTCGAATTTTTTTTTTGGAATTTTTTTTCAAAATATGATACGTAATATGACCGGGAAGTTTGAAATATTTTTTCAAAATTTCATCACACTAATGAACATGAACAAAGTCCTAGACATCAACAAGGTTTAATAGGATTGATATCATAGATATATCAACAAGTGCTTGTTAAGTAAGGTGGTGCTGGGGTTGGATAGAACTGCGAAGTTAAGCGTGCTCGGGTTGGAGTAGTGTGAGGATGGGTGACCTTTCGGGAAGTTTGATCACTTAGTGCGATTTGACTTGAGATTAAGCATATTGACCAGAGATTAAGAAAAAAACGAAAAAAAAAATATGAATTTTTTTTTTTGTTAGTAATGGCGCACTTCTATGTGGTGCGTCATTACTATCTGACTTAGTAATGGCGCACCACATAGAAGTGCACCATTAGTAACCCAGAACACAAGGTACATATGGCCCCCAGGAGGCATAGGGGTGCGCCATTAGTATTTAATTCTAATGGCGTGGTGCTAGTGGCGCACCAGTAGTGCGCCATTAGTAGGCAAAACTGGTGCGCCACTAGCAGGCCTTTTCCTAGTAGTGGTTTTGTTGCTTTAGTTCTCTTGTATATGTGCATCAATTGGACCGTAAATGGCTCCATTGAGATAATTACCTTTTAATGATACAAATGATGTCTTTACATCGCAGTAGTTAATTATTGTTTTCTTTTCTGTCTCGACCATAATTTTTCATAAAAGTATAAACATACAACTGCTTGATCTAGCCTCATTATGGCGTATCATGAGGCCAAGAGAGCATGTAGAGTGAGCAAAAAGCGTCTAGTCTTTCCTTATAAAACAAGACCTACCACTAAAACTTATGAAGTACAATACACTCTTAATGCCACCATTTTATTTGTGTATTCATGAGTGTATCTTAATTTACAAATAAAATGATAAAACTAGGGAGTGTATCTTACTTTATAGGTTTTAGTCATAGTTCTCTTTTTATAATGAAAGCATGGGCGCTTTTTGCTCAATCTCCGTGCTCTCTGGCCTCATCATCTGCCATAATGAGGTTAGATCAAAGGTGTATGCTTGTACTTACAAAGGTTATGAATTTAGGATCAAATGGAAAAAAAATTAAGAAGGAACTATTGTGACGATGTAAAGACATTTTTTTCATGAAAATTTATGCTCTTAGTTGTGTCAAATTTTGCTCTAATTAATGTGTACACAAGAGAACCAAAAAAAATACACACTTACTCTCGACGGGTGAGCAACACCTCCTACCCTACCCACACGTTTAAAGAACTAGTAAAAAATTATCGTAAAAATTTCGTGAGAAAACCGGCAAGGTAAACCATCCACTTATTGATCTTGCCTCGTTGTGGCGGATCATGAGGCCAGAGAGCATATAGAGTGTGCAAAAAGGCGTCTTGTCTTTCATTATAAAACGAGAACTATCACTAAAGTAAAATACACTACTTAACACTACTATCACCAAACAGTATATCCATACAGCTATTTTCTAAGCTAAAATAGCTACCGCGAAGATAAATTGGTTTTGCTTCTGAATCAATGTGTTGTGTAATTATGAATGCCTTTTTTATTTGCCAGGTTCCTGAGATCCTGTATAGGTCTCTTGATGTGAACCTTGTGATTGGCATGTCTTACAAGGTCTGACCTTATATAGACTTCTGTTTAAACTGGTTGATTTTTTGGATGAACATTACGATTTGGCAACCATTTGCCCGTTTTTATCTAAGACTTGCTAGTTTTTTTCTTAAGGCGCTAGATTTGAGCAGCTAGATGTTGTCACGTAATGTTCCATATGGTGAACAGGAGACTGGTAGAGTACGCGCTAGGTGGTATGTACATAGTGAGTCAATTGAAAAGCAGTGGCGGATCTATGATCTCAACACTCTGGGGGTGCCACGGTTAATTTTGTTAATGTAATTTGGTCTAAATACATCATAGCTCCAAATTAGCATTAAGATGTTAGATAAGTAGTGTTAAGTACACAGTACAAATTATTTGCTGGTGAGAGAAGGTTTCTTTGCGCAACCTTTGCATTTCCATGTCATGTTTGTGTTGTTTCCTTCAATTTCCCTTTTATATAGTTATATCTACGTTTTGCCATATTCTTGTTTGGGATGTAGCCATGTAGGTGGTAATACATTTATGTTGTGGGATAAAATATAGTAGACGGTGCAGGCACATGGTGCGCCCTCATACCGAAAGTATGATGGAAGAGGACATGACACCTCTAGCCAAGAGGAGTTTCCTCCTGCAGCCCACTCTATCTGAGTGCTGCAGGATGCTGAACAGAATATTTTCCTAGCTGTGGATTATACTGATCTTGCTGCAGGCAAAAGAAGCCTAAGGAGGGAGGGAAGAACGTGATGGACAGCAAGGATGGTATGGCAGCGACCGGTCCAGGGGCTACCGGCACACTGTCGGGCGTTGATGAGAGCGCCGGGCAGGGGCCATGATCATACACGCTTTGAACTGTCTTGTTCCAAGCAAATACAAGTTGAGTATTTCCTAACAGTTGTTGTGCCATTTCAGTATTCTTTTTTTGACACATCAGTGACAGGCTTACGCCGACCTGAACCTTATATTACCGAAACTGAAGCAAGTACATGGAGTAGCATTGAGTTACAGGAGGTGAAAAAGAAGAAGAAAAGAAAATTACATGCAGGCTATAATCTCGCAGCAAGATGAGACAACATAGTTCACCAATCGTGCAACAGGGATTTTTTATCAGTGTTTTTGCATCGGTGGGACCAGAGCAGCAGATCGTCCACTGCTGCATTAGCAATATGTGGTGGACTCCAAGAATTGCATTTTTGAGCACCTTTGCATTGCGGCGCTTCCAAGTATTCCACATGATAGCAATGATCACGGTGGAGCGAACCTTGTTTGAAAATGCCCCAAGCCACACTTCCTCTAGGTTGGCTGGCCTTCCATCAAAGGTACCGCTTAGGTCGTCCCAAATAGGCAAAAGATGATTGCAGCAGAGCAGCAGGTGTGCGGTACTCTGGGTTGCACTGCAGAAAGGGCATGCATCCGAAGTAGCGATAGATCTCTGAAGTCTTCGTTTGTTGGTGTAGACCCGGTCCTTGTTAGCAAGCCAAATGAAAATTTTACATTGTTTGGCGCAAAGTTCTTCCATATAGCTGTGGCCAGAGGGTCGACTGGGCTGTCCTGCCAGATCGCCTTGTATGCCAATTTAGTTGAGAGGCTTGCCCCCTTGCCTGCAAATTCTGTAGTCTGCTACCTGTGAATTCAAGTTAACCGAGGCTATCATAGCATGCAACGCAAGTAGTTCAAGTTCCGCCACATGGGATAATCGAGGTGCAAGATCAAGGTTCAATTCTGAAGTTTGAAGAACCCTAGCAACCGAAGAGGACTGCCTGTTGGAGAGTGAATAGATCTCCGGGAATTGGCATGCCAAGGTAGTTTGGTGGGAGGGAAGCCATAAGTCGTTCCAGACTGATGTGGTTGTATGTCAGGCATCGACATGTTTCAGATAACCGTAGAGGTTCAGAAAACGCTTCACAGCAATCAACGATCAGGATCGCTCCTCACTAGCGCTTCGTCGCGAGCCGTCGATCTTTTACTCTATCGTTAGCTGCCGTTACTGTTTACCTTCACCATCTTGCCGGGTAAAAGGCTATCCCTATAAATACAGCCGGGGTGTGGCTGTCGTGCTCATTCTATTCCATTCCAGAAGATTGCCGCGATGGCTTCTCTTATACTCATATAGCTTATACTTTTATCAATACAAAGGAGATCTGAGAGAGACAGATACAAATTCTCGTTTACACCATACTTGATTCCTTCCGTAGATCCTAGTTAGGTCTTGACAAATTGGTATCATGAGCAGTCGATCCTGGCGGAGGAGTAATTTGGGGGAATTTTTTTCTCTCAGATCCGGAATTCCCACCCCTTTCTCCCACCCTTCTTCACAATCGGCGGCGGTGTCCTGCGGGCGGCGTGGCGGCGGGGTTGAGGTGGTTGGCAGCGGTGAAATTCGAGCACAGATCTGTCGAGCAGAGTCGGTTGGTCGAGCACACTGCTTGATCGGTAAAATCCCGAGTTCTAGCATAGATCCGTGTGCTACGGTGGCGCGGATCGTGGCGGCCGCAGGATCAGAGGTAAGGGCAGGGTTACTGGGAGATCCAGCGGTAAAATTCCTCACCTAAATCTCTGATCAAGGCGATGGGTCGTACTAAAGCAATTGATGAAGCTGATCTGCAAGAGGTTCTTGGCCTTCGGGATGATTTTGGTAGCTTGCAGCAAGATAGTGCACAGATGCGCTCTGAGATGAACAAGTTGCAGGAAGAGATGTTGTCTATGAGTAATAAGCAGGGTGAAATATCAAAGCATGTTGGTAATGTGGAACAGGTGGTTTTGGATCTCAGCAAGCAACTGTCTGCAATGAGTTCAGTTCTGCAGACATCGGTGAAAGCTACAGTTCCTAATCCTCAGAATGATAGACCTTCCAGCTCTAATCAGGCTCCTAAATCCCCAACGTTACAGCAAGAAGAGACACAGGACCAAGTGGACAGAACAGAGCAATTGAGAAAACAACTTGAAATAGAGAAAGAGAAATCAAAACAAATTGAAGAGCAACTGCAGCACTTACCTCCTATCAGGACAAGCAGAGTCCAGGTGCCTCCAGGATATGCATATCCTATCAGAACAGAAACAATACCCAATGTTGGAACTCCAATGACTGCTAGAGATCAGGTGCATACACCGGCTTTCAATCAATACTATCAGCATAACAGAGATAGGCAACTTTGGCAAGGCTATTGCAGAACTTATGAGCAAGACATGCAAGCACAGTTCATGAAGGCACTTACAAAAGGACCTAAACTTGATTTTCCCAAGTTTTCTGGTGAAGATCCTGTAGGGTGGCTGAGGCAATGCAACAAGTATTTTCAGATGTCTGGAGCTCCAGAGGAGTACAAGGTTTCCCTAGCTCAAATGTATGTCACAGAGGATGCAGATGTGTGGTTGAGAAGATCTGGGTTGCTAAAAAAGCAGTTGACATGGAAACAGTTTGGAGCAGAAGTGGTCAAAAGATTTTCTGACAAGGGCTCCTATGACTTGACTGAAAAATTCAACTCAGTCAAGCAGATGCACAATACAGTGTCTGAATACACTAAAGTGTTTGAGGATCTAATGGCAGATGTTCAGGAGGAAAACCCTGAATTGGGAGAACTCTGGTTTGTTAGATGTTATGTGAATGGTTTAAGAGAAGGTATCAAGTACCAATTAAGGCCCCTTCGACCTCAAACACTCACAGATGCTTACTGTTTGGCTAAGGACATAGAGCCCTGTCATCCTCATGTAGCAACAACACCTAAGAAAACAGGGACAACTTTTAACAACTTTTACCAGAAAACCAATTGGTCTACTCCAGCAAAGCAGAATACACCTGTACAGACACAACAATTGCCAGTGAGACAAGCTGAAGTCCCTGTTAACGACTCACAGAAAATAAGAAAAGTGGGGGAGTGCTGGAGATGTGGGGACAAATGGATGCATGGCCACAAGTGTAAGCTAATTCCAAATGTCCACTTGTTGCAACAAGAAAGTGAGGACCAACAACCAGAGGAAATTGAAGATGTAGTCCAACAAGAGCAAGGGGAGGGAGTTGAACAGGAAGAACAAGTAATGTTCATTTCAGCTCATGCTATGGGGCAACAGTTGGCAGTTCCCACCCCAACCATTGTGATACACATCAATGGGAAACGAGCAGTTGCTCTGCTAGACTCTGGCAGTACTACTTCCTTCATTAATGCACAGTTTGCGGCTAAATCAAATTGTAACATGATTCCAGTAAAACCAAGAGCTATTGCAGTTGCTGGAGGGGGAAAGTTGCTATCTACTGCTGTGATACCCAACTGTGAGTTTCAGATAGCAAAACTCAAGTTATCCCATAACTTCAGAACATTGGATCTACCCAGCCATGATGTTATATTGGGATATGACTGGTTTACTGCAGTGAGCCCAGTTTCATTTGATATTCCAAAGCAGAATTTCAGCTTTACACAACAAGGCCAAAAAACTGTGACTACTGCTATATTTACAAACCCTGAAACAACTAAAGAAATTCCAGTTGAGAGAGTGCAGAAGCAGATGGAAAAAGGAGCAGAAGTTTTCTTACTGCAAGTACATAATATTCTCATGGAAGCTCCTGAAGGAACTAAAACACCTCCTCAGATACAAAAGTTGGTAATGGAATATGCTGATTTGTTTGAAGAACCCACTTCACTTCCCCCTCATAGAGCTTTAGACCACAAAATTCCATTGGTGCCTGGAGCCAACCCTCCTCACATGAGGCCTTACAGAGTGCCCCAACACCAGAAGAAGGAAATGGAGGAGCAGATCAAGAAATTGTTAGCAGCTCATCTCATCAGGCACAGTCAAAGTCCATATGCTGCCCCAGTACTGTTAGTTAAAAAGAAGGACAGCTCCATGAGGTTATGTACTGATTTCAGAAAATTAAACTCATTGACAATCAAGAACAAATTTCCAATCCCAGTCATAGAAGATTTGTTGGATGAGCTACATGGAGCTAAGTATTTTTCTAAGTTGGATTTGAGATCTGGTTATCACCAAATCAGGATGCATCCAGAGGACATACACAAAACAGCTTTTAGAACTTTTTTGGGGCATTTTGAGTACTTAGTGATGCCTTTTGGGCTTTCTAATGCACCTGGCACTTTTCAGGAACTAATGAACACCATTTTTGGACCTTATCTGAGAAAATTTGTGTTAGTTTTCTTTGATGACATTCTAATCTACAGCAGAAATCTCAAAGAGCACTTGGAACATATCAAGATTGTCATGGATTTACTGAGAGACAACAAACTCTTTGCTAAGCTGTCAAAGTGTGTTTTTGTAGTTCAGCAAGTGGAATATCTAGGGCATGTGATTTCTGAACAGGGAGTTGCAACTGACCCTCAGAAAATTGCTGCTATTGCTGAATGGCCTACGCCTGATACAGTCACTAAATTGAGAAGTTTTCTGGGCCTTGCTGGGTATTACAGGAGGTTCATCAAAGGTTATGGCCTCATATGCAGGCCACTGCATGACCTGCTGAAAAAGGGGCAATTTCAGTGGACACAAGTGCATGATCAAGCTTTCTCTCAATTGCAGCAGGCACTCACTACAGCTCCAGTATTAGCACTACCAAATTTCAGTAAACCTTTTGTGTTGGAAACTGATGCTTATGGGAAAGGAATTGGAGCTGTATTAATGCAAGATGGCAGACCAATCTCATATTACAGCTCAGCCCTTTGCCCTAGAAATGCAGCCCTTTCCACTTATGAGAAAGAAGCTCTAGCTATCCTTGAAGCACTCAAGAGATGGAGGCACTATTTGTTGGGCAAGGAAGTGGTGATCAAAACTGACCAGCAATCCCTAAAGTTTATCACAGATCAGAAGATAACTGAAGGAGTGCAACATAAGTTGATGATGAAGCTCCTGGAATTCAACTTTACAATCCAATATAAAAAAGGAGTAGAAAATAGAGTGGCTGATGCTCTTTCTAGGATTGTCCCTAAGTGTTTTGCTTTATCTGCTGTTACTCCTACATGGGCTGAGGAGTTAATAGCAAGCTATCAACAAGACCAGCAAACCAGAGCATTGGTAGAACAGTTGCTGGTGCAAAAACAGAGCACTAGCTCAGAATATACAATGCATGCTGGTGTAATCAGATACAAAGGAAAGTTACTAGTGGGCAAGTCAACTGAACTCAGGAACAAGTTAATATCAGCTCTTCACAATTCTCCTGTGGGAGGACACTCAGGAAGGAGAGCTACATACCAGAGGGTCAAAAGCATTTTTTATTGGCAGGGACTGAAAGCTGATGTAGAGAACTTCATTGTTGCTTGTCCTATTTGTCAGAGAGCCAAACATGAAACTTGTTTACAACCTAGGTCGCTTGATCCTTTACCTGTGGCAGACATGGCTTGGCAACACATCACAATGGACTTTGTGGAAGGATTACCCAAGTCTAATGGCAAGGATGTGATTATGGTGGTAGTAGACAGGTTTACCAAATACAGTCATTTTATTCCCCTGTCTCACCCCTACTCAGTTCTGTCTGTGGCTCAAGCTTTTGTGGACAACATCATTAAACTGCATGGACCCCCCAAGCTGATCATATCTGACAGAGATAGGATTTTCACAAGTAAATTATGGAAAGACATATTTGCTGCTTTAAAAGTGGAGCTGAGGTACAGTACAGCATACCAGCCTCAAACTGATGGTCAGACAAAGAGGGTTAATCAGTGTCTGGAAACATATCTGAGGTGTATGACTACTGATCAACCCCAGAAGTGGCTCTCATTGCTATCCTTAGCTGAATACTGGTACAATTCTACATATCACACTAGTCTGAAAATGTCTCCATTTCAGGCATTGTATGGATTTCCCCCACCCTTAATTTCAGAACTGGCAATCCCTGGCCCTGATGATGTGGAAGCACAAGATTTCCTCTCTTCCAAACAACAGATGTTGGAGCACTTGAAGGAAAATTTGTGCAAAGCTCAAAACAGGATGAAGAGATATGCAGATCTCAAGAGAGTTGAGAGAACTTTCTCAGTGGGAGATATGGTCTATCTGAAAATGGCCCCATACAGACTTGCTGCTTTTGGCTTCAGAGGTGCTCTTAAACTTCAGAACAAATACTATGGTCCATTCCTCATCATCCAAAAGGTGGGGAACTCAGCATACAAGCTACAATTTCCTCAAGAGGTACAGATACATCCAGTTTTTCACGTCAGTCAACTTAAAAAGCACATCGGCAGCAGGGCAATTCCAAGCCCAATGCTTCCAATGGTTAACAATGATGGCACAATAAAAATGGGACCAGCAGCAGTGCTCCAAGTCAGGCAAATACCACGCAACAACTTACCAGTGGTACAGTGGTTGATTCAGTGGCAAAACATGTCAGAAGCGGAAGCTACGTGGGAAGATGCAGATTTTATCAAGTACTCCTTCCCAGAGTTCTTCAAAGCAACCATTCAAGCATGGCGCACAACATCAACTACGATGTGAGGACTCGTCGTAACTCAAGAAGGGGGCAATGTCAGGCATCGACATGTTTCAGATAACTGTAGAGGTTCAGAAAACGCTTCACAGCCATCAACGATCAGGATCGCTCCTCACTAGCGCTTCGTCGCGAGCCGTCGATCTTTTACTCTACCGTTAGCTGCCGTTACTGTTTACCTTCACCATCTTGCCGGGTAAAAGGCTATCCCTATAAATACAGCCGGGGTGTGGCTGTCGTGCTCATTCTATTCCATTCCAGAAGATTGCCGCGATGGCTTCTCTTATACTCATATAGCTTATACTTTTATCAATACAAAGGGGATCTGAGAGAGACAGATACAAATTCTCGTTTACACCATACTTGATTCCTTCCGTAGATCCTAGTTAGGTCTTGACATTGTACCATTAATTGCCCATCCTGACAGTGGTGATAAAGCGGAAGAATTCAAGACCTTTTGGATTGTCACGCCAAACCGGAGTGGCATAGTTATCACATGCGCCTAAGTCATGAATCGGGGACCAACCATACTTGTTGACGAGGTAAGTAGGAGCCACTGAGTGGCCGATATCATGTAATTTTGAAAAGGTGCTTAAGGAGCAGGCAAAAGTTCATATGTTTCAGAGAAGAGAACCCAGACCCCGTTAGGGAATGGAACGCACACGAGATCCCAAGCCACTCTGCATTGCTTGCCAGTAATAGTCTTGCCCAGACCAAAAGAATGCACGACACCGTTTGTCCAATTCCAGAAGTGTGCCGGCCGGCAGCAAAAGCGCGATCATAGCATAGATAGGTAAGGTACAAAGGGCCGTGCGAACAAGGATTGCCCTTCCCGCCAAAGACAGCATGAGGCCACACCAGCGAGCGAGACGGCGATCAACCTTGTCGATAATAAAGAAAAACGCTGATAAATTTAACTTGGAGGTCGATAAGGGAAGACCAAGATGCGATTGTGGTAAAGAGGCCATGGGGCATCCTAGGATTGCAGCCAGAGTAATGGAGAGATCCGGGTCGGCGTGAATCAGGGCAAAGGTACTTTTGTGGAAAATGATTTTAAGGCATGTTGCCTCCAAGAATCAGTTGAGAAGAAGTTTTAAATGATGTAATTGCTCAGCGTCGGCCTGGAGGATGATCAACGTATCGTCAGCGTATTGCACAACCGGGCAACGAAGGTTGTTATCCAGTGGTGGGAGAGAACTCCATCATCAGAAGCATGAATGATCATGTGTTGGAGCACATCAGCTACTAAGATGAAAAGATAAGGCGACAACGGACACCCCCCTGCCGCAACCCCTGCCAACAAGAGAACCACGGGCCAGGTTTCCCATTTAGCAGGATGGCAGAGGTGCTTGAAGAACAGTTTTATCCAATTCCCTAGAGAGAAGGAAAACCTTTAGCGTGCATAACAACGGCAAGGGAATCCAAGGAGACGGAGTCGAAAGCCTCATGGAAATCCAGTTTCAAGATAATGGGGGGAGATTTTCTTTTGAAACAAGTTTGAACTAAATTAGCGGCAAGAAGGAAATTCTCAGCAATGCCTCGCTCCCTGATGAAACCCATTTGACCGCGGTGAATGAGATCTGACATGAGACAATGAGCTCTGTTGGCCAGGCTCAATTCTGAAGGGAGACGGGTCTGTAATTTTCAGGGTGGTTAGCTCCTATTTTCTTAGGGAGAAGCACAATGTAGGCTTTGTTGATACGGCGAAGGTTGGCAGAACAAGCATGGTCAATTAGACTTAAAGAACGCCGGTCCAAACCCATCTGGGCCTGGGCTAGCATTATCGTTCATAGCCCAGAGAGATCGTTTGATCTCGTCTAATGTGAAAGGTTTAACAATGCCGCGAGCATTAATCCTAACAGTTGTTGTGCCACTTCAGTATTCTTTTTTCCCCGAACTATTTCATTAACCTTTGTCACTTCTGTTTCTGAATCTTCAATCACACTACCTTGTGGAAGCACCGACAAACCAAAAATTATCTGCCTAGAACTCAAGAGCGTGCCAGGATTTCATAGGAGAATATCCCACAAACATGCCGAAAACACAAATGTTCCACTATCCCTAGATTATAAAAATGTTTCAGTCAGTTGAGCAAAGTGGCATCACACTTTCAAAATACAAAAATAAGTAGCACTGATCAGCTGTTTAATGACAGAAAAACATAACTAGCATAGACTTTTTTTTGGCATATACTATTGGCATGTCAGGCTGAGGCAAATGGCGGTCAGTTTTGTTAAAATCGAAAGTCAAACTGCATTTAATAAACAGACCAGGCATGAGCTACATAAATATAATATGAACACAACAGTAATAAGGTAAGACGATCAAGGAAATTAACAGGATTATGCAAAAAAAACTCCAATACAAAGCCATGACTGATTTTATTGAGAGAGATTAAGAAGAGCTGAGTGCAGCGGAGACATTGTCGTTGTGCTCAGAGCCATCTCTTTGTCACAACAGCCCCCAACCCTGCAACAGCAAGCTGGCAGCAACATATTTAGAACTTCTGCTTCCTTTACTACTATTTGATGCTTTCGTGGGGAGAAAAACATAACGTGAAAATACCAGGTCATATGTAAACCCCAAAGCCAAATTGGCACAGGCATCATATTTTGCAAGACAGGACTCACTACAGTATGAACACATAAGAATGAAAATTCAGCTAGATATAAGGTGTGTTTTTTTCGCTACCTAAACTGAATATTCATTTGAGAGAGTTAGCTGAATTTCCAACACAATTGCACCTCTAAATACTACTGAACACATGCATATATTTGGAAGAGATTTATATATATCATACAATTCGGGTTCATGTCATTGAAACAGAGTTTTATTTTTTATACATAATACATATACAGCAACTCTAGTATGCACCAGGTTAGTCCGCCCCGTCATTCATCTGAACCTACAAAAGCAGAGTGGATCTTTCATTTTTTTCCCTATTAATGTGGGAACTCCTATCCTGTAAGCAAACCTGGATGCTTCTGTCAATATTGTTTTTTTTAGCTCAGACCGTAGAACAATAGTTCTACGGTATTTCATTAATAAAATAAATATTTATAGACAGGTAGCAAAAAGAAAAAGAAAAACATCAGCCGATGTCGGCTCTAGGAAAAACAGCCATAAAAGGTTACAGATTCAATTCAGTCCAGCATCTAATCTTGTCTGCTTTGCTCTCCTTTGCCCTGAGTTGTACTGCCCAAAGTCCCTCTTTCTAACCGCCCAGAGGCTCCAGCAGCCTATTATTACAATCTCCATAGCTATCTCTTTGGGTAACTAGCATAAAATGAGAAGAATCTCATCGTAAGCTGAGATGCCTCTGCGTCTACCTGGTACAAAACGATCCCAGCAGCCTAGAGCAAACAGACAGTTCCAAAAAAGATGGATCAAAGATTCTTCGGTATCATCTGAGCATGGTGCACAGTTGTAGTCCTGTAGGAACATGTTTTTCCGTTGAAGTAGGTTACTGGTGTTCAGTCTATCATATAGTAGGAACCAGATAAAAATCTTGTGTCTAAGTCTGCATGTGGTCTGCCAAAGGTTTTTGAAGATGCAGTGAGCTGTGTTAGGCCCCATTAGTGCCTTATACATTTTCATGGAGGAATACTGATTGGATGCCCAAGAATAAGTCCAGCTGTCATCATTCTGTGTAGTCTCCCTGTTGATCAGGTCTAGGACCTGATTATATTGTAAGAATGCTTGTTGGGAGAGAGGCCTATGAAACTGTGTACTGATGTCTGCATGGGCCATCATGGTGGCTACAGTACAATCCTTATCAGCAGCATAGGAATGGAGTTCTGGGAATTTCTACAGTAGGGGTTCCCCTGTCCAATTATCTGACCAAAAACGAATGGTATCCCCTTTTCCTGCCTTGCATACAACATGGGTCTTATAGATGGGTAGCAGTTTGAGAATAGATTTCCACCAAAAAGAGCCCACCATCCTTTCTCCAGGTAGACTTTTCTGATAATATGTTTCCCAGATGATATTTACCCATGGGGTGTCCACCTTGTTCAGAAATTTGTGCAGGTACTTCATAAGCAGAGCTTGATTGTGTGTTGCAATATCTAGAATACCAAGGCCTCCCATAGGTTTGGGATTGCAAACAGTGTCCCGTGAAATCAAAGCAGGTCCAGTTTCTTGTGTCCCAAATTTTCTCCAGAAGCATTGCTTGAGATAAATGTTTAGTTGTTTCACCACTATCTTGGGGAGCATGAGGGAGCACATAAAGAAAATTGGCATGCTAGCAAATACAGATTTGATTAGTGTTAGCTTATCTCCAGTAGATAACATAGTGGAGCAGCTGAGCAGTCTATTCTCTATCCTCTTCATCATAGGCACAAAATCTAGAACTGTTGGTTTGGTGATGCAAAGTGGCAGTCCCAAATATGTGTGAGGCAAGGTACCAATTTTACAGCCCATCAGATTGGATAGGAAGGTCATCTTGGTCAAGGGAGTGTTTATGGATATCATAGTGGACTTGGCATAATTCACTTTTAGACCAGTATAAGCAGCATAATGAAGCAACAAGTTTTTTATATTAGTGAGCTGCCTAGCATCTGCATTTGCAACTAGTATGGTGTCATCTGCATACTGTATGATTGGGTATTCTGAGAAGGAATTATGCAGTATTGGTGAATCAATCATGTCTTGATGCAATGCCTCATTAAACATTGTCTGTAGAAGACCAACTGCTAATACAAAGATCAAAGGTGAGAGAGGATCCCCTTGCCCGACTCCTTTCCTACAAAGGAACTGTTTCCCTGGGACTCCATTGAGTAGAATAGAGGAATATCTTGTACCATAGATCATTTTGATCCAGTTGATCCATCTACTCCCAAAACCTTTAGCTTGCATAATCTCAATGATAGTATCATGATTAATCATATCAAATGCTTTCTCAAAGTCCAGTTCAGGAGAATAATCTCTTTACCAGACTGGTGGCACTTGTGAATATATTCATATGCCCATGCTAGGCAGTCTTGAATGCACCTGTTATTTAGAAAGCCGTACTGATTTCTATGAACAATCTTGAGGATAACTCTCTGAAGCATGTTAGCTAACAACTTGGTAATGATTTTGAGAGTGCAGTTCAGAAGAGAAATAGGTCTGAACTCTGTTGGAGAGGATGAAGAATTAGTCTTGGGGATTAGAGTGATAAAGGAGTAATTGATACTTTGTAGGTTGGCCTCCCCACTGTGGAAATCTTCAATTAGCCTGTAAAAGTCTGGTGCAATAATATCCGAACATGATTTCAAGAAAGCAGCATTAAACCCATCTGGCCCAGGAGATTTGTCTGATGGCATGTTCTGAACAACTTCATCAATCTCTCTTCTGGTAAAAGGAGCTTCAAGTTTAGAGAAGTTATGTTGTTGTTGAATAAGTTGTTGAAGCAGTAATGGATTGGAGGTGCTGCCAGTAGTCCCCATTCTCTCTTTGAATGCCCTGTATAGAATAGCAGCATTGACCTGATGATTAAAGTGTTCCTGCCCATTCTCATCTTGTAGCATTGCAATATTATTGTTCTTGAATTTGATAGTGGCCTTAGCTTGAAAATATTTAGTGTTAGCCTCTCCAACTTTGATCTATCTTATAGTAGCCCTCTGTTGCCAATATAGTCTCTGATGGGCCAATAAGTCATAGATGAGCCTTTAAGATATTTCTGCCATTAGCTTCCTCCAGTGTTAAGTCTCTGGCTTCCACAATAGTGTCATAACAAAGAATCATGAAATTGGTGTTGTCAATGATTTTTTTAAGATCTGATAAATTTCTGGCCTAAATTTTAAGTCCTTACCTTAGCCTCTTGAATTTAGTGGCTATGATCTTGGCACTATCTCTGTCTGGTACTGTTTGGGTCCAAATCCTTTTGACAACCTCATGGAAATCCTCATGTTCCATCCAGTAGTTCTCAAACCTGAAAATGTGGGATTTTGGAATTGAGGTACCAATTTTCACCATGATAGGCACATGGTCAGAAATAGTTTTTGCAAGTGGATATGCAAAAGTGGATGGATAATTAACAGTCCAGGCTTCAGATGTAAAGCACCAGTCTAGTTTCTCTAGGAATGGTGCTTCTTGCATATTGCTCCATGTGAACTGTCTTCACTTCTATGGAATTTCAATAAGAGCTTGGTTGCTGATGGCCTCATTAAAAGCAAGCATGTCAGAGATTTTTCCTCCCTCCCTGTTTCTATCATGTGGATATCTGACATAGTTGAAGTCACCCAGGACTAACCAGTTAGTGTCATCCTCCATGTGGAAGTTTTTAAACCAATCAATAAATAAACTTCTCTCATTGTGCTGACATGGACCATAGATATTAGATAGAACCCAAGAATTTCCATTCTGAGTGGAGGTGAAGCTGATCGATAGAGAGTAATCATTAGCATGGAATTGTTGTCCTTGGAAGACCTGTTCATTCCAGACTATCAAAAGCCCCCCTGATGCCCCAACCGATGGCAAGTATTCAAACTTGTTAAATCTTTTTGGACAAAAATTTCTAATATATCTGGTATCAAAATTGTCTCTCGTAGTTTCTTGAAGGCATATCACTGAGCACTGGGATTCCTCAATTTTGTTTCTGATAGCAGTCCATTTGTTGGGATCATTAATCCCTCTAATATTCCAATTCAGGATAGACCACTCTTTTGCCATCAGAAAAAGTATAGCACTGAACAGCAGCTGGTATAGGTGGTAACACTAGACATGTATCCATAGCAGGTACATACAAGCACAAGTTCAGACAACATGCAGTAAAAATATGATAGACGTGAACACATTGGGTGGTAGGGATTGGGGAGCATAGATAACTCATCAGGTAGACAGTTAGTAGCATATGTCTCACAATCACTGACAAAAGATTACAATATTGTTGCATTGCCAAGACCAACATAGAGTGTTGACTTAAACTGCTACTAGTTATTACAGACCCAGGACCAAAAGATAGGACACTTTCACTTATCTAATCATTTGCTGTGCTCCTTAGCTCCCTTGTCACCATCTTTGGAGGAAGAATTTCCTTTAGAGCTCTCCTTGGCAGCATGTGTGTTCTTGATCTTCTTGGGCTTGCTGGCTAGAATCTCTTCCGATGTATCCTTAGCCGATACCTTGTAAAAAGTAGTGTTAAGATTTTTAACTACCTCTGCAGGGATTGGTGGTGGCAAAGCATGACAAGCAAGACAATTTTTGTCCACACAGATGTTCTTTTTAAATCCTTTGGTGAGTTTCTGTAATCTACAGCTTCTCCTCACCTCAGTTTCAACAAGTGGTACTTTGTCCTTCCTCTTTTTGTGGTTGTGCAGAGCAGAAGTTGAGGAGGCTGTGATGGAGGTCCTGGAAGCAGTATTCAAGTGGGAGGTAACTTCTTGCTCCTGTGTGTTGGGGAACGTAGTAATTTCAAAAAAATTCCTACGCACACACAGGATCATGGTGATGCATAGCAACGAGAGGGGAGAGTGTGTCCACGTACCCTCGTAGACCGAAAGCGGAAGCGTTAGCACAACGCGGTTGATGTAGTCGTACGTCTTCACGATCCGACCGATCCAAGTACCGAACGCACGGCACCTCCGAGTTCAGCACACGTTCAACTCGATGACGTCCCATGAGCTCCGATCCAGCAAAGCTTCACAGGAGAGTTTCGTCAGCACGACGGCGTGGTGACGGTGATGATGATGCTACCGACGCAGGGCTTCGCCTAAGCCCCGCTACGATATGATCGAGGTCGATTATGGTGGAGGGAGGCACCGCACACGGCTAAGAGATCAATGATCAATTGTTGTGTCTATGGGGTGCCCCCTGGCCACGTATATAAAGGATGGAGGGAGGAGGAGGCCGGCCCTCACAGGGCGCGTCCAAGGTGTGGAGTCCTACTAGGACTCCCTAGTCCTAGTAGGATTCCACCTCCCACATGGAATAGGAAAAGGGGAAGGGAGAAGGAGAAGGAAGGAAGGGGGCGCCCCATTTCCCTAGTCCAATTCGGACCAGTCCATGGGGAAGGGGCGCAGCCACCCTTGAGGCCTTTCTCTCCTTTCCCGTATGGCCCATTAAGGCCCAGTACGAATTCCCGTAACTCTCCAGTACTCCGAAAAATACCCGAATCACTCGGAACCTTTCTGATGTCCGAATATAGCCTTCCAATATATCAATCTTTACCTCTCGACCATTTCGAGACTCCTCGTCATGTCTCCGATCTCATCCGGGACTCCGAACAAACTTCGGTCATCAAATCACATAAACTCATAATACCGATCGTCACCGAACTTTAAGCATGCGGACCCTACGGGTTCGACAACTATGTAGACATGACCGAGACACGTCTCCGGTCAATAACCAATAGCGGAACCTAGATGCTCATATTGGCTCCCACATATTCTACGAAGATCTTTATCGGTCAAACCGCATAACAACATACGTTGTTCCCTTTGTCATCGGTATGTTACTTGCCCGAGATTCGATCGTCGGTATCTCAATACCTAGTTCAATCTCGTTACCGACAAGTCTCTTTACTCGTTCCGTAATACATCATCCCGCAACTAACTCATTAGTTACAATGCTTGCAAGGCTTATAGTGATGTGCATTACCGAGTGGGCCCAGAGATACCTCTCCGACAATCGGAGTGACAAATCCTAATCTCGAAATACGCCAACTCAACAAGTACCTTCGGAGACACCTGTAGAGCACCTTTATAATCACCCAGTTACGTTGTGACGTTTGGTAGCACACAAAGTGTTCCTCCGGTAAACGGGAGTTGCATAATCTCATAGTCATAGGAACATGTACAAGCCATGAAGAAAGCAATAGCAACATACTACACGATCAAGTGCTAAGCTAACGGAATGGGTCAAGTCAATCACATCATTCTCCTATTGATGTGATCCCGTTAATCAAATGACAACTCATGTCTATGGTTAGGAAACATAACCATCTTTGATTAACGAGCTAGTCAAGTAGAGGCATACTAGTGACACTCTATTTTGTCTATGTATTCACACATGTATCAAGTTTCCGGTTAATACCATTCTAGCATGAATAATAAACATTTATCATGACATAAGGAAATAAAATAATAACTTTATTATTGCCTCTAGGGCATATTTCCTTCAGTCTCCCACTTGCACTAGAGTCAATAATCTAGTTCACATCGCCATGTAATTTAACACCAATAGTTCACATCACCATGTGATTAACACCCATAGTTCACATCGCTATGTGACCAACACTCAAAGGGTTTACTAGAGTCAATAATCTAGTTCACATCGCCATGTGTTTAACATCCAAAGAGTACTAAGGTGTGATCAAGTTTTGCTTGTGAGAGAAGTTTAGTCAATGGGTCTACCACATTCAGATCCGTATGTATTTTGCAAATTTCTATGTTTACAATGCTCTGCACGGAGCTACTCTAGCTAATTGCTCCCACTTTAAATATGTATCCAGATTGAGACTCTGAATCATCTGGATCGGTGTAAAAGCTTGCATCGACATAACCTTTTACGACGAACTCTTTTATCACCTCCATAACCGAGAAATATTTCCTTAGTCCTCTTAGGTAACTAAGGATAACTTTGACCGCTATCCAGTGATCTATCCCTAGATCACTATCATACCTCCTTGCTAAACTCATAGCAAGGCACACAACTGGTCTGGTACATAGCATGGCATACTTTATAGAACCTATGGCTGAGGCATAGGGAATGACTTTCATTCTCTCTCTATCTTCTGCCGTGGTCTTCCTTTGAGTCTTACTCAACTTTATACCTTGAATACAGGCAAGAACTCTTTCTTTGACTGATACTTTTTGAACTCCTTCAAAACTTTGTCAAGGTATGTGCTTTGTGAAAGTCTTATTAAGCGTCTCGATCTATCCCTATAGATCTTGATGCTCAATACTTAAGTAGCTTCACCGAGGTCTTTTATTGAAAAATTCTTATTCAAGTATCCTTCTATGCTATCCAGAAATTCTATATCATTTCCAATCAGCAATATGTCATCCACATATAATATCAGAAATGCTACAGAGCTCCCACTCACTTTCTTGTAAATACAGGCTTCACCATAAGTCTGTATAAAACCATATGCTTTGATCACCTTATCAAAGCGTATATTCCAACTCCGAGATGCTTGCACCAGTCCATAGATGGATCGCTGGAGCTTGCACACTTTGTTAGCACCTTTAGGATTGACAAAACCTTCTGGTTGCATCATATACAACTCTTCTTTAATAAATCCATTAAAGAAATGTAGTTTTGACATCCATTTGCCAGATTTCATAAAATGCGGCAATTGCTAACATGATTCGGACAGACTTAAGCATCGATACGAGTGAGAAAATCTCATCGTAGTCAACACCTTGAACTTGTCGAAAACCTTTTGCGACAATTCGGGCTTTGTAGATAGAAACACTACTATCAGCGTCTGTCTTCCTCTTGAAGATCCATTTATTCTCAATGACTTGCCGATCATCGGGCAAGTCAACCAAAGTCCATACTTTGTTCTCATACATGGATCCCATCTCAGATTTCATGGCCTCAAGCCATTTCGCGGAATCTGGGCTCATCATCGCTTCCTCATAGTTCGTAGGTTCGTCATGGTTTAGTAACATGACTTCCAGAACAGGATTACCGTACCACTCTGGAGCGGAACGTACTCTGGTTGACCTACGAGGTTCTGTAGTAACTTGATCTGAAGTTTCATGATCATCATCATTAGCTTCCTCACTAATTGGTGTATGCATCACTGGAACTGATTTCTGTGATGAACTACTTTCCAATTCAAGAGAAGGTACCACTACCTCATCAAGTTCTACTTTCCTCCCACTCACTTCTTTCGAGAGAAACTCCTTCTCTAGAAAGGATCCATTCTTAGCAACAAATATCTTGCCTTCGGATCTGTGATAGAAGGTGTACCCAATAGTTTCTTTTGGGTATCCTATGAAGACGCACTTCTCCGATTTGGGTTCGAGCTTATCAGGCTGAAGCTTTTTCACATAAGCATCGCAGCCCCAAACTTTAAGAAACGACGCTTAGGTTTCTTGCCAAACCACAGTTCATACGGTGTCGTCTCAACGGATTTAGATGGTGCCCTATTAAACGTGAATGCAACTGTCTTTAATGCATAACCCCAAAACGATAGTGGTAAATCGGTAAGAGACATCATAGATCGCACCATATCTAATAAAGTACGGTTACGACGTTCAGACACACCATTACACTGTGGTATTCTAGGTGGCGTGAGTTGCGAAACTATTCCACATTTTTAATGAAGACCAAACTCGTAACTCAAATATTTGCCTCCGCGATCAGATCGTAGAAACTTTATTTTCTTGTTACGATGATTTTCTACTTCACTCTGAAATTCTTTGGACTTTTCAAACGTTTCAGACTTGTGTTTCATTAAGTAGATATACCCATATCTGCTCAAATCATCTGTGAAGGTCAGAAAATAATGATACCCGCCGTGAGCCTCAATACTCATCGGACCGCATACATCGGTATGTATTATTTCCAATAAGTCCGTAGCTCGCTCCATTGTTCCGGCGAACGGAGTTTTAGTCATCTTGCCCATGAGGCATGGTTTGGAAGCATCAAATGATTCATAATCAAGTGATTCCAAAAGTCCATCAGTATGGAGTTTCTTCATGCGCTTTACACCAATATGACCTAAACGACAGTGCCACAAATAAGTTGCACTATCATTACTAACTTTGCATCTTTTGGCTTCAATATTATGAATATGTGTATCACTACGATCGAGATTCAATAAACCATTTACATTGGGTGTATGACCATAGAAGGTTTTTATTCATGTAAACAGAACAACAATTATTCTCTGACTTAAATGAATGACCGTATTGCAATAAACATGATCCAATCATATTCATGCTCAACACAAACACCAAATAACATTTATTTTCAATAAACATGATCCAATCATATTCATGCTCAACGCAAACACCAAATAACATTTATTTAGGTTCAACACTAATCCCGAAAATAGAGGGAGTGTGCGATGGTGATCTTATCAACCTTGGAATCTCTTCCAACACATATCGTCACCTCGTCCTCAACTAGTCTCTGTTCATTTTGCAACACCTGTTTCGAGTTACTAATCATAGCAACTGAACCGGTATCAAATACCCAGGGGCTACTATGAACACTAGTAAAATACACATCAATAACATGTATATCAAATATACCTTTGTTCACTTTGCCATCCTTCTTATCCGCCAAATACTTGGGGCAGTTCTGCTTCCAGTGACCAGTCCCTTTGCAGTAGAAGCACTCAGTTTCAGGCTTAGGTCCAGACTTGGGCTTCTTCCCGGGAGTAGCAACTTGCTTGCTATTCTTCTTAAAGTTCCCCTTCTTCCCTTTGCCCTTTTACTTGAAACTAGTGGTCTTGTTAACCATCAACACTTGATGCTCTTTCTTGATTTCTACCTTCGTTGATTTCAGCATCACGAAGAGCTCGGGAATCGTTTTGTCATCCCTTGCATATTATAGTTCATCACAAAGTTCCAGTAACTTGGTGATAGTGACTAGAGAATTCTGTCAATTACTATCTTATCTGGAAGATTAACTCCCACTTGATTCAAGCAACCGTAGTACTCAGACATTCTGAGCACATGCTCACTGGTTGAGCTATTCTCCTCCATCTTGTAGGCAAAGTATTTGTCAGAGGTCTCATACCTCTCGACACGGGCATGAGTCTGAAATACCGATTTCAGCTCTTGGAACATCTCATATGCTCCGTGGCGTTCAAAACGTTTCTGAAGTCCCGATTCTAAGCCGTAAATCATGGCGCACTAAACTATCAAGTAGTCATCATATCGAGCTTGCTAAACGTTCATAACGTTTGCATCTGCTCCTGCAATAGGTCTGTCACCTAGCGGTGCATCAAGGACATAATTCTTCTGTGCAGCAATGAGGATAATCCTCAGATCACGGAACTAGTCCGCATCATTGCTACTATCATCTTTCAACTTAGTTTTCTCTAGGAACATATCAAAATTCAAAGGAACAGTAGCACGGGCCATTGATCTACAACAACATAGACATGCAAAATACTATCAGGTACTAAGTTCATGATAAATTTAAGTTCAATTAATCATATTACTCAAGAACTCCCACTTAAATAGACATCTCTCTAATCATCTAAGTGATCACGTGATCCAAATCAACTAAACCATAACCGATCATCACGTGAAATGGAGTAGTTTTCAATGGTGAACATCACTATGTTGATCATATCTACTATATGATTCACGCTCGACCTTTCGGTCTCAGTGTTCCGAGGCCATATCTGCATATGCTAGGCTCGTCAAGTTTAACCCGAGTATTCTGCGTGTGCAAAACTGGCTTGCACCCGTTGTAGATGAACGTTGAGCTTATCACACCCGATCATCACGTGGTGTCTCGGCACGACGAACTTTGGCAACGGTGCATACTCAGGGAGAACACTTTTACCTTGAAATTTAGTGAGAGATTATCTTATAATGCTACCGTCAAACAAAGCAAAATAAGATGCATAAAGGATAAACATCACATGCAATCAATATAAGTGATATGATATGGCCATCATCATCTTGTGCTTATGATCTCCATCTCCGAAGCATCGTCATGATCACCATCGTTACTGGCGTGACACCTTGATCTCCATTGTAGCATCGTTGTCGTCTCGCCAACTATTGCTTCTACGACAATCGCTACCGCTTAGTGATAAAGTAAAGCAATTACAGGGCGATTGCATTGCATACAATAAAGCGACAACCATATGGCTCCTGCCAGTTGCCGATAACTCAGTTACAAAACATGATCATCTCATACAATAAAATATAGCATCATGTCTTGACCATATCACATCACAACATGCCCTGCAAAAACAAGTTAGACGTCCTCTACTTTGTTGTTGCAAGTTTTACGTGGCTGCTACGGATTGAGCAAGAACCATTCTTACCTACGCATCAAAACCACAACGATAGTTTGTCAAGTTAGTGCTGTTTTAACCTTCACAAGGACCGGGCGTAGCCACACTCGGTTCAACTAAAGTTGGAGAAACTGACACCCGCTAGTCACCTGTGTGCAAAGCACGGCAGTAAAACCAGTCTCGCGTAAGCGTACGCGTAATGTCGGTCCGGGCCGCTTCATCCAACAATACCGCCGAACCAAAGTGTGACATGCTGGTAAGCAGTATGACTTGTATCGCCCACAACTCACTTGTGTTCTACTCGTGCATATAACATCTACGCATAAAACCTGGCTCGGATGCCACTGTTGGGGAACGTAGTAATTTCAAAAAATTTCCTACGCACACACAGGATCATGGTGATGCATAGCAACGAGAGGGGAGAGTGTGTCCATGTACCCTCGTAGACCGAAAGCGGAAGCTTTAGTACAACGCGGTTGATGTAGTCGTACGTCTTCACGATCCGACCGATCCAAGTACCGAACGCACGGCACCTTCGACTTCAGCACACGTTCAACTCGATGACGTCCCGTGAGCTCCGATCCAGCAAAGCTTCACAGGAGAGTTTCGTCAGCACGACGGCGTGGTGACGGTGATGATGATGCTACCGACGCAGGGCTTCGCCTAAGCACCGCTACGATATGATCGAGGTGGATTATGGTGGAGGGGGGCACCGCACACGGCTAAGAGATCAATGATCAATTGTTGTGTCTATGGGGTGCCCCCTGGCCACGTATATAAAGGATGGAGGGAGGAGGAGGCCGGCCCTCACAGGGCGCGCCCAAGGTGTGGAGTCCTACTAGGACTCCCTAGTCCTAGTAGGATTCCACCTCCCACATGGAATAGGAAAAGGGGAAGGGAGAAGGAGAAGGAAGGAAGGGGGCGCCCCCTTTCCCTAGTCCAATTCGGACCAGTCCATGGGGAAGGGGCGCAGCCACCCTTGAGGCATTTCTCTCCTTTCCCGTATGGCCCATTAAGGCCCAATACGAATTCCCGTAACTCTCCGGTACTCCGAAAAAGACCCGAATCACTCGGAACCTTTCCGATGTCCGAATATAGCCTTCCAATATATCGATCTTTACCTCTCGACCATTTCGAGACTTATCGTCATGTCCCCGATCTCATCCGGGACTCCGAACAAACTTCGGTCATCAAATCACATAAACTCATAATACCGATCGTCACCGAACTTTAAGCGTGCGGACCCTACGGGTTCCAGAACTATGTAGACATGACCGAGACACGTCTCCGGTCAATAACCAATAGTGGAACCTGGATGCTCATATTGGGTCCCACATATTCTACGAAGATCTTTATCGGTCAAACCGCATAACAACATACGTTGTTCCCTTTGTCATCGGTATGTTACTTGCCCGAGATTCGATCGTCGGTATCTCAATACCTAGTTCAATCTCGTTACCGGCAAGTCTCTTTACTCGTTCCGTAATACATCATCCCGCAACTAACTCATTAGTTACAATGCTTGCAAGGCTTATAGTGATGTGCATTACCGAGTGGGCCCAGAGATACCTCTCCGACAATCGGAGTGACAAATCCTAATCTCGAAATACGCCAACTCAACAAGTACCTTTGGAGACACCTGTAGAGCACCTTTATAATCACCCAGTTACGTTGTGACGTTTGGTAGCACACAAAGTGTTCCTCCGGTAAACAGGAGTTGCATAATCCCATAGTCATAGGAACATGTACAAGTCATGAAGAAAGCAATAGCAACATACTAAACGATCAAGTGCTAAGCTAACGGAATGGGTCAAGTCAATCACATCATTCTCCTAATGATGTGATCCCGTTAATCAAATGACAACTCATGTCTATGGTTAGGAAACATAACCATCTTTGATTAACGAGCTAGTCAAGTAGAGGCATACTAGTGACACTCTATTTTGTCTATGTATTCACACATGTATCAAGTTTCCGGTTAATACCATTCTAGCATGAATAATAAACATTTATCATGACATAAGGAAATAAAATAATAACTTTATTATTGCCTCTAGGTCATATTTCCTTCGCTGTGTGACCTGATCAACCAAAGAATCAGATTGTGTGATGTTCTCAGTGATGGAGCAGGATCTTGGAATAACAAATGGGAGGGTTTTGGAGATAGTTGATCCTTGAATGATAATCTCCCAAACTTTAGATGTAATAAATTTCTTAGCCCAATCAAATTTCTCAGGGGACAGGAGAGTAATAGACAGAAAATTAACCCAATCAATAGGTACCTGAATGACATCCTTATCTGTTATAGTAGGTGCAAAGTGTTTCTTCCAGATGACAGCTCCTTCCTTCCCCAGATACTCTGCCTCCTTGTTGTTAACCACCATTTCAGCCCAAACAGGATCTTCTTCTTGGTTAGGGATTTGAACTAGCCCTGCATTGATGACATGTCTTTCATTTAGGAAAGCAGGAGTAGGGAAACCAGGTGGAGCAGATAAATCAGATGGTGATTTGTCACCTGTGTCATGGTTGACCTCTAGAGAAATAGGATCAAGATTATCTTGTGCCACCAAAGCAGAGTTTGTAGGGACCACATCAATTTGAGGTGGGGCCAATGGATCTGCATCTAATCCCTGGTATTTGTCAGCCCTTTCCTGTACTGTAGTGGCAATTTCCTGTTCCCCTTTCTCTAGATCACTGATGGCTTTACTCCCCATAGCAGAGGTTCCAGTAGGGGCAAGTAGATTAGAGTTGGCAAGCCATTCAAAGTGCATGGGGTCTTCCATTCTCTGAAATTCAGAAGTATAAGAATTCTGCATCATGACCTCAAAGCTCAAATCAATAATGGGCTGGGGGGCTCCCACATGGCCCATTGCAATAGCTTCTATCTCTGGAGGTTGTTTGGCTATTTCTGGAGGTTGTTGGGCTAGGTCAGGCCCATCAATCAAATTCAGATCAGGTAGCATTGGCGCCAAAGGGCCATTTGCAGATGCTCCAGTGGTACCACTATTATCTGACATTCCCATGGAAAGAGTCAGACTGCTATGATCCATATTCTCAGCTGCTTGTTATTCCACAATGTCCAAAGGTGCCATGAGCTCATTTAATTGCAGAAACTCACCCTGATGGTTTTCCAGATCAATGTTAGAATTAGCATCTGCCATAGCCCAATAACCCCACCCTGGCATCTCTTGTTCTTCTTCTACCTCCAGTGCATCATTCTCAGCTTGATTAAGCATCAGATTCAGATCTAATTGTGGTGCTTGCTGTTGATTGACCATGGCTTGGACCTCTTCCATGTTCATGCTGTTGAATAGGGCCAACAAAGTGGTTGTGTTGATTTGGGTGAAAGTTGACCTGGTTAGGGATGGGGTGAGGATTCCCATGGGGGTCAATTGGGTCCTCATCATGTGGTTCTTCTCCAAGAATGTGGTGCTGGAGAATTACCACTGGCACTGTCAGAGAATCCGAGTTGTCCCCATCCCCAAAGACAATGCTAGCCGGGATATCTCGCAGTTCCTCAACCTTAATCTTGACCATTTGATTGGCACATGTGCTTCTCACTCGATCCCACATCACAAACTTTCCAAATTTACTAACAGTATCATTGATATCCTGTATATTCTTTCTGTCAAAATGGGTACCCACAGAGCAGAATCCACACCACTCTGTTTAGGACTAACTTCCTCCAATTCAGACCTCTATTGTGTTTCTCGAAAATGACATGCACATTCGTATACGGATGAGGACTAGTAGATCATCTCGATGGAAGACACTGTTCAATCTGACGTATGCTTGGCCAAAAGGGCAAGGAGCAATTTCAGAAAACCCTATCCTCCTGTCAGTGAAGAAATCAGAGATTACCTCCCTGACCGTGTTGAATGCCACCGGCAGATTCGGCATTGGGACTATGGTAGCAATAGTCCAATCTTCGTGCATTGGTGGCGTAGCCCCTGACAACACCCGAACCCTAGCAGGTCATCCCTCCACTTGGATGCTGTGGTGGTTTGGTGGGAGGAATGGCGTGGGGTCGAAGGGGAAGGACGCCATGTTTGCAGCTGTGGAGGTTGTGTTGGTCGTCGATGAACTGTGGACTGGGTTGGCCGGATGGATGACTGCAGCTTGGAGGCGATTCTTGGCAGAATACAAGGGGGGAGAGTAATGGAGATTACCTACTCGGGAAGGAGCTCCCGAGGAAAGGCAGTCATTACCTTGACAGGACGACTGATTGACCATACATGCCGCCCCACCTGCGGGAACTGTGGACTGTTGCCTTGGAATGCCGAGCGACAAGTTGGGTCTGTCAATGGGCTTAGGAACTGGGTTGGGCTGAGAGGCAGAGAAACAATCTTTAGCAATATGTCCCCGCCTTTTGCAGGCCCGACACTTAATCCTATTGGTGCAATTGGGCCGAAAGTGGCCCGAGAGGAGGCAGTGGACACAGAAGGCCTCTTGGCTGGTTTGAATGTGCTGAGATCCCGTGCGCTATTGAGTCAATGCAGAGGAATGAGAATTATGACCATCAATGCCATGATGAGCCTAAGATGGCGCACTGTTTGAACGGACTGCATGATCCATGGAAGATCTATGATCCGAGTGAGGATTGGGGGTGAAGATGGCTGGTGATCTAAGAGCTTGCAGATATGATTTTCTAGGATGTCGACGAAAAACGTGGGTCCATTCATCCTCTTTCTCTTGGAGATATTGATCCAATTCCCAACATGAGTTCGGGCCACCATTACCCCAAAGGGGGAAGTTAACATTGAGGAGAGGAATGGATATGTTACCTCCCTTGATGATCGAAAAGCCCACCTCCTTGGATGATATGATACAGAAAACTTGAATGACCAGTTTTGTAGGAGTTTGACCCGGAACAGAGAGGCTCTACCTCCAAACATGCTAGAAGAATGGTACTGACCGATTCCTCCGCAATTCTGATTTGGGATCTGGTGAATTATGCAAATAGAAGAAATTCCTCGAGGTCCTTGTCATCCTCGTAGTTGATGGGTACACCCCACTTATTCCATACCTCGGATGCGAAGTCTTGTCCCTTGTCGAAGTTGAGGTCCGCGAGAGCCATGGGGGTGGTCGGAGCAGTGGAACACGTCATCAAGCTAGCAGTGATCGGAGAAGGGACGGAAGATGGGGGCCAGTGCGGTGGCCGCCGGGGCCGGAGTGGCCTCCGGCGTGGGGGCTAGGCCTGGTTATGATAGCGTTTTTCTGTCAATATTGTTGAATACAGTATGTTCACTTTCGCAAAAACAAAGTGATGTATACAGCATTTTATACAAAAAATTAATCAACTAAAACAAGAACATTTACCTACATCTTGTTGTCTCTATACCTGGAATTGATAAAAGATACGAGTACTAGACTAGTCTAACCATTATTATCAAACTTGGAACCAAGATCGTACTTCAGAATAGTATAGGTGAGGCTATTGCAGGTGCGCCAGGTCCCTTTAATTCCGTCTTAAAACGCTACATCAGCGGAGGCGTTTGCTTTGCTGAAAGGACCGGAGCTCGTTGAGAAGTTGGGCTGCTCTCATGTAACAATCGAGTCTGGCTCTCTTGAGCTAATCAATGCATGCAATGGAGCGGTAGAAATCTTTGGTCCACACACTGCGATTTTAGCAGATCCATGATGATCGATGGAGTTACATTCTCATACTGTCCGAGGGAAGCCAATCGAGTGGCTCTCCATCTGGCTAAGCACTCCTATGATACTGAGTCTAATTTTGATTGGGATGGAGATCCTCCCATTTTCATTATGCCTTTTGTAGTCGGAATGCTCACAGCTCTCATTTCGTGATGTTAACGGGAGAAGAGCATGGATGGTAAAAACCTTTTCCTCTAGGGGTTTCCCTAGAGTCCACCTTTTCCTCCGACGGCGGCGCCGGAGTCCACCCAACAAATCTATCGTTGGAAATAGCAATCCCGACTGGCGTCTCGGAGGCCAAACTCTCGGGAACAAGTCCGAGGTGCTGCATGGCGGATCTGGATCCCAAGGAAGACGAGGGCGGTAAGCAGGAAGAGCAAGTCGGGGTAGGGTTTAGAGGCGGAGAGGAAGGTGATGGAGGACAGCGGAAGGAGTCCGGGGCACCCGCCTAAGCGGGTGGGGGCGGATCTATGGAGAAGGCGGAGGATGAGGTTGAAGATGTAGACCGGGAGGAAGATGTGCATGGTTGGGATCAATTTGGTCCTGATCCTGAATTGGAAGACGTTTTTGAGGGTCTTAATCTTCATGGTGAGGAAGAGGAGGACCTTGATCTGTCAGGGGAGGTAGAGGAGTTGATTAAGGAGGTTAGATGGCTGTGCTTGTTTAGGGTTCATACTATGAGGCCGTTTAGTCATGCGGCGTTACTGAATTCAATGAGGAACGCATGGGCTTGTGCCCAAGGAGTTACCTTCAATATCAAAGGGCCGAATCTGTTCTTGGCGCAGTGACACTACCTGGGGGATTGGAAGCGGGTCATGGAGGGAGGCCCTTGGCAATTTAGGCGGGATCCGGTTGTCATTGTGGAGTATGATGGTTTTACTAATGTCTCTGAATATGCCCTGGACATGTATCCCATCTGGGCGAGGATCAAAGGGTTGCCGGATGGTTTAACAAGGAAGAGGGAGCTAGCTGAGAAAGTTGCCAAGAAGGTGGGTGAGCCACCGTTTACTGTGGTAGTTAATGAGGGAAGGATCAATCCCTCAAGTCATTTAAGGGTCAGGGTTTTTGTGAATGTTCAGGAACCTTTGGTGAGGTTTGTGCGTATAACTCTTAAAGAGATGAAAAGGTACCCAGTTACCTATGAGAAGCTGCCGGATTTCTGTTACTTTTGTGGCTGTATGGGGCATGTGGTAGAGGAATGCGGTGACGGGATTCATGACCCTGGAGATTGTGATTGGGGGGACTAGTTGCATTGGACTAACGAACCGGCCATGTTAGGAGGTGGTGGAGGGCGTGGAAGGGGTTGGACGGCTGCGGGCCAAGGCTCGGGAGGGGTGAGATGGGCTGGTAGAGGAGGAGGAAGAGGAGGAGGGGGTTTAGGAGGAAGGGGAGGAGCATAAACACAGCCGGCAAGGAGAGGGATTGATGGCGGTCAAAGGGTGGGGGATGGTGTTCATGCTGCCCCAGGAACTTTTAACATTGGTGATGATGATGTTCGCTCGGCCCGCAAGAGGCTTATGGGTTCTGATGGAGTTGTCATGGTGCGAGGGCAACCAGTGCCGAACCTTGCAGGCAAAGTACCGAGTACTGTTCTTATGCTGGAAGGAGGGAGTGCAGCAGGGGTAAATGAAGTGGTTTCTCCGTCATCTATGCCTGGCAAGATGCCCTTTGTGAAGAGAAGGAAGAAGGGGGAAGAGGGAGGTAATGGTGACACGACTATGAGTGATGAGGCGGCCTCCCTCGAGGAGGACCGCCGTGCCCAATGAATGTCTTAAGCTGGAACTGCCGGGGAGGGGGGAATTCCCGGACAGTTTGTGAGATAGCGACTATCTTACAGTCGCATTCCCCCACTATGGTGTTCTTGTGTGAGACTAGACAAAAGGCAGAGAAGATGAGGAGAATCCGAAGCCGTATTGGACTGAAGGGTTTTTCGGGAGTTGATAGTAATGGTATGAGCGGCGGATTGGCTTTTTTTCTGGCATGAGTCATATGAGGTGAAAATTCTGGATAAGGAGGATCGGTACATCGACGCCCTAGTGCGTACTCAGGAGGGTGCGGATAGGTGGAGGATTACATGCGTATATGGAGAACCGCGTGTGGAAAATAGGCATCTCATGTGGGAGAAACTACAGCGTTTGAAGAACACAAATGATTTGCCATGGCTTGTGGTGGGCGATTTTAATGAAGCAATGTGGGACTTTGAACATTTTTCAGCTACACCAAGGGGAGAACCACAGATGATTGCTTTTCGGGATATCCTGGAGGTGTGTGAACTTGTTGATCTCGGCTTTGTTGGCGTGCCTTATACATATGATAACAAACGAGGTGGGTCGAATAATGTACAAGTCCGGTTGGATAGGGCCGATGCGACAAATACATGGAGGAACATCTTTGCTTTTTCTTCGGTTCTCCATGTCCCATCCCTGTGTTCAGATCATGTGATGCTGGTGGTGAGGGGCGTAGCTGATACAGGGCCGTCTAGAGCTAAGAGCCGGCGATATGAGATGTTCTGGGAGAGGGATTCTACGCTACCAGATGTGGTGAAAGAGGCATGGGAGGCGGTAGGTGCTGTTGAGAATCTAGCCCAGCTGCTAGACGCGCTTTCCAAAACGATGGCGACCTTGAGTTCGTGGAGCAAGAGGTTCGGCAATGTTACACGTGAACTTGCCAAGTCGCGTTCCCAGTTGGAGGAACTAATGCATATGAATGCCGATAGGCAGGACATTAGGAGGGTGACAGATAAGATGAATGAACTGCTCTATCAAGAAGAAATGCTATGGCTGCAAAGATCTAGAATTTCTTGGTTGAAAGAAGGAGACAGAAATACTAAATATTTCCAGAGCAAGGCTGTATGGAGGGCGAGGAAAAATAAGATACGAGAGCTGACCGATAGCATCAGTGCGGTTCATACAGATCTTGGAACTATGGGGAGGATGGCAAATGAATATTTCCAAAACATATTTGCAGCTGACCCTTCCCTTGATGCTACACCTATCCTAAATTTACTCGAAGCTAAGGTAACAGAGGTGGATAACATCAAGCTTTGTGCACCTTTTACTGATAAGGAGATTTCAGATGTGTTGTTTCAAATTGGCCCTCTCAAGGCACCGGGTCCGGACGGTTTTCCGGCCAGGTTTTTTCAGCGGAATTGGAGCACACTCAAGGAGGGTGTTCTGGGAGAATATCATACGGAAACCAACATTCGGTGGAAACCAGTGAAAACCACGAGACAAAGATGTTTTGAAGTTTCGAAAAAAACTGAAAAAAATACGGGATGTTAAGAGGATGATGTTTTATTGCCACACAAAATTTCAAGTTGAAACACATTACGAGATGTGAGCTATGAAAAAGACAAAACCAGTGTTGAATAGTGTCAAATAGTAATGTCACTATTTGGGGCTGAATTTGTCTTTTTCGTAGCTCACATCTCGCAATGTGTTTCAACTTGAAATTTTGCGTGGCTATAAAACATCACCTTCCTAACATCCCGTATTTTTTTCAGACTTTTTCAAAACTTTAAAATATGGTTTGCACGAAGTTTTCACCGAATGTTGGTTTCCGTATGATATTCTCCCGGGTGTTCTGGCAGCAGTAAAGGAGTTTTTTCGCACAAACATTATGCCTGAAGGGGTAAACTCAACGTCCATTGTGCTCATCCCAAAAATTTCAAATCCTTCCAAGATAACTGATTATAGGCCTATAAGTCTTTGTAACGTCATTTATAAGGTTATTTCAAAGTGTTTAGTAAACAGGTTGCGACCTCTCTTGGATGACCTTGTCTCTCAGGAGCAGAGTTCCTTCATACCTGGGAGGATGATTACTGATAATGCTCTTGTCGCCTTTGAGTGTATTCACTACATCAAGCAGGAGAAGGACCCAACAAAGAGTTTTTGTGCTTATAAGTTGGATCTATCCAAGGCTTATGATAGAGTGGATTGGGCCTTCTTGAGGCAGGTGATGCAAAAGATGGGTTTTTCTCAGCGATGGGTGGACTGGATAATGTCATGTGTCACGTCGGTGAGATATTCTATCAAATTCAACGGAACCCTCTTGGATTCATTTGCACCGTCGCGTGGACTTCGGCAAGGTGACCCTCTCTCACCGTTCTTATTCTTGTTTGTGGCGGATGGATTGTCAGCAATTTTAAAAAATAAAGTGACTTTGGGGGAGATCACACCAGTGAAAGTTTGTAGGAGAGGTCCGAGCATCTCACACTTGTTGTTTGCTGATGATACGCTGTTGTTTTTTGAGGCTTCTAGAATCCAGGCAGAAAGGGTAAAAGATGCTCTCGACCTTTATGGTAGTGCAACGGGCCAAAGTCTCAATTATAGTAAATGCTCTATGTTCTTTGGGGAGGCTTGTCCGAATGCAGTGAAAGAGGAAGTGCGGGGTGCCCTACAGGTCACTACTCTTCTCTTTGAGGAAAAGTACTTAGGGCTGCCAACTCCGGAGGGCCGCATGTCTAAAGGCCGTTTCCAGAATCTACAAACTAGTCTCACAAAATGTTTGATCCAATGGGGTGATGGACTCTTGGCACAGCCGGGTCGAGAAGTGTTGATCAAAAGTGTTGCTCAGGCCTTGCCAACGTACATTATGGGTGTTTTCAAACTCCCGTTCTCGGTGTGCGATGATCTAACGCGTATGGTAAGGAATTTTTATTGGGGTTCGGCGGAAGGTAAAAGGAAGGTACACTGGAGAGGTTGGGATCATTTGTTGTAGCCAAAGGATAGGGGAGGTTTGGGGTTTCGTGATTTTCGAATGTTTAATCAAGCTTTATTGGCTCGCCAGGCTTGGAGATTGTTAACCAAACCGGAAAGTTTATGTGCCCAAGTGCTAAAAGCAAGATACTATCCAAATGGTAAGTTGGAAGACACTGTGTTCTCAGGAAATGCATCATCTTCGTGGCAAGCTATTTGTCACGGGCTGGAGTTGTTGAAAAAGGGGTTGTTGTGGAGGGTGGGGAATGGGAGAAGTATTTGTGTTTGGCATGACAACTGGATACCTAGACCCTTCTCTTTCAAGCCAATTTCCCCTCAAGGAAGGTGCCGCATTCGCTTCGTCTCTGACTTGCTAAATGATAATGGTTCTTGGAATTATGGGCTTTTCGCCAGCTATTTTGTGGCTGCGGATGTGCATGAAATAATGAAGATCCGAGCTTCTCCTAGGCTGGGAGAGGATGTGTTAGCATGGGGCCCGGATAAGAAGGGAGTTTTCTCTGTAAAATCTGCATATTTACTGGCGTTTGATATTGAGCACCATGAAGCTGCTGCCTCGTCGAGTTCTTCCCCGTCCGGGAGTAGATCTTGCTGGAGTTTTATATGGAAAAGTTGGGCTCCTCCTACAGTTCGGACCTTTGCGTGGCGTCTTGCTACTAATTCTCTTCCGACTTGGCAGCGGAAAAACCGTATAGGCCTTGAAACAATGAGCAGATGTCCGGTTTGTGGAGTAGAAGAAGAAGATAATTACCATCCGTTCATTAGATGCCAACTTGGGCGTGATCTATATCTAGCCATGGCGAAGGTGTGGCAACTTCTAGACTTACACGCGATGTTGAATAATGGCAAGGAGTGGTTGCTGCATGTCCTGGCTCCTTTGAATGATGTTGGTCGGATGATGGTATTGCTGATTTTCTGGAGGAGTTGGTATATTCGAAATGAGTTGGTTCATCACAAGCCAGCCCCTTCTATGGAAGTTTCTATCAGATTCCTTCAAACCTATTTGGACTCCCTTATTGGCATCAAACTAAACCCTCAAGCGGATCCAGCAAAAGGCAAATCTTGCATCGTCTACGATATACCGCGCCAGCAACGCATGCTCATGTACCGGAGTCTCAGGGCTGGAAACCTCCTTCGGCAGGATGGATGAAGTTAAACACGGATGGTTCCTTCGTTTCCTCTAAGAGGGCAGGAGCTGGAATGATTTTGAGAGATCATCACGGTACTATTAATTTCTCAGCATGTCGAGCCTTGTACTCTTGCAGGGATGCTTTGGAGGCCGAACTTTACGCATGCATGGAGGGGCTCTCACTTGCTATTCAACGCAGTGAGCAGCCGATAGCTATGGACCTGGATTCTTTGGAAGCAGTAACGATGATTTCATGCGCGGACGTTGATCGGTCGGTGTATGCTTCCATTGTGAAGGAGATCAAGCACTTAAGGACCCTTAGACAAACTTGTATTACTCATGTTTCTAGATCCCAAAATAGGGCTAGTGATTGCCTAGCTCGTTTTGCTATGTCCCAAGGTAGAACTATGACTTGGTTGGGATCAGGCCCAGACAAGGTGGTGAGGATTGCCTCTGATGATTATAACGACATTATAACTGAGTAATACAAGCTGTTTTACCCGCAAAAAAAAGCTCTCATTTTGTGTTCTATTTGGAAACACCGGAACACTTACGTTTTTTATGGCGTCACACCTTCTCATACCCACCTGGTTAGTTATATACAGGAGGAAGCTCACACCTGGGCGAAAGCGGGTGGTCGAGGGCTTAGTAACATCTTACTTGTAACATAAACTCCTACCGTCTCGGGGCTGTGCACCCCCCCTCCCTTCCCTCTCTCTGCTCCTAAGCATCCTCGCTAGTGTATTTTCTTTCCCCTCTATCAATGGAATGATACGCAACATGCGTATTCATGAAAAAAGATGCCTTTTTGTAATAAATGATGTAACTCTGATGGCTGAGAAATAAAATACTGAGAGGCTTTCCCTTGAAAAAAACTTGGAACCAAGAAGGAACGCACAACTCAACAAAGGTCATAGTGTTGAGCAGTCTTATGTTATCCCTTACCCCTCTATAGTGATCTAAAAGATCTTATATTACTTTACAGAGGGAGTAGTACTTATTTTGCTGTCCATATTTCAGAATAAGACAACCAAGAGCCACTATAGTTACCATACCAGGAATCTAGAAAATAAACAAATAACGCCATGTCCATGACCAATGCGATACATAGCGCGTTTACAACATACATTTCATATAAGGCAAGGCAGAGCACTAAAGAACGGGGTACTAAAAATTATCTCGCTGGCAATTAATGGTTGGTCCACTAATCAGTGTCTATTCTGGAGCACTCGCAAAAAAATGCTTGATATTCACCGAAGGATCTTTTAGTTTCGTCCACCGCTTCCCCTGCGCGACGCGTGTCCCAGTGGATCCCACCCACTATCCTTATCCCCAATGGATCCACACATTTCTTCGCGAGTCGTCTTCTCCAACAATAGCCGTGTTACATCATCCTTTATGTAAAAAAAAGTTTCTGCAACATCACCCAAGTTGCAAAAGTCCTTCCACAACATCATCTATGTTACAAGAAGATGAAGACGAAAAAAAATCTGCAACACACCCCCTGTTCGCTCGTGCAACACGTGTCCCACGTGACATGCGCCCTACTCCTCATGACTCCCCTTAAAATTTTCTGCAACAACACCAATGTTGCAGAAATTTCTCCCGTAACATAAGCTATGTTGCAAAAAGCAAAGATAATTTTTTTGCAACAAACCTTTTGTAAAAAAAATCTGCAACAAGACCACGGTTGCAAAAAAGTTCTGCAACATAGATCGTGTTTCAGAAAGGTAAAGAGCGGTTCTGATGTTTTGCAACAACCATCATGTTGCACGGCTTGTTATGCAACACCGCCCTAGTTGCAAAAGGGAGGTGACGCTCGTCTGTGGGTAGATCAGATGGCCATCCCCGCGTCCATCCAATAGCCAGCAAGGCGGCGGATGTTTTCTCGTTAGCCGGCCGACGCATAGCGTGGCCGGGGCATTGCTACGCGTCTGCCGGCCGATCTTTTTAAAAGATCGGTCCGGTAGCGACCCGTCGGATCTGGTGCATGGAGCCTGAGTGCGTCTCCACCATTGCAATAAATGTCTTCTTGCAGAACTTCTTGTTGCAATTTTTGCAATGATGGTTTTGCTGGAAAAAATTTGCAACTGAAGTTTTGTTGCAATTTTTTTGCAACTGAGGTCTTGTGGCAGAAAATTTCTGCAACAAAGGTTTTGCTGCAAAACATAGATCCCGTCATGGACCATTGCAACACCACATATATTTCAGAAACATAGCCCTTGTTGCAGAAGCATGTCCGATTAAGGACGGCATGCGAGCCTTCGCTTGGACGTGTGTCATCCAGTGAAGGTGGCGGGCGTGGCCGTTGCAATCCGCCGGGTGATGGTAAACGTTCCCCATCTTTAAAAGTAGGAAAGATATTTGAGCCACGCCATCATCTCGATCACGGGGCATGGACTAGTTTTTCATTCATGAGAAATTTAAACTTGGCATGCATTTGCATCAGAATCAGTTACGAGAAAAGCACTACCATGCACGGTACGTCCCGTGCATGAATCAAACGTCAAGTCAGTTTGAGATTAGGATGCATGCAAACTTGTCAGTAGTATTTGTTATTCCTAGATTAATATAGTCCTATATTCTGACAATCAATCAATCAACTTTATGTCTTCTCTCTCCTTATTTTTCTATCACACCACACCCACACAGAGTGAGTTCTCTCTCCTACTCATTAGTACACATGCATTTATTTTCAATCTTAAACATGGAACAACTATATATGTTCAACTAATTTCAGAAAAATATTCTGTTTGTACATGTGTTTTTCTTTCGATTTTATCTTCAAAACAAGCCCAATATGGAATATGCTTTGACAAAGTTCAAATTTCAAATTCGAACTAAAACCATGACAAAATTTATAAAATGGAGGGAGTATAATTTTGTTATAAATAATATGAAAGATTTAATTTTTAAATAAAACTCAATTAGATGGAACTGACTAGGAAATATCACGTTACAACATATTAGGTGAGAGAAATCAATGTGTGTGATGTCAGGGATGCTATATTTTACCACTTTAGATATTGTGATGGCACATATCCCAACGAAACAAAAGAATGATGGGAGTGGTTGGAGTTAATTGCATGGAAGTACCACACTTGGGCACGTCGTAACGGATTGGTACCACTAGTCATATTTTTTGCAAGTCAGTACCATCTCTGCTCCTAATTGTTTCAAAACGGTCTAAGCCGCGTACAACAGTGTATTGACGCTGCATCTGACCGACCCCACTGTCAGGTGCTGACGTGGCATGTTCTTTTGCAAAAAAGACCCTTAGTTTTTATTTAATCACGTATATGTCCTTTGTTTGATATAAAAGGGTCCCGTCGAAAAAAAATATACGCATGCGTTGCATCCCGTGGAATCCGTCGGATGATGGTAAGCGTTCCCCGTCTTTAAAAGTAGGAAATATATTTGAGTGATGCCATCATCTCGATCACAGGGCATGGACTAGTTTTTCATTCATGAGAAATTTAAACTTGCCATGCATTTGCACCTGAATCGGTTACGAGAAAAGCACTTCTACCATGCATGAGACGTCCCGTGCATGGATCAACCGTTAAATCGGTTTGAGATTAGGAATTTAGGATGCATGCAAACTTGTAAGTAGTATTTGTTATTCCCAGAGTAATATAGTCCTATATTCTGACAATCAATCAATCAACTTTACGTCTTCTCTCTCCTCATTTTCCTCTCACACCACACCCACACAGAGTGAGTTCTCTCTCCTACTCATTAGTATAGATGCATTTATTTTCAATCTTAAACTTGGAACAACTATATATGTTCAAATAAATTTCGGAAGACTATTCCGTTTGTACATGTGTTTTTCTTTTGATTTTATGTTCAAAGCAAGCCCAATATGGAATATGCTTTGACAAAGTTCAAATTTCAAATTCAAACTAAAACCATGACAAAAATTATAAAATGGAGGGAGTATACTTTTGCTATAAATAATATGAAAGATTTAATTTTTAAATAAAACTCAATTAGATGGAACTGACTAGGAAATATCACGTTACGACATATTAGGTGAGAGAAATCAATGTGTGTGATGACAGGGATGCTATATTTTACCACTTTAGATATTGTGATGGCACATATCTGAACAAAACAATACAATGGTGGAGTGGTTGGAGTTAATTGCATGGAAGTACCACACTTGGGCACGTCGTAACGGATTGGTACCACTAGTCATATTTTTTGCAAGTCAGTACCATCTCTGCGCCTCATTGTTGCAAAACGGTCTAAGCCACGTATAACAGTGTATTGACGCTGCATCTGACCGACGGCCCCACTGTCAGGTGCTGACGTGGCATGTTCTTTTGCAAAAAAGATCCTTAGTTTTTATTTAATCACGTATATGTCCCTTGTTTGACATAAAAGGGCCCCATCGAAAAAAAGATACGCACGCGCTGCGTCCCGTGGAATCCGCCGGATGATGGTAAGCGTTCCCCGTCTTTAAAAGTAGGAAAGATATTTGAGTGATGCCATCATCTCGATCACGGGGCATGGACTAGTTTTCATTCATGAGAAATTTAAACTTGGCATGCATTTGCATCTGAATCAGTTACGAGAAAAGCACTTCTACCATGCACGAGACGTCCCGTGCATGGATCAACCGTCAACTCGGTTTAAGATTAGGATGCATGCAAACTTGTCAGTAGTATTTGTTATTCCCAGAGTAATATAATCCTATGTTCTGACAATCAATCAATCAACTTTATGTCTTCTCTCTCCTCATTTTCCTCTCACACCACACCCACACAGAGTGAGTTCTCTCTCCTACTCATTAGTACACATGCATTTATTTTCATTCTTAAACTTGGAACAACTCTATGTGTTTAAATAAATTTCGGAAAAATATTCTGTTTGCACATGTGTTGTTCTTTCGATTTTATCTTCAAAACAAGCCCAATATGGAATATGCTTTAACAAAGTTCAAATTTCAAATTCGAACTAAAACCATAACAAAAATTATAAAATGGAGGGAGTATAATTTGTTGGGGAACGTAGTAATTTCAAAAATTTCCTACGCACACACAGGATCATGGTGATGCATAGCAACGAGAGGGGAGAGTGTGTCCACGTACCCTCGTAGACCGAAAGCGGAAGCGTTATGACAACGCGGTTGATGTAGTCGTACGTCTTCACGATCCGACCGATCCAAGTATCGAATGCACGGCACCTCCGAGTTCAGCACATGTTCAGCTCGATGACGTCCCACGAACTATGATCCAGCAGAGCTTCGAGGGAGAGTTCCGTCAGCACGACGGCGTGATGACGGTGATGATGATGCTATCGACGCAGGGCTTCGCCTAAGCAGCGCTACGATATGACCGAGGTGGATTATGGTGGAGGGGGGCACCGCACACGGCTAAGAGAGATCAATGATCAACTTGTGTCTCTATGGGGTGCCCCTGGACACGTATATAAAGAAGTGGAGGAGGGGAGGGGCCGGCCCTCTCTATGGCGCGCCCTGGGGAGTCCTACTCCCACCGAGAGTAGGATTCCCCCCTTCCATGTAGTAGGAGTAGGAGAGAAGGAAAGGGAAAAGAGAAGAGAAGGAAGGAGGGGGCGCCGCCCCTCCCCCTAGTCCAATTCGGAGTAAGCCTTGGGGGGGCGCGCAGCCTCCCCTCTCTCTTTCCCCTAAAGCCCAATAAGGCCCATATACTCCCCGGCGAATTCCCGTAACTCTCTGGTACTCCGAAAAATACCCGAATCACTCGAAACATTTCCGAAGTCCGAATATAGTCGTCCAATATATCAATCTTTACGTCTCGGCCATTTCAAGACTCCTCGTCATGTCTCCGATCTCATCTGGGACTCTGAACTACCTTCGGTACATCAAAACACATAAACTCATAATACCGATCGTCACCGAACTTTAAGCGTGCGGACCCTACGGGTTCGAGAACTATGTAGACATGACCGAGACACGTCTCCGGTCAATAACCAATAGCGGAACCTGGATGCTCATATTGGCTCCCACATATTCTACGAAGATCTTTATCGGTCAAACCGCATAACAACATACGTTGTTCCCTTTGTCATCGGTATGTTACTTGCCCGAGATTCGATCGTCGGTATCTCAATACCTAGTTCAATCTCGTTACCGGCAAGTCTCTTTACTCGTTCCGTAATACATCATCCCGCAACTAACTCATTAGTTACAATGCTTGCAAGGCTTATAGTGATGTGCATTACCGAGTGGGCCCAGAGATACCTCTCCGACAATCGGAGTGACAAATCCTAATCTCGAAATACGCCAACTCAACAAGTACCTTCGGAGACACCTGTAGAGCACCTTTATAATCACCCAGTTACGTTGTGACGTTTGGTAGCACACAAAGTGTTCCTCCGGTAAACGGGAGTTGCATAATCTCATAGTCATAGGAACATGTACAAGTCATGAAGAAAGCAATAGCAACGTACTAGACGATCAAGTGCTAAGCTAACGGAATGGGTCAAGTCAATCACATCATTCTCCTAATGATGTGATCTCGTTTATCAAATGACAACTCATGTCTATGGTTAGGAAACATAACCATCTTTGATCAACGAGCTAGTCAAGTAGAGGCAGACTAGTGACACTCTGTTTGTCTATGTATTCACACATGTATTATGTTTCCGGTTAATACAATTCTAGCATGAATAATAAACATTTATCATGAAATAAGGAAATAAATAATAACTTTATTATTGCCTCTAGGGCATATTTCCTTCAGTCTCCCACTTGCACTAGAGTCAATAATCTAGTTCACATCGCCATGTGATTTAACACCAACAGTTCACATCACCATGTGATTAATATCCATAGTTCACATTGTCATGTGACCAACACCCAAAGGGTTTACTAGAGTCAATAATCTAGTTCACATCGCCATGTGATTAACACCCAAAGAGTACTAAGGTGTGATCATGTTTTGCTTGTGAAAGAAGTTTAGTCAATGGGTCTGCCAAATTCAGATCTGTATGTATTTTGCAAATTTCTATGTCAACAATGCTCCGCACGGAGCTACTCTAGCTAATTGCTCCCACTTTCAATATGTATCCAGATTGAGAGTTAGAGTCATCTGGATCAGTGTCAAAACTTGTATCGACGTGACCCTTTACGACGAACCTTTTGGCACCTCCATAATCGAGAAACATATCCTTATTCCACTAAGGATAATTTTGACCGTTGTCCAGTGATCTACTCCTAGATCACTATTGTACTCCCTTGCCAAACTCAATGTAGGGTATACAATAGATATGTTACACAGCATAGCATACTTTATAGAACCTATGACTGAGGCATAGGGAATGACTTTTCATTCTCTTTCTATTTTCTGCCGTGGTCGGGTTTTGAGTCTTCACTCAACTTCACACCTTAAAACACATGCAAGAACTCCTTCTTTGACTGTTCCATTTTGAACTACTTCAAAAACTTTGTCAAGGTATGTACTCATTGAAAAATCTTATCAAGCGTCTTGATCTATCTCTATAGATCTTGATGCTCAATATGTAAGCAGCTTCACCGAGGTCTTTCTTTGAAAAACTCCTTTATGCTTTCCAGAAAATTCTACATTATTTCCGATCAACAATATGTCATTCACATATACTTATCAGAAATGTTGTAGTGCTCCCACTCACTTTCTTGTAAATATAGGCTTCACCGCAAGTCTGTATAAAACTATATGCTTTGATCAACTCATCAAAGCGTATATTCCAACTCCGAGATGCTAGCAGCAGTCCATAGATGGATCGCTGGAGCTTGCACACTTTGTTAGCATCCTTTGGATCGATAAAACCTTCAGGTTGCATCATATACAACTCTTCTTCCAGAAATCCATTCAGGAATGCAGTCTTTACATCCATTTGCCAAATTTCATAATCATAAAATGCGGCAATTGCTAACATGATTTGGACGGACTTAAGCATCGCTACGGGTGAGAAAGTCTCATTGTAGTCAACTCCTTGAACTTTGTCAATAACCTTTTTCGACAAGTCTAGCTTTGTAGATAGTAACACTACTATCAGCGTCCGTCTTCCTCTTGAAGATCCATTTATTTTCTATGGCTTGCCGATCATCGGGCAAGTCAACCAAAGTCCATACTTTGTTCTCATACATGGATCCCATCTCAGATTTCATGGCCTCAAGCCATTTCGTGGAATCTGGGCTCATCATCGCTTCCTCATAGTTCGTAGGTTCGTCATAATCTAGTAACATGACCTCCAGAACAGGATTACCGTACCACTCTGGTGCGGATCTTACTCTGGTTGACCTACGAGGTTCGGTAGTAACTTGATCTGAAGTTTCATGATCATCATCATTAGCTTCCTCACTAATTGGTGTAGAAGTCACAGGAACCGGTTTCTGTGATGAACTACTTTCCAATAAGGGAGCAGGTACAGTTACCTCATTAAGTTCTACTTTCCTCCCACTCACTTCTTTCGAGAGAAACTCCTTCTCTAGAAAGGATCCATTCTTAGCAACAAAAGTCTTGCCTTCCGATCTGTGATAGAAGGTGTACCCAACTGTCTCTTTTGGGTATCCTATGAAGACACATTTCTCCGACTTGGGTTCGAGCTTATCAGGTTGAAGCTTTTTCACATAAGCATCGCAGCCCCAAACTTTAAGAAACGACAACTTTGATTTCTTGCCAAACCACAGTTCATAAGGAGTCGTCTCAACGGATTTAGATGGTGCCCTATTTAACGTGAATGCAGCCGTCTCTAAAGCATAACCCCAAAACGATAGCGGTAAATCAGTAAGAGACATCATAGATCGCACCATATCTAGTAAAGTATGATTACGACGTTAGGACACACCATTATGCTGTGGTGTTCCAGGTGGCGTGAGTTGCGAAACTATTCCGCATTGTTTCAAATGAAGACCAAACTCGTAACTCAAATATTCTCCTCCACGATCAGATCGTAGATACTTTATTTTCTTGTTACGATGATTTTCCACTTCACTCTGAAATTCTTTGAACTTTTCAATTGTCTCAGACTTATGTTTCAGCAAGTAGATATACCCATATCTGCTCAAATCATCTGTGAAGGTGAGAAAATAACGATACCCGCTGCGAGCCTCAATATTCATTGGAGCACATACATCAATATGTATGATTTCCAACAAATCTGTTGCTCGCTCCATTCTTCCGGAGAACGGCGTTTTAGTCATCTTGCCCATGAGGCATGGTTCGCAAGTATCAAGTGATTCATAATCAAGTGATTCCAAAATCCCATCAGCATGGAGTTTCTTCATGCGCTTTACACCAATATGACCTAAACGGCAGTGCCACAAACAAGGTGCACTATCATTATTAACTTTGCATCTTTTGGCTTCAATATTATGAATATGTGTATCACTACGATCGAGATCTAACAAACCATTTTCATTGGGTGTATGACCATAGAAGGTTTTATTCATGTAAACAGAACAACAATTATTCTCTAACTTAAATGAATAACTGTATTGCAATAAACATGGTCAAATCATATTCATGCTCAACGCAAACACCAAATAACACTTATTTAGGTTCAACACTAATCCCGAAAGTATAGGGAGTGTGCGATGATGATCATATCAATCTTGGAACTATTTCCAACACACATCGTCACCCCGCCCTTAACTAGTTTCTGTTCATTCTGCAACTCCCGTTTCGAGTTACTACTCTTAGCAACTGAACCAATATCAAAAGCCGAGGGGTTGCTATAAACACTAGTAAAGTACACATCAATAACATGTATATCCAATATACCTTTGTTCACTTTGCCATCCTTCTTATCCGCCAAGTATCTAGGGGCAGTTCCACTTCCAGTGACCAGTCCCTTTGCAGTAGAAGCACTTTAGTCTCAGGCTTAGGTCCAGACTTGGGCTTCTTCACTTGAGCAGCAACTTGCTTGCCGTTCTTCTTGAAGTTCCCCTTCTTCCCTTTGCCCTTTTCTTGAAACTAGTGGTCTTGTCAACCATCAACACTTGATGCTTTTCTTGATTTCTACCTTCGTCGATTTTAGCATCACGAAGAGCTTGGGAATCGTTTCCGTTATCCCTTGCATATTATAGTTCATCACGAAGTTCAAGTAACTTGGTGATAGTGACTAGAGAACTCTGTCAATCACTATCTTATCTGGAAGATTAACTCCCACTTGATTCAAGTGTAGTACTCAGACATTCTGAGACATGCTCACTAGCGTTAGCTATTTCTCCTCCATCTTGTAGGCAAAGTAAAAGGTCTCATACCTTTCGACACGGGCATGAGTATGAAATACCAATTTCAACTCTTGGAACATCTTATATGCTCCGTGGCGTTCAAAACAATTTTGAAGTCCCGGTTCTAAGCCGTAAAGCATGGTGCACTAAACTATCAAGTAGTTATCATACCGAGCTTTGTCAAACATTCATAACGTCTGCCTATGCTCCTGCAATAGGTCCGTCACCTAGCGGTGCATCAAGGACATAATTCTTCTGTGCAGCAATGAGGATAATCCTCAGATCACGGATCCAATCCGTATCATTGCTACTAACATCTTTCAATTTAGTTTTCTCTAGGAACATATCAAAAATAAAACAGAGGAGCTAAACGCGAGCTATTGATCTACAACAACATAGACAAGCAAAAAAACTATCAGGTACTAAGTTCATGATAAATTTAAGTTCAATTAATCATATTACTTAAGAACTCCCACTTAGATAGACATCCCTCTAATCATCTAAGTGATCACGTGATCCATATCAACTAAACCATGTCCTATCATCACGTGAGATGGAGTAGTTTTCAATGGTGAACATCACTATGTTGATCATATCTACTATATGATTCACGCTCGACCTTTCGGTCTCAGTGTTCCGAGGCCATATCTGCATATGCTAGGCTCATCAAGTTTAACCTGAGTATTCTGCGTGTGCAAAACTGGCTTGCACCCGTTGTAGATGAACGTTGAGCTTATCACACCCGATCATCACGTGGTGCCTCGGCTCGACGAACTTTGGCAACGGTGCATACTCAGGGAGAACACTTTTACCTTGAAATTTAGTGAGAGATCATCTTATAATGCTACCGTCAAACAAAGCAAAATAAGATGCATAAAGGATAAACATCACATGCAATTAATATAAGTGATATGATATGCCCATCATCATCTTGTGCTTGTGATCTCCATCTCCGAAGCATCGTCATGATCACCATCGTTACTGGTGCGACACCTTGATCTCCATCGTAGCATCGTTGTCGTCTCGCCAACTATTGCTTCTACGACAATCGCTACCGCTTAGTGATAAAGTAAAGCAATTACAGGGCGATTGCATTGCATACAATAAAGCGACAACCATATGGCTCCTGCCAGTTGCCGATAACTCAGTTACAAAACATGATCATCTCATACAATAAAATATAGCATCATGTCTTGACCATATCACATGACAACATGCCCTGCAAAAACAAGTTAGACGTCCTCTACTTTGTTGTTGCAAGGTTTACGTGGCTGCTACGGGCTGAGCAAGAACCGTTCTTATCTACGCATCAAAACCACAATGATAGTTCGTCAAGTTAGTGCCGTTTTAACCTTCACAAGGACCGGGCGTGGCCACACTCGGTTCAACTAAAGTTGGAGAAACTGACACCCGCTAGTCACCTGTGTGCAAAGCACGGCGGTAAAACCAGTCTCGCGTAAGCGTACGCGTAATGTCGGTCCGGGCCGCTTCATCCAACAATACCGCCGAACCAAAGTGTGACATGCTGGTAAGCAGTATGACTTGTATCGCCCACAATTCACTTGTGTTCTACTCGTGCATATGACATCTACGCATAAAACCTGGCTCTGATGCCACTGTTGGGGAACATAGTAATTTCAAAAATTTCCTACGCACACACAGGATCATGGTATTGCATAGCAACAAGAGGGGAGAGTGTGTCCACGTACCCTCGTAGACCGAAAGCGGAAGCGTTATGACAACGCGGTTGATGTAGTCGTACGTCTTCACGATCCGACCGATCCAAGTACCGAATGCACGGCACCTCCGAGTTCAGCACACGTTCAGCTCGATGACGTCCCACGAACTCCAATCCAGCAGAGCTTCGAGGGAGAGTTCCGTCAGCACGACGGCGTGATGACGGTTATGATGATGCTACCGACGCAGGGCTTCGCCTAAGCACCGCTAAGATATGACCGAGGTGGATTATGGTGGAGGGGGGCACCGCACATGGCTAAGAGAGATCAATGATCAACTTGTGTCTCTATGGGGTGCCCCCTGGCCACGTATATAAAGGAGTGGAGGAGGGGAGGGGCCGGCCCTCTCTATGGCGCGCCCTGGGGAGTCCTACTCCCACCGAGAGTAGGATTCCCCCCCTTCCATGTAGTAGGAGTAGGAGAGAAGGAAAGGGAAAAGAGAAGAGAAGGAAGGAGGGGGCGCCGCCCCTCCCCCTAGTCCAATTCGGACTAAGCCTTGGGGGGGCGCGCAGCCTCCCCTCTCTCTTTCCCCTAAAGCCCAATAAGGCCCATATACTCCCCGGCGAATTCCCGTAACTCTCCGGTACTCCAAAAAATACCCGAATCACTCGGAACCTTTCCGAAGTCCGAATATTGTCGTCCAATATATCGATCTTTACGTCTCTACCATTTCGAGACTCCTCGTCATGTCTCCGATCTCATCCGGGATTCCGAACTACCTTCGGTACATCAAAACACATAAATCATAATACCGATCGTCACCGAACTTTAAGCGTGCGGACCCTACGGGTTCGAGAACTATGTAGACATGACCGAGACACGTCTCCGGTCAATAACCAATAGCGGAACCTAGATGCTCATATTGGCTCCCACATATTCTACGAAGATCTTTATGTCAAACCGCATAACAACATACGTTGTTCCCTTTGTCATCGGTATGTTACTTGCCCGAGATTCGATCGTCGGTATCTCAATACCTAGTTCAATCTCGTTACCGGCAAGTCTCTTTACTCATTCCGTAATACATCATCCCCAACTAACTCATTAGTTACAATGCTTGCAAGGCTTATAGTGATGTGCATTACCGAGTGGGCCCAGAGATACATCTCCGACAATCGGAGTGACAAATCCTAATCTCGAAATACGCCAACTCAACAAGTACCTTCGGAGACACCTATAGAGCACCTTTATAATCACCCAGTTATGTTGTGACGTTTGGTAGCACACAAAGTGTTCCTCCGGTAAACGGGAGTTGCATAATCTCATAGTCATAGGAACATGTACAAGTCATGAAGAAAGCAATAGCAACGTACTAAACGATCAAGTGCTAAGCTAACGGAATGGGTCAAGTCAATCACATCATTCTCCTAATGATGTGATCCCATTTATCAAATGACAACTCATGTCTATGGTTAGGAAACATAACCGTCTTTGATCAACGAGCTAGTCAAGTAGAGGCATACTAGTGACACTCTGTTTGTCTATGTATTCACACATGTATTATGTTTCCGGTTAATACAATTCTAGCATGAATAATAAACATTTATCATGAAATAAGGAAATAAATAATAACTTTATTATTGCCTCGAGGGCATATTTCCTTCATAATTTTGTTATAAATAATATGAATGATTTAATTTTTAAATAAAACTCAATTAGATGGAACTGACTAGGAAATATCACGTTACGACATATTAGGTGGGAGAAATCAATGTGTGTGATGTCAGGGATGCTATATTTTACCACTTTAGATATTGTGATGTCACATATCCCAACAAAACAAAAGAATGGTGGGAGTGGTTGGAGTTAATTGCATAGAAGTACCACACTTGGGCACGTCGTAACGGATTGATACCATTAGTCATATTTTTTGCAAGTCTGTACCATCTCTGCGCCTAATTGTTGAAAAACGGTCTAAGTCGCGTATAACAGTGTATTGACGCTGCATCTGACCGACGGCCCCACTGTCAGGTGCTGACGTGGCATGTTTTTTTTTCAAAAAAGACCCTTAGTGTTTATTTAATCACATATATGTCCCTTGTTTGACATAAAAGGGTCCCGTCGAAAAAAAAAATATACGCGCGCTGCGTCCCGTGCAATCCGCTGGATGATCGTAAGCGTTCCTCGTCTTTAAAACTAGGAAAGATATTTGAGCCATGCCATCATCTCGATCACAGGGCATGGACTAGTTTATCATTCATGAGAAATTTAAACTTGGCATGCATTTGCACCTAAATCAGTTAGGAGAAAAGCATTTCTACCATGCACGGGACATCCCGTGCATGGATCAACCGTCAACTCAGTTTGAGATTAGGATGCATGCAAACTTGTCAGTAATATGAGTTAATTGCACAGAGATACCACAATTGGGGCATTACATGCGGATTGGTACCACTTTTCATAATTTTTACATGTCAGTACCATATTTGTGGCAGTTTGTTACAAAATAGTCTAAACCGCGTATAACAATGTATTGATGGTGTATTTGACTGTTGGGTCCCGCCTGTCAGGTGCTGACTTGGCTTTTTCTTTTGCAAAAAAAATCTTCACTTTTTAGCCAGAAAAAGGGCCTGCCAGAAAAAAAAATACACAAAAATTTCACACGCGCGCGGCCAGGAATTAAACCCGCTGAAAGTGCATGTAGTCCCCATGTGTGGTCTTGGTAATTAATGACAATCCTTATGGACTAATGTTTGCATTGAGATATACATTTGAAGGTTAGTCCCATTGGAAAATGATTGAAGAATAATGGAAGACAACTCCGTTGAAGCAACAATTACATCGAGATGATCAAAATGGAGTTCATTGGAGTATCTTAAGGGTTGCCATGCTTAGAGCTATGGTTTGAGCCATAATGGATCAAGATCTTAAAAGGATGTTTTGAATGATGAATTCTAGGAGTGGCTCGAAGATATGATCATAATGGACTCATGTGGTGAGTCATGATTGATCAAGTATTCGAGCAAGCTATTCAAGTTAAGAATTCAATGTACCCTTCAAGACGTCAAGATTAAACATGGAGTAGAGATATCGGTTGACCAAGATGAAGCTCGAAGATTGAAATCCAAATGGTCAACACACAAGTGCAATTAATGTACCACACAGGATCTTGTGGTATGGATGTCATCAAGGAATGATGATGGACAAGTGAAGATGAATACAAAGCAAAGCTTTCCACATTGTGTATGGGGGAGCTACGTGAATACTTCACCAATGTCCTGCCTTCAAATTGAGCCAAGAAGAAACATCAACATCAAGCTCAAGTGAAAGGCTCGTGTCAAAGGTATTAGTTCCTTTGGCGTTAGTGTTGTAGATTGATGACCACCGAAGAAACATATACTCTCAAGAATGGATTCTCGATGGCTATCTAGTGTAGCTCTTTTATGTTTCTTGAGTTATAGGGATCCCGCACTATTAAGAGGGGATCAAAGGGGTTCGTGATGGATTTTCTCAAGTCAACATCTTCTATACACAATTCCACTCATATCCTATATACCAAAGAAAATCCAAAGCCAAATAGGTTACCCAAATATATGATAAAAGCTTTGCATAATTTGCATCCTCCATTTTGGCTGATCTTGGGTGGTTCTCTATGTGAGGACCTGGGCTTTTTCCATAGCTTAAAAACGAGCCCAAAATCATCAAAATCGAAGTCCGGATGTGAAAGTTATGCATGTTTTAGTTTTGATGTTCCTGCTGTTTTTTTAATGGCCGGACGTCCGGCAGAGTCCGGACGTCCGGTGCGCCAATCCAGGAGCAAACGGGCGGATTTTTGGTACTTACCGGACGTCCGGTCACCGGACGTCCGGAAAGTGTCGGATGTCCGTCAAACCTGTTTCGCAAATATCCTGCTACATTCGTCTGATGGCGTGCTACAGCCGTCGGACGTCCGGTGTTCCACCGGACGTCCGGTGCCTGTTTTGCCACCGGACGTCCGGTAATCCACCGGACGTCCGACACTTTCCTGGGCAGAATTCCCCCCAACGGCCAGATTTGTGCCCATACTATAAATACCCCTTCACCACTTCGTGGAAGGGTTGAGCAACACAACTATCTTGACCCACACTTGAAGAAAAGCTCCCTCTCCTTTCTCCTACCTCAATCTTAGATCCGGGGGAGATTTGTGAGAGTTCTTGAGAGAGATTCCACTCAAGTGAAGATCCACTCCCTCTCCCTCTCTTGACCAAAGGAATTCGTGATTTGAGCAAGTCTTGAGCATTTCCCCCTTGATCTTGTTACTCTTGGAGGTTGGAGACTCCTAGGCAGTAGGAGTGCTCCGGTGAGGAATCAACTTGTGATTTGTCCCCCGGAAAGTTTGTGAAGGTTTGGAGGCCGCCTCAAGGTCTACCACTAGTGGTTGGGAATCGCCTTCGTGGTGATATCTCAAGGAGAATAGGGTGAGGCTTCGTGGCGTTGGTGTGCCTTCGTGGTAACATCCACCTCTCTAACGGTGACTAGCTTCCCTCCAAGGAAGTGAACATCGGGATACATCATCGTCTCCGTGACTTCGGTTATCCCTAACCCTAACTCCTTACTTGTGGTTTACCTTGGTCACTTGACCGTGCATTCACTATTCTTGTTGTCCTCATTATATTGTGTTGGTTACCATATCGTAGAGATTATTTAGGCCAACACTTTATAGTCCGCAATTCATACTTCCTACTATTGTTCTATCTTGTGTTTAGTGTGAATTGCTAGCTTGTAACATTCATTTCCATATCTTGTAACATAACTTGTGTAAGCTTGTAGTGCTTACTTGAGTTTGCTTGTATCATTCAATTCCATATATTGTGATACAATTTGTGTAAGCTTGTATTGCCTACTTGTGGGTGTGTGTATTATTCATTTCCATATCTCGTGATATACATTGAGTAAGTTTGTGTAACTTACTTGTGCTTACTCATATCCTCGTTGTTCTCATCTTGTTTATGCTAAGTTGTTGGTGCACTTAGTGAGCCTAGTATATTTAGGATTTGTGCTTGAAAAGTATCGGCTTAGTTTATTTCCGCATTAGGATATAGCCAAATTCGTAAAAGATTTTAAAACGCCTATTCACCCCCCTCCAGGCGACATCGTGGTCCTTTCAATTGGTATCAGAGCTAGGTCTCTCCTTATTAGGCTTCACCTCCTAGAGAGTAACGATGTCGACTAGTGAACTAGTGCACGATGACACGTTTTGTTTTAATGGCACAATTACATTATGTGGAGATTACGCATGCTTTGTCACTTTCGGGCCATGGGTCCAAATGCTTTGTGAATTGTTCTTGTAGGAATTTCTATTGCAAAGGATGGTCCTTCTCCATCTTTTGAGGATATGTATCTTGATTGTGATACTTCTCTTGCCATTCATCAAAGTATAACCGTTGAAGTGTTTAAGGAAATCTCGACTTGCAAGTCGGCTCATGAGGCTTGGTCCAAACTTGAAGATATATATGGTGGGTCCAATCTTGATGAAGACAATATTCTTTTCGGGGAGTTAATGGAGGAGTTCTCCACATTTTTAAATCATGAAGAGCTCTCTATTGCTTCCACCTCCAATTACTTGGACACTTCAATATCTTCCACTTCACCAACATGTGGCGTGCCACAAGGTAATGACATGGTGAGTGAAGAAATATCTCGTGATGATGGTATTAAGATCATTATTGATGATCTTGCTTGTGCAGATGCTAGTGATGTATCCTCTATGGACTTGAGCATATCTAGCACCACAAATAGTATAAATTATTGTGTTGATAGTCCATGCATATCACCTAAGAATTCCATGACAAATGTTTGTGATGATATGCTTGCTCTCCCGTGTTGCCATGATCAAAATACTTCGGTTTCCTCTAGTTGTTCTATGACTAACCATGTAGAGGAAATCAAGAAAAATGAGGCACACTTGATTGATGAAGAACCCTCTTCTCCAAAAGAATCATCATCAACCCCTTTTGTTCACATGTGCCTCATGGCAAGAGGTAATGACGAGGTATCATCTTCTCTTAGTGATAATGATGATAGTTGTAATGAGGAAGATGATGAAGTCTTGACTCAAAATCTCTATGAGATTGGGAAAACTCTTCGTAGAGCTAAAAATAACACTTATAAAAGGTTCCAAGATGTTCTTGCTTGCTTTCAAAACCGTAATGACTTATTTCTTTACGAGCAAGCAAAAAGTGAACAACTTGAACATGAACTTGCTATGGCTCATCAATGTCTTAGTGACTTGAGGTCTTTAAAAGAAGAGATTGAAGTTACTCATTGTAAACTTAAAGAGGATTTTGAGCACATTGACCTTGACTACAAGAAGGTCAAAGGAGAGCTCACCAAACTCTCTAAGTCTCATGAGGAACTTCAAGCTACTCATGCGGAGTCTCTAGCTTCTACATGCTCCTCTCATATTGATAATGATGCTTGTGCTGCTAACTCTATCTTATGTGAAGCATCGATATTAAAAGAAAATGTTGAGCTGAGGACTCAACTTGATTTGCTAACTAGCAATTATGGGAAATTGGAAGAAAGTCATAAAAAGCTCTCAGGCACTCATGAGGATCTTCTAATCTCTCATGATGGGTTAAAGTTAGCTCATGAGGCTATGGTCACCAAGGTAAAATCATGTGAGTCTCATGTGGATATTAGCACATTTTCTACTCAAAATGCCTTATTGCCATGTGCTAGTCCTTGCAATTCCTCTCTACATGATATTGGTACATCTTGTGATGAATTGCTCACCATGCCTTGTTGCTCTAACAATGAAATTTCTACCTCCTCTAGTTCTTTTGTTAATACTAACCTTGTAGAGGAAAATAAAGAGCTCAAGGCCCAAGTCACTAGTTTGAAGAAAGACTTGGAAAAATGTTGTGATAATATCTTGAGTGTGCAAAAGGACCCTCAAGACAAAATAGGACTTGATTTCATCTCCAACAAGAAGAAGTCCAAGAACAAGAAGAAGGGACAAGATCAAGTCAAGAATTCGGCCAACATTATTTGCTTCAAGTGCAGGAATGTTGGACACCATGTGAGATCTTGTCCATTGAAGAAGAAGGCTTCAAGTGTGAAGCATCAAGGGAAGTGGCCTCAAGTTCAATCTCAAGATAATGAAAGGCCTCTTCCCATGCCTAACCAAGATAATGTTCTCCAAGTTGAAAAGGTAAAGAAGAAGAGAAAGGGGAGCATATGTTGCTATATTTGCCGTGAGAAGGGACACATATCTTCATCATGTCCCAACGGTAATGTCTCTAAGCCTCCAATTGTCAATGATCATTATTCACTTAGAAAGGATAATGTTGGCAATTTGTTTGCCAAGTTTGTTGGTGCCCAAAGTGGTTTGAAAGTAGATAAGACCATTTGGGTTGCCAAACCTATTGTGACTAACTTCTTAGGACCCAACTTGGTTGGGGACCATCAAGCTCAAACTTGATCAATAGGTGTGTGGAGGACATTGGAGACTTGGCTAGTTCATGAAGAAAAATGATTTTCACCATGTATTATGGTTCAAGCCAAGTCAAGTGGATTATCATCATATTTGTCATTCCAATGCTCCTCGTGGCAGTAACTTGTATTTATATTGTCTACATTGAAAGTTACTAGCCCCATCCATGTTTAGGTTTTGTTCCGAGCATGTGTTTGTATATGTTGTGCCTCCTAATATGCTTGATTCGTGTTATCTAGCATGTGTAGGTTGCTATGCACATCATATAGTTGTGTGTGTGGTTTCGAGCCTTTATTGCTTCATTAGTTGAATCTTCCTTGGCTCTTTTGAGATATTAATGGATCATCACATTATGGGGGAGTGCTATGTTTTACGCATATCACAAACCTTAAATGTGTATATATGTGGGATACCACCTAGTATTGTTAGTGCAATATTATCTAGTTACTATGTGGTATGTAAAGCTCATTTGAAACTCAAATTCTCATCCATTAATTATCCTTAGTTGGGTTTCATTTGCCTCTTGTGGATAATGCATGGATCATCATATTATGGGGGAGTGATATGCTTTGTGCATATCACAATCCTTGTTAATATGAACAATTGAGGGATGCCTCTTAGAATTTATATTTGAGATTATCTTATATCTCCGTGGCATGCAATGCCTTGTTTACGTATGGCATTCTTATGCGGTTTTGCCCATGGTTATCTTCAAAATCATTTTTGGAAAATCGTTTGATTAAAGCTATTCCAATTGTTGCTTTGCATGATGATCTATCTAATTGGAATGTTAATAATATGCTATCCAAGCATTGTGCTTATTTCTAAACTCTCATGTTATGCGTGTGTTAGTATAGATGATCATGTACTTATTTGGTTTCTACACCGAATGATAACTCAAAACACCATTTTGTTTAAATTCATCTTATTGGTTGGTATGGAGTTTTGGGAGTTTGCTATCTCATTGTTTATAGTGTCCTACATCTACTTGAGTGAGATATTCCTATGAGTATGTGTGCAATGCATATCTTATATGCTCATTGGTTTTCCTTGGTTCATATGTTGAACTTTGTGTGCTATCATATGTTGATTTGTCACTTTGATTCATTTTGGACAACATGAAAGACTAGTGATGTTTTGGAAGTATTAACGGTTATGTGTTCATTTGTCCAATTTTGTATCTCCTTGGTTTTTGGTAGGCTTGTGCATGCATATTTACTATGTGTAAATTTGCATGCCTTGTTTGCTTTATTTGATCCCATATATATATGGTAAATCCATCAAATTCTTAATAGCTAAGATGTGCATGAAATTCAAATTCATATCGATATGCACATACTTAAGTGGTTTTACCCTATGTGTTGTAGTTATGCTAACTACTTCGGACCCAATAAGTTTGGGGACCATATTGTACTTAAAATGTTTTAGGTACATTTGAGAAGCATTGGGTGCTTGGCTTATTCATGAAGGTGGTGGCACTATGAGGAAATTAGAGCCAAGCTTGGATATTTTATTGATGTACGACTTCATACCAATGCTATCTCTGTAACAAGTATTTACTTCATGCATATATATAGAAATGGGGTCAACCTTGTGTAGGTTGCATCATGGCATGAATTTCTTGACTCGTTCCTGTGATACTTGTTTCCTTTCTCAAAGCATCCCAACAATGATCTCTTGTTGCTAGTTGTGATGTCTTTGATGGTTGTGTGTTTGGAGTTCATTAATATACAATAAGATTATATTAAGCCATGTGCTATGTTTTCAAGCAAAGATCTCATTGGTATATTGTATGACTCCCGTTTGGATATCTTATTCTTTCCTTTTGTAACTATTTCATGTGTACATCCTTCTTTGTGGATATATATCATCATGATTGTCATCTACCTAGAATCTTATACACGTGAGAGAAGTTACATCTCTAGTTGATATCCCTATTCTTTCATGTCCACCGTTTCATTCTCTTTTTATATCCTTGGTGGCTCTGTGGTAGCATTTGTTGTATGAGTGCATGTCTTACCTCTTTGCATCTTAGTGCACTCATGTTTGGTGAAGATTATTGTCCTCGTGCTTGTCTTGACAAGCCTATTATTTCCTATCTTCATCATGGGTTGTCACAAGCTTTGATTTTTAATTTGCTATTAGTGAGCTTGTGAACCCATTTGCTTAATGTGTATGTGACCTTCTTAACTTCGTGTGTGTGGGAAGGACATGTCTTGCACCTTGTATCTCATTTACTCAAGACTATGTTGATGCTTAATTCTCATCCTTATATTAGTCTTCTCAAGTGCTTTGGCGTGTCTCTCACACTTCATTTTGGTTGTGCCTATTCTTAGGTTGCCTCATTTACATGTTGCTCAACCATATGTTTGTTGCAAATGCTAGGCTTCTTTTCTTAGCTATGCTTGCTTGCAATTGTTTTGTGTTCCTATTGATTTTGGGGGAGTGATGATCCTATTTTGTGCACTTGTATCCAAATACAAAAATTCTAAATAGTGCACAAATCATGGGGAGCTTCTCTATTTTCCTTAGAACACTCCTTTGCCCAAATCATAATATTCTTTTATCCTTTTGGCTTGTTGGATCTTTTGATTACTTGCTTCACTTTGTGTTATGCAAATAAGATCAATTTGTGCCATGTGCCTTGCTATTATGACTAGGCTCAAGTTGTATAATAGTGGATTCACTTGTGGATATCATGTTCTTATCAATTACAACCTTTTTGTGCATGCGAGTTTCTTTGTGGATGCATATCATGCTGACTATTGGCCACTTAGAACCTTTTATACACAAGAAAGTTCATATCCTTCTGTGGTATTATTTATTCCTTGTCGGCCGCTTGGTTTGGTTCCTTCTAGCTCTTTCGTGGTTTTGGTAAGAGGTTGAAAGTGAGTGCTTGTATGCATTGCATATATCCTTGCGCACTCATGTGTTTTGGATGTTTTTTGGACCCATACTTGACATGATGATCACATTGGATATTCCTATTTTATCTTGTCCAAAATATGTTCTTTGGATCTTTTGAATGTTTTCCTCCCATGTTTAATCTTATTTTCATATCATACTATCTTGTTGCATTCTAGATCCTAAATATGGGTTGAGCTCCTCAATTTTTTTTTTCATCATTGAATATGTGCATTTGATTTCACTCACATTTTCACGATATGCACACATTAAGGAGGAACTCATACTATATTGATCTTCTAGATTTTTTCTTCCATTTTGGCATTTGTTGCCAATAGGGGAGAAGTTTAGAGGGTTTAAGATAAGTATTTTTGGAGTGCTTATTGTCATTCATGCATATCTACCCTAGTTATATGTGCGTGTTGCATGAATGAGTATATAGAGAAAGCTTCACCAAGTTTATATCAACCAATATATGCAATGAGATTCAAAGTTCATTCACACATGCATATATTGTGGGGGAGCTTGCTCTATATATTGTGGTCTACTATCATCAAATGCTTGTGTAGTGTTTTGATGCTAGTACAATCGGTTTTTATAACATCAAGTTTCTTTGTGATACTTGATGCTATGAAAACCAACCCAAGTATTCAATTTATCCTCGGATAAATTGCATGCGTGTTTAAAAAAATTCATTATATAAACCCTCTTGTTGAGATTGTCATCAATTACCAAAATGGGGGAGATTGAAAGTGCATGTAGTCCCCATGTGTGGTTTTGGTAATTAATGGCAATCCTTATGGACTAATGTTTGCATTGAGATATACATTTGAAGGTTAGTCCCATTGGAAAATGATTGAAGAATAATGGAAGACAACTTCGTTGAAGCAACAATTACATCGAGATGATCAAAATGGAGTTCATTGGAGTATCTTAAGGGTTGCCATGCTTAGAGCTATGGTTTGAGCCATAATGGATCAAGATCTTAAAAGGATGTTTTGAATGATGAATTCTAGGAGTGGCTCGAAGATATGATCATAATGGACTCATGTGGTGAGTCATGATTGATCAAGTATTCGAGTAAGCTATTCAAGTGAAGAATTCAATATACCCTTCAAGACGTCAAGATTAAACATGGAGTAGAGATATCGGTTGACCAAGATGAAGCTCGAAGATTGAAATCCAAATGGTCAACACACAAGTGCAATTAATGTACCACACAGGATCTTGTGGTATGGATGTCATCAAGGAATGATGATGCACAAGTGAAGATGAATACAAAGCAAAGCTTTCCACATTGTGTATGGGGGATGTGACGCCCCCAGCTCAATCGTGCACTAATCATACACGCAAATGCACACGATCAAGCCTAAGGACTCACGGGAAGATATCACAACACAACTCTAAAACATAAATAAAGTCATACAAGCTTTATATTACAAGCCAGGGGCCTCGAGGGCTCGAATACAAAAGCTCGCCTACAAGCGTCAGCGGAAGCATAAGATATCTGAGTACAGATATGAAACAGAAACAGAAAAGCCTTTAGAAAGGCTGGGCAAAATAAAACACTACGATCGAAAGGCGCAGGCCTCCTGCCTGGGACCCTCCAATCCTACTCCTGGTCGTCAGTCAACTCGTAGTAGTATCCATCCTCTGGGTAGTAGTAGTAGTAGTAGTCGATCGACGGGGCATCTGTCTCAGGGGCTCCGTCATCTTGGTCACGTCAAACTGATATGGGGAGAAAAGGAAAACAAAGCAACCATGAGTACTCAGAAGTACTCAGCAAGCAAGGATCTACACTACATATGCAACATTTTCAAGGAGAGGCTGTATATGTGGACTGGGCTGCAGAAATGCCAGAATAGAGAGAAGGCCTAGTCCTATCGAAGACTAGCATCTTCAGTGGTCTTGCAGCATTAGAAGAGTGTAGACAGTACAATATAATGTAGCAGTATCATTAAGTCTCAACCTCACCCAGAGATCCTTTCTCGACTCCCTGCGAGAAAGCAATCCCAGAGCCATACATTCATCAACCTTGTCCGGAGATCCCTTCTCGACTCCCTGTGAGAAGCAATCCCAGAGCCATAGTATCCAAGTATCCAGTTCTAAATTGTATCAATCAGGATACAACTCCGAGTGTCCTTTACCGTAGGGCCGGCTATCGATAGAAGTTTTCTTCCCTGCAGGGGTGCACCAACTTACCCAACACGCTCGATTAACTCCGGCCGGACACACTTTCCTGGGTCATGCCCGGCCTCGGCCAAACGACACTTCGCAACCCTACCTAGAGCTCAGCAGAGAGGTCCCCGTCGGTCTACATCCTAAGCGCTTAGAGGTCTTGGGCCATCGCCATGTGCACTCCGAGTCGTTGCGTGCAGGGGGAAGCCAGGCACCAGGGGGGCGCCTGTCCGTCCCGGCCGCAAGGCTGAACTAGACGTCTGACAGAGCTTTCGGCTGATGCTACGATGCAGAACGCCCATACTATGCCCACGTGATGGTTAGTGCTATCAGGCCAGAGGCCTGCTCGGATCAAATATCCAAATCGTTAGTGGACTAGGGGCTTGCGGTAACGAGCAGAGACTCACGAAAGATGTGACCCCGTCGCCCCGTCTCGAGGACTTGCTACAAGGGCCAAGAATGCCCGGCCACGCCTCGTATCCATCACTCGGGCACCACACCGGCACCCGTCTTCACATCACACGCAGGTACCCCTGGGTCGACCCGCCTTTCCAAGTAATAGTGTAAAGTCCAAGTATCCGTGTGTCCATAACATCAGGGGAATCCGAGGTATCACCCTTGTTGGATTCCTACTCGATGTAATAGTCAAGGTGAACTTGAAGGAATCACCCTCGTTGGGTTCACACTTGAGGTGTCGTACGACGGCGTCGTTATCGGAAGCGGTGAAGGAGGAATCACCCTCGATGACCACGACCGAATAGCTACTCTACAGAGTTAACATCAGAAGTGCTACAAGAGGTTTCACCCTTGGCACTCGATAGTAACGCTGCAGTGTCGTTACAACTAAGGGGGGTGATGTCCGGTGTCGGGGCCTGGTCTTCAATCCCGTTGATCGGGTCTTCGGATAATCCAGTGGGGCAATCGGGATAAGTGGGGTCACTGATAGGTCTCTACCCAGCCTATACTAAGCAGTTTAGGATATGCAGGTAATTATCAACAGCAGGTTACAATAAACAGGCTATGCATCAGAATAGGTAAAGCAGCAGCAGCAGCAGTTCTAATGCAAGCATGAGAAATAGAATGGGCGGTATCGGTATGCTCAAGGGGGGGCTTGCCTGGTTGCTCGGCGGCAAGGCAAGGCTGTCAATGGTGTCTTCGGGCTCCGGAGCTGTGTCGGTCTCGGGGACGACGTCGGTGTCGGGGTCTAACGAGAGAGAAAGGGGGAGGAAACAGTATAAATACACAGCGAACAAGTGCAGCACAAAGCATAACATGCAATACGCGGTGACAGAGGTGCTCTAACGCAGTGCCGGGTGATATTGGCGAAGGGGGAATTCATCCGGGAATGTTTTCCCGGTTCCGGACATTTGTCAGTCAGATGATCGGAGAGGAACGGTTCCATGTTTGGGTAGTTAGGGACGTGTGACGGACGAACGGACCGCGTATTCAGATTCGTCTCGTCGTTCTGAGCAACTTTCATGTACAAAGTATTTTCATCGGAGTTACGGTTTAAATTCTATTAATTTTCAAAGTTTAATAATGATTTGGAATTATTTATTATGTTGACTAAGTCAAATGGTCCAGTCAGCGTTGACTAGGTCAATGTTGACCAGTCAACAGGGTCAAGGGGGACCCACAGGTCATAGTCTACTAACACTAATTAACAGATTAAACATTAATTAGCAACTAAACCTAATTAGTTAATTTAAACAGTATTAATTAACTTTTTAACTAATTAATTAACTATTAACTTAATTATTTATTTAACACATTTTTTTATATCCTTTTTTTAATAACAGGGGACTGGCCCACTGGTCAGTGGCACAACCAGCCTGGCCGGGCACGCACGCACGCCTGTGCGGCGGCCATGGCCGAGCCACGGCGCGGCTGGCTGGCCAGGGAGCCACGGCTGGTAGCGGCAGGAGGCGTGTGCGGCGAGGCCACAGTAGCGGCCAGTGCGAGCTTCGGGCGGTGAGCCAGCGGATGCGCCGGACATGGCCGGGACGTCCGCGGCGAGCACGGGCGGCGCGAGTGGCAGAGGCGGCCTACGGGGACGGATTCGACGGGTGAGGGAGAGGGGTACGAACGGGGCCTCACATCGGTGGCGGGGGCGAGCTCGTGGAGGCGGCGAGGTGGGTTGCCGGCGAGGTGGGGTGGCCGGTGGGCGGCGCCGCTCGGGGAGGAGGAGGCGAGGCAGCAGCCGAGCTTGGCGGCGGTGAAGCCCTCCGGCGGGGAGGACCGGCGGCGGTGGGGCGTCGGGGTCGGCCGGTCGGCGCGGGAGCGGCCTCCTGATCCCGATCCACTGTGGATCGGGGGAGGGAGGTGGGCTGCGGGGGGGGAGTGGGGGATCGGGTGTGGTTGGGCTAGGTCAGCTGAGAGGGGGGTGCCTAAGTAGGAGTAGTTAGGTGGGCTTCGGCCCAGCTGGGTTAGTGGGCTGGGGTTTTGTTTTTATTTTTGTTTGTTTTATTTTCTTTCTTTTGCCTTTTCTTTATTCTTACACTCTATTTTGTAATTAGTTAGACACCCAAATGGCTTTAGCAAAATAGGTGATTTGTATCATTAAATGTTATGCATTATATGCTACTGCCAAAAATTGGTTTGGAGACAATTGGAGTTAACACAAATTTTATAATAAGTAAAATGCATTAAACCTTGCTGTTTTGGTAATGTTAGAGCCACCTAATTAATTTATTAATTGTTGGTTACAATTTTAGAATAGTCTCTGTAATATTTGCTACTTACTGAACATTTTAGTTTCTGATTTGAGCAACTTTTATTTTCACTTTTAGTTTTGAATTTCCATTTGAACTTGAATTGGAAATGAGATATGAGCCAAATAATGATTAAGCACTGTTTAACAGGATGACATGGCACAATCAAAGGGGTGATTACTGTAGCTAACCACTGGGGGTGTTACAAGTCTCCTCCACTATCAAGAATTCTCGTCCCGAGAATTAAGAGGTAGAAGGGAAAAATTCGGGGTATTCCGCACGAAGATTATCCTCGCGTTACCAAGTGGCTTCATCTTCAGTATGATTTGACCACTGCACTTTGAGGAACTTGGTAACCGTCTGACGGGTCCGACGTTCAGCTTCATCGAGAATGCGGATCGGATGCTCCTTATATGAAAGATCATCATGCAATTTGAGCACCTCGTGATCCACTGCTCGGTGCGGAGATTCCTTGAAGCATTTACGAAGTTGCGACACATGGAAGACGTCGTGGATATGAGAGAATTGCGGCGGCAACTCCAATTTATATGCCACCTGACCACGTCTAGCAATTATGCGGAAAGGACCAATATAGCGTGGAGCTAGCTTGCCCTTGATTCCAAAATGGTGTGTGCCCTTCATAGGAGTGACTCGCAGATAAGCCTGATCACCAGGTTGATAAGTGAAACCCCATCGTTTGCGATCATAGTTGCTCTTCTGGCGGTCCTGAGCCGCCTTGAGATTTTCCTGGACAATACGAACTTGTTCTTCGGCGTGTTGAATAATATCCGGAAGCACGAGTGGTCGTTCCCCAGTTTCTGACCAATTCAGAGGGGTTCGACACTTACGTCCATAGAGTACTTCGAAGGGGGCCATTTTCAAGCTGGCTTGATAACTGTTGTTATAAGAGAACTCGACATACGGGAGAGATTCTTCCCACTTCTTGCCGAAAGAAATAACACAAGCCCGAAGCATGTCTTCAAGCACTTGATTGACTCGTTCGACTTGGCCTTGGGATTGGGGGTGATAAGCTGAACTCCAGGTAATATGAGTTCCCATAGCTGTTTGGAAACTTTCCCAGAATTTGGAAGTGAAAAGGCCGCCACGGTCCGAACTGATCTCCTTCGGAATACCGTGGAGTGAAACAATTCTGGAGATATACAACTCTGCTAACTGGCTAGCAGTGATAGTCTCTTTGACAGGCAGAAAGTGTGCAACCTTAGAGAGTTGGTCGACGACGACAAGAATAGCATCGTGACCCTTCTGTGACCTGGGAAGTCCTGTAACGAAATCCATCTGAACCTTATCCCATTTCCATATAGGAATAGGAAGTGGTTGCAGAATTCCAGCTGGTTTCTGATGTTCTTCTTTAACGCGGCGACACACATCACATTCAGCAACATAATGAGCAATGTCTTGCTTCATTCTAGACCACCAGTACCTTTGACGGAGATCACGATACATCTTGGTGCTACCCGGATGAATAGACAGCGGGGTATCATGTGCCTCCTTCATGACCTTGTCAGTCATGAGTTCGAAGCGAGGTACCACAATGCGGTTTCTGAAATACAAGGTTCCATCTTCAGACAACGAGAAATCCCTGTACTTTTGAAGGTGGAGGTCTTTCTTCATCAGATCAATTTCAGCATCTTTAGCTTGCGCATCCTTAACAGCTTTCTCAAGATCTGGTTGTATCACAAGGTTATTTAGAGAACCCTGTGGAACAATACGGAGATTCAGCTTGCACAATTCTTCAAAAAGACGAGGTTGAGCTCGCCTAACCATGAGGTTGTCGCAATAGGACTTGCGGCTTAAGGCATCAGCCATCACGTTAGCCTTGCCAGGGGTATAAGAAATACCCCAATCATAGTCCGCAATGGCCTCCATCCATCTTTGCTGACGGAGGTTTAGAGATGGCTGAGTGAACAAGTACTTCAGACTTTTATGATCCGTGTAGATCTCGCAATGATTACCGAGGAGGTAATGTTGCCACAACTGCAGTGCATAGATGACAGCAGCTAGTTCTAGATCATGTACCAGATAATTCTCTTCATGTGGGCGCAACTGACGAGAGCCATAAGCAATCACTTTACGCTCTTGCATTAGGACACAGCCTAATCCTTCACGGGATGCATCACAATAAATCACAAAGTCTTTGCGGGTATCTGGAGGAGATAGTACTGGGGCAGATGTCAGCTTGTCTTTGAGTGTCTGGAAACTTTCCTGACATTTTTCTGTCCATTCAAACTTAACGCCCTTGTGAAGCAGATCAGTCAAAGGCTTAGCAATCTTAGAAAAATTCTCAACAAATCGACGGCAATAGCTTGCAAGGCCGAGAAAACTTCTCACTTGCTTGATGTTCTTCGGAGGAGTCCAGTCCAGAATAGCCTGAACTCGTTCTGGGTTAACAGCAATTCCATCCTTGGAAATCACATGACCAAGATACGTTACTTCAGAAAGCCAGAATTCACATTTGGAGTATTTGGCATACAACTGATGTTCACGGAGCCTTTCCAATACTAGACGGAGGTGTTCAGCATGTTCTTCCTTATTCTTTGAATATACCAGAATATCATCCAGATATACCACGACGAACTTGTTGAGGTAATCCATGAAGATGTAATTCATCAGACGGGAGAGTGTGGCTGGAGCATTTGTTAAGCCAAATGACATTACAGTGTACTCGTAGGAGCCATAGTGAGTAACAAATGCAGTCTTGGGAATATCCTCTTCGCGAACATGGATCTGATGGTATCCCAATCTCAAATCAAGCTTAGAGAATACTGAGGAACCGGCAAGTTGATCATACAAATCATTGATCCGGGGAAGCGGATATTTATTCTGGATTGTAGCTTGGTTAATGGGCCGATAATCCTGAACCAATCGGTTAGTTCCATCCTTCTTCTTAACGAAGAGTGAAGGTGCTCCCCAAGCAGAGGAACTGGGGCGGATGAAACCTTTCTTAAGTGACGTGTCGATTTCTTCCTTAAGCTCGAGAAGATGATGCGGAGGCATCTTATAAGGACGCTTCGCAATAGGGGTTGTGCCAGGTTTCAAGTCGATGACGAACTCAACAGCTCTAGCAGGGGGTATTCCTGGAAGTTCTTCTGGAAAGACGTCTTGAAAATCATGAACAACTGGAACATTCTCGATGCCTTCAAGAGGTGAAGCATTCAATGCATTCAGAACATATATCTGGCTTTCAGCATCCTGAGCTATTCGGGCTGAGTAATTGATCACCTGACCAGAAGGGTGTGTGAGCTCGACTGTCTTAGTAGCGCAATCAATCAAAGCATTATGGGCTGTCAACCAGTCCATATCGAGAATAATGTCTATGTCGGAAGGTCCAAGTACAATGAGAGAAACCGAAAAAAGTAGACCTCCAATCTCGATGTGGTTGTGAGGGCTTAGCATTGTGGTTTGCCACTTGGATCTCGGGGACTGAACCATTAGAGGAGTGTAGCGACCCGACCCGAATGGATCGAATCTCTGTGTTCAAGTGTCATCCCTGGATCGGTAATGCTGACACACACAGTACTTGAGGGATTTATAACAGAGTAGCAATCACACACTTATTACATCGAATGTCTCAAAAGAGAACTGATTACAATAAATATGGCTTAAGGCCATCTAAATAAGATAACAGCGAAAGGCTTGGAAGATAAGGTGAGTCCATCAACTCCAACGGCATAGCTGAGTGCACGACAACGACCTAGCACACCTTACTCTTCGTATGAAAGTCTGCAACATGATACGTTGCAGCCCGAAACGGGTCAGCACATGGAATATGCTGGCAATATAACACAGTAGAGCAATGAACAGAAATAATGCTAATACTACATGCATATTTGGCTGGTGGAAAAGCTCTAGGGTTATACTGTTTTGCGAAAAGCCAATTTTTCCCTACAACAAAGGAATATATTTTATTTAACTATCATGGTGGTTGTTGAACATTGAGAAGGTAAAACCCCCTCTCAATCCCAATTAAAAGTAATCATTAATCCCAACAAATTAATTTAGAGTGATGGGATTCAATATGATAATCCAAGAACCAGATACTCAAGATGTCCATAACCGGGGACACGGCTAATCATGACTAGTTTGTACACTCTGCAGAGGTTTGTGCACTTTTCCCCACAAGACTCGATCTCCTCCGTTGGATTTCTCGCACTACATGGTGTTTGAGAAACGGATGACCGAGACACAGTCTTTCAGAAACATTTACTCTTTACACTGGGTAGACAGTTACACCTACTTTCCCCTACATCTGCTAGCCTACCACTGAAAGAGGTCATGTAACATACTCAACTATGCTAGAGCCCATAATAGCTTGTGGCTGCACACGGAAGTTTCTAGCATGAACAATCTTATGATCCCTTTGAGCCTGGGTGGCGGACCGTAGGAGGATCACACGGTATATCCCCGGGATCTCCTAGGACAACACTGGTATATCCCCAGGTGCCCAAACAAGCAATCCACCCAGATGTGTATTAAAGTTGCCACCTTAAGTTGAACCATTAAAAAAAATCTCACATCTGTCATGGATACACTCAAACCCAATCCACGTCTACGAGCATAGCATGGCAACATAAGCATAGCGTAGAAGTAACTCCCAAGGGTTTGTTATTAAAAGGGCAATAGGTTCTACCTCATCGTCTACTTCCCAGTACCCACAAGTTATCACATCCTAATCATGCAATATTTGAGGGTCGAAACTAATGCATAAAAACTGGGTAACGAAGAAGTATGATCAATGTGTTACTTGCCTTGCTGACGATCTGCAAAACCTAGGGACTCGTAGTAGCACGCTTCGCACTCCGGGAATTCTATCGCAAACAAACAATAGCATACATAAGCAATCAAGCGAAGATGCACGGGTAAAACCCAGATAAGAAGATCTAACCAGAAAGTTCAACTGAAGAACTCTGGTTTGCAAAAAGAATCAAATCAAACGAAGCAACGAAACTCAAACTGCGAAAGAAACAAGCTTTGATTACTAATCTGGACTAAAGTCAAATTTTACAGTAGCAAAAACTTGTTTAAGTTGATTAAACAGAAAGAGGGCTTCGAGACGAAGATCTAGGCGCTTGAATCGCCTGATTCCGACAAACGAGCGAAAAGTTATACTAAAACGAAAATCGGATCAGTAATCGCGATCGAAAATAATCGCGGAAAAATCCGAGAAAACGAAAAACTAACGAACAGGCTAACGAACGAACGTTCGCTGTCTGTGGTTAACTCACGAAAACCGTTCGTTAAAACGAACGTACGAACGGGCGTTCGCTAAATAACTAAACCGACGGAAAACCGATCTAAAAAGAATAAACCGGAATAAAAAAAACTGAATCTAGATCTAGGGTTTACCAAAAAAACTGAACGGTTAGCCGAAAAAAAAAACCACGAACGGCGGCAGCGGGTAAGACCTCCGGCGAGGCTCCGGCGGGACGGCGGGGTGCGGCGCGGCGGCGCGAGCGGCGTGCGGCGGCGAGGCGACGGGGTGGGGCGCGCGGGCGACGGCGAGCGCGCGAGGCGGCGCGGCAAGCGGCGGCGGGGTGCGGCGGCTGGCGCGGGCTGCGGCTGCTGCTGCGAGGGCAGGCGGCGCCGGCGGCTTGGGGCTCCAGGGGGGGCCCGGGTCGGCTTTTAAAGAGGGGGAGGGGGTGCGGCTTGGGGAAGGGGCGACGGGGTGGAGGCGGCGTCGGCTCGGACTCCCTGGAGGAGTCCGGCTCGGGGACGAGGACGAAGGCGGCGCGGCGAGGGCGGCCTGCTGGGCCGGCTGGGCTTCGGCCCAGTTCGGTCTGCGAAGTTTTTTTTTTTTAATAATTCCGCGCAGAAAAACAAATAAAAGAAATACTAAACGGACTCCAAAATTCCCGAAATAAATTTTCCCCGTCCTCTAAAAATCTACCGGACAAGGTAAACATTTATTTGGGACTCTAATGCAATTTTGAAAAACGCATATTTTTCTAAATTCAAATAAAATTGCAATAAAAATCCAAATAAACTATTTATTTGATTTTAATATTTTTCCTCCATTATCCCATTTATTTTGGAGAAGTCATATTATCTCCTCTCATATATTTTTAATATGAAATATTTTCGGAGAGAAAAATAATTAAACCAAATTGATCCTTGTTTCAATATTTGAGAAAATTCAAATATGAAAACGGTGAAATCCCCAACTCTCTCCGTGGTCCTTGAGTTGCTCAGGATTTCAAGGATCGCAAAACAGAATGCATTAAAATATGATATGCAATGATGATCTAATGCATAACATTCCAAATTAAAAATTTGGGATGTTACAAACCTACCCCCCTTAAGATGAATCTCGCCCTCGAGATTCGGGTTGGCTAGAAAACAGGTGTGGGTGGTCCTTCCGGAGGTCTTCTTCACGCTCCCAGGTGGCTTCATCCTCGGTATGGTGGCTCCACTGAACCTTGCAAAACTTGATAACTTTGTTGCGTGTAACTCGGCTGGCAAACTCGAGAATCTTGACGGGTTTCTCCTCGTAGGTCAAATCGGTATCCAATTGAATTGCTTCTAGGGGCACTGTATCTCTTAGAGGAATATCAGCCATCTCCGCATGGCACTTCTTTAACTGGGAAACGTGGAACACATCATGAACTCCTGACAAACCTTCGGGCAATTCCAACTTGTAGGCAACTTCACCCATACGTTCCAATACTCGGTATGGTCCCACAAATCGTGGTGCTAACTTCCCTTTGACTCCGAACCGTTTAACTCCTCGAAGTGGCGACACACGTAGATATGCTCTGTCTCCGACTTCATAGGTTACCTCCTTGCGTTTTGGATCGGCATAACTCTTCTGTCTGGACTGGGCTACTTTCAGTCTATCTCGAATCAGCTTAACCTTCTCTTCGGATTCCTTAATCAAATCCGGTCCAAACAACTGACGGTCTCCAACTTCATCCCACATCAACGGTGTTCTGCACCTCCTTCCATACAAAGCCTCGAAAGGTGCCATCTTCAAACTGGCTTGGTAGCTGTTGTTGTATGAGAACTCCGCGTAGGGAAAATTGTCATCCCAACTAGATCCATAATCTAGCGCACAAGCTCTTAACATGTCCTCCAGAATCTGATTGACTCTCTCGGTCTGTCCATCTGTCTGCGGATGAAAAGCTGTACTAAACTCTAGCCTGGTTCCCAATGTCTGGTGTAGTTGGCGCCAAAACTTTGAAGTAAACTGGGTTCCTCTATCTGATACGATGGTCCTCGGAACTCCGTGCAGACATACGATCCTGGTCATATATATCTTGGCCAACTTCGCACTCGTATATGTGGTTTTCACTGGAATAAAGTGAGCTACTTTGGTCAAACGATCCACTACTACCCAGATAGAATCATATCCTGATCGGGTCCTGGGTAATCCGGTGATGAAATCCATGCCAAGTTTATCCCACTTCCATTCGGGTATTGGCATAGGCTGTAGCAATCCTGCGGGCTTCTGATGCTCTGCCTTCACTCTCTGACATACATCACATACGGCTACATACTCAGCAATATCCCTCTTCATACTTTGAGTATACCAAGATATCATCAATGAACACCACGACAAACTTATCCAAGAACTCCATGAACACCTTGTTCATCATACTCATGAAATAGGCAGGGGCATTAGTCAATCCAAATGACATAACTGTGTACTCATATAGCCCATACCGGGTGGTGAAGGCTGTCTTAGGTATATCCTGTTCTCGGATCTTCAGCTGGTGATACCCTGATCTCAGATCGATCTTGGAGAACACTTTAGCTCCTTGCAACTGATCGAACAAATCATTAATCATTGGCAGTGGGTACTTGTTCTTAATCGTCACTTCATTCAATGCGCGATAATCAACAACCATTCTCAAGGATCCATCCTTCTTCTCAACTAAGAGCACTGGGGCTCCCCACGGTGATGAACTTCGTCGAATGTAACCTTTCTCCAATAATTCCTTGATCTGCTTCTTAATCTCCTCCAGATCATTTGCGGGCATCCGGTATGGTCTCTTTGATATTGGTCCGGTGCCTGGCAACAACTCTATCAAGAATTCAATGTCTCGATCCGGCGGCATGCCTGGTAACTCCTCTGGAAATACATCTGGGTAATCCTTCACAATAGGCACCTCCTCCTGAACAACTCCCGTGAGAGAATTTACTTGGCTCCTTCTAGGCACATGCCTAGATACATACTTGATCCTTTTTCCCTCCGGGGTGGTAAGCAAAATCGACTTACTCGCACATTCGATGCTTCCTCCATACATCGATAGCCAATCCATGCCTAGTATCACATCCAATCCTTGTGACTTCAAAACTATCAGGTCTGAGGGGAAAACATGACTTCCAATGATCAATGGCATCTGAAAACATCCTTGTCTTGCCATATACTCTGCACCGGGTGATCTTACTAACATGGGTGTCCTAAGTACCTTAGTGGGTAACTTATACTTATCCACGAATCCCCTTGATATGTATGAATGCGATGCACCAGTATCGAAAAGAACAATTGCAATAAAAGACTTAACCAAAAACTTACCGATAACTGCATCAGGCTGCTCCTCAACCTCCTCCACGTTCACGTGGTTCACTTGTCCTCGGTTGAATGGATTGAGCTTCTTCCCAGCGCTTCCATTACCATTTCCATTCTTGTGGCCATTATGGTTGTGCGAACTTCCTCCATTGTGGTTATGACCTCCATGGTTATGAACAAGTCCTCCCGAGTTCGGGGTGAACCGGGGCTTCTGCTGAGCTCCTGAGTTGAACTTCCCTTGTCCATACTTCCTCTTGCGGCTATCAATCTGCTGCTGCTTCCCTTCAATCATAAGAGCTTTGTCTACCAACTCCTGGTAGTTGTTGAATGTTGCCACCATCAACTGCATACTCAGCTCATCATTCAACCCTTCCATAAACTTCTCCTGCTTCGCGGCATTAGTGGCCACATCATCCGGGGCATAGCGAGCTAATTTACTGAACTCATCCACGTACTGCCCCACGGTACGGTTTCCCTGGCGTAAGTTGCGAAACTCACGCTTCTTCATCCTCATAGCTCCTGCTGAGACATGTGCAGTGCGGAAAGCTTGCTGAAACTGATCCCAAGTGACATTGGCTATAGGGAATGTGGCTGTGTAATTGTCCCACCATGAGGCTGCGGGTCCATCCAATTGATGTGTGGCAAAACACACCTTCTCAGCGTCTGTGCATCCTGCGGTGGTCAACTCCCTTCCAATCCTGCGTAGCCAGTCATCCGCAACTATTGGCTCGGTGCTACTGGAAAACACCGGCGGCTGCAACCTCAGAAAACGGGCTAAGTTGTCAACTGGTGGTGGTGGCGGTGGGTTGTTGTTGTTGCTATTGCCTTGGTTCTGAACTAGTAGCTGCATCAGGGTATTCTGCTGTTGAATCAACTGAGTGAGCTCCGGTGGGAAAACAAATCCGGTGTCGCGTCTCGGAGGCATCTGATGGGTTTAGAGGGAAGAGATTAGAATAGAGTAAGGTCTAGTGAGAAGGCACTACCCATATGCACATGAGACAAACACATTCATAACACACCACTCAATTCAAGCAAGAGCATACAATCGATCTAACTACCGTTACAAAAGTGCTCGGACTATTACTATTTACATGGGGAAAATACTAATGATAATATGGTGGTCATCTAGAAATTTTGATCGGTGGAAGACTCCATGATATCCGCTCCAGCTTCGTCTTCATAATCATCATCACTACTGTCGGGGTCGGAGTCGGTGTCGTCGAGGATGATGTAGTCTTCAGATTGAATTTCCTCAGGTTCGTCGTCTTCTTCTCCGGGCGCGGGGTCTCCCATGAATACTCCTAGCTTCCTTGTCAGGTCGTCATTCTTTTCCACTAGTATTGCGATTTCCTCCTCGTATCCATCGCGTGTAGACTTGAGTTCCTCTTCTAGCTCCATGTTCCTGGTCATCACCTTCTTCAAATCTATCATGCTTGCACATATCTGGTTCTCCTGTCGACGAATGTGCTGGTTTAACTCCTGGATGAAAGCTGCAATGGACCTGTCCCTCCGGGTGCTGATCATCTCCCATTGCTCATCTCGGCGCCCACATAACTGGTAGATTGTGTCCTTAAGATCCTTGTGATACACTTCGCCGATGCGTCCCATGGCGATGTGGGCTGCCATGCTCTTTCCTAGACTCCAGGTTGGTGCATCAAAGGAAAACTCTATGGGCTCCGTAACTGGCGTGAATGTCCTTCCTGGAATTTGAACTCGAATCATCCAACGCTCCTCTTCTAGTATAGTGGTGGTGTAGGTCCCGGTGAAGCTTGGTATTCCGATGTTCAGGTACCTAGTGACTTCCTTCAAGTGTCGTCCAAAAGGTGTGTCTTCATCCGGTTGTGTAAACTTGTTCCTTGAGTCCGCCATCCTAGAGAATAGAAGATGGAGAGAAGTCAGAAATGAGTAGAAAAGAGTGACCTATGGCTTTTCTTAGTGGTCGTGTCCTACAGTCAGCGTGTGCTCTGATACCATCTTTGTAGCGACCCGACCCGAATGGATCGAATCTCTGTGTTCAAGTGTCATCCCTGGATCGGTAATGCTGACACACACAGTACTTGAGGGATTTATAACAGAGTAGCAATCACACACTTATTACATCGAATGTCTCAAAAGAGAACTGATTACAACAAATATGGCTTAAGGCCATCTAAATAAGATAACAGCGGAAGGCTTGGAAGATAAGGTGAGTCCATCAACTCCAACGGCATAGCTGAGTGCACGACAACGACCTAGCACACCTTACTCTTCGTATGAAAGTCTGCAACATGATACGTTGCAGCCCGAAACGGGTCAGCACATGGAATATGCTGGCAATATAACACAGTAGAGCAATGAACAGAAATAATGCTAATACTACATGCATATTTGGCTGGTGGAAAATCTCTAGGGTTATACTGTTTTGCGAAAAGCCAATTTTTCCCTACAACAAAGGAATATATTTTATTTAACTATCATGGTGGTTGTTGAACATTGAGAAGGTAAAACCCCCTCTCAATCCCAATTAAAAGTAATCATTAATCCCAACAAATTAATTTAGAGTGATGGGATTCAATATGATAATCCAAGAACCAGATACTCAAGATGTCCATAACCGGGGACACGGCTAATCATGACTAGTTTGTACACTCTGCAGAGGTTTGTGCACTTTTCCCCACAAGACTCGATCTCCTCCGTTGGATTTCTCGCACTACATGGTGTTTGAGAAACGGATGACCGAGACACAGTCTTTCAGAAACATTTACTCTTTACACTGGGTAGACAGTTACACCTACTTTCCCTACATCTGCTAGCCTACCACTGAAAGAGGTCATGTAACATACTCAACTATGCTAGAGCCCATAATAGCTTGTGGCTGCACACGGAAGTTTCTAGCATGAATAATCTTATGATCCCTTTGAGCCTGGGTGGCGGACCGTAGGAGGATCACACGGTATATCCCCGGGATCTCCTAGGACAACACTGGTATATCCCCAGGTGCCCAAACAAGCAATCCACCCAGATGTGTATTAAAGTTGCCACCTTAAGTTGAACCATTAAAAAAAATCTCACATCTGTCATGGATACACTCAAACCCAATCCACGTCTACGAGCATAGCATGGCAACATAAGCATAGCGTAGAAGTAACTCCCAAGGGTTTGTTATTAAAAGGGCAATAGGTTCTACCTCATCGTCTACTTCCCAGTACCCACAAGTTATCACATCCTAATCATGCAATATTTGAGGGTCGAAACTAATGCATAAAAACTGGGTAACGAAGAAGTATGATCAATGTGTTACTTGCCTTGCTGACGATCTGCAAAACCTAGGGACTCATAGTAGCACGCTTCGCACTCCGGGAATTCTATCGCAAACAAACAATAGCATACATAAGCAATCAAGCGAAGATGCACAGGTAAAACCCAGATAAGAAGATCTAACCAGAAAGTTCAACTGAAGAACTCTGGTTTGCAAAAAGAATCAAATCAAACGAAGCAACGAAACTCAAACTGCGAAAGAAACAAGCTTTGATTACTAATCTGGACTAAAGTCAAATTTTACAGTAGCAAAAACTTGTTTAAGTTGATTAAACAGAAAGAGGGCTTCGAGACGAAGATCTAGGCGCTTGAATCGCCTGATTCCGACAAACGAGCGAAAAGTTATACTAAAACGAAAATCGGATCAGTAATCGCGATCGAAAATAATCGCGGAAAAATCCGAGAAAACGAAAAACTAACGAACAGGCTAACGAACGAACGTTCGCTGTCTGTGGTTAACTCACGAAAACCGTTCGTTAAAACGAACATACGAACGGGCGTTCGCTAAATAACTAAACCGACGGAAAACCGATCTAAAAAGAATAAACCGGAATTAAAAAAAAACCGAATATAGATCTAGGGTTTACCAAAAAAATCGAACGGTTAGCCGAAAAAAAAAACGACGAACGGCGGCAGCGGGTACTACCTCCGGCGAGGCTCCGGCGGGACGGCGGGGTGCGGCGCGGCGGCGCGAGCGGCGTGCGGCGGCGAGGCGACGGGGTGGGGCGCGCGGGCGACGGCGAGCGCGCGAGGCGGCGCGGCAAGCGGCGGCGGGGTGCGGCGGCTCGGCGGCGGCTGGCGCGGTGTAACATCCCAATTTTTTTTTTATTTGGAATGTTATACATAGATCATCCACTGCATATCATATTTTATTGCATTTCGTTTTGCGATCCTCGAAAATTCTAAGCAACTCAAGGACCCACGGAGAGAGTTGGGGATTTCACCGTTTTCATATTTGAATTTTCTCAAATATTGAAACAGGGATCAATTTGGTTTAACTATTTTTCTCTCTGAAAATATTTCATATTAAAAATATATGAGAGGAGATAATATGACTTCTCCAAAATAAATGGAATATTGGAGGAAAAATATTAAAATCAAATAAATATTTTATTTGGATTTTTATTGCAATTTTATTTGAATTTAGAAAAATATGCATTTTTCAAAATTGCATTAGAGTCCCAAATAAATGTTTACCTTGTCCGGGAGATTTTTAGAGGACGGGGAAAATTTATTTCGGGAATTTTGGAGTCCGTTTAGTATTTCTTTTATTTGTTTTTCTGCGCGGAATTATTTAAAAAAAAAAAAATCCGCCGGACCGAACTGGGCCGAAGCCCAGCCGGCCCAGCCGCCCCGCGCCGCCATCCCGTCCCGTGCCGGAGACGGACTCGCCGGAGGAGTCCGAGCCGCCGCCGTCGCTGCCCTTCGCCCCTTCCCCAAGCCGCCACCCCTCCCCCCTCTTTAAAAGCCGACCCGGGGCCCCCCTGGAGCCCCAAGCCGCCGCCGCCGCCTGCCCTCGCCGCGCCGCCGAGCCGCCGCGCCGCCTCGCTCGCCGCGCCAGCCGCCGCCGCTCGCCTCCGAGCCGCCGCACCCCGCCCGCCGCACCGCGCCGCCGCACCGCGCGCGCCCTGCCCCGTCGCCTCGCCGCCGCCGCTGTCCCGCCGACTGCCGGAGGTAGCCGCCGCCGCCGTCGGTTTTCGTGAGAAAAACCGATCGGTTTTTGTTTAAACCCTAGATCTAGATTCGGTTTTTTTTTAATACCGGTTTATTCTTTTTAGATCGGTTTTCCGTCGGTTTAGTTATTTAGCGGACGTTCGTCCGTACGTTCGTTTTAACGAACGGTTTTCACCGTTTAACCGCAGACAGCGAACGTTCGTTCGTTAGCCTGTTCGTTAGTTTTCTTTTTCTCGGATTTTCCGCGATTATTTTCGATCGCGATTTCTGATCCGATTTTCGTTTTAGTATAACTTTTCGCTCGTTTGTCGGAATCAGGCGATTCAAGCGCCTAGATCTTCGTCTCGAAGCCCTCTTTCTGTTTAACCAACTTAAACAAGTTTTTGCTACTGTAAAATTTGACTTTAGTCCAGATTAGTAATCAAAGCTTGTTTCTTTCGCAGTTTGAGTTTCGTTGCTCCGTTTGATTCGATTCTTTTTGCAAACCGGAGTTCTTCAGTTGAACTTTCCGGTTAGGTCTTCTCATTTGGGTTTTACCCGTGCATCTTCGCTTGATTGCTTATGTATGCTATTGTTTGTTTGCGATAGAATTCCCGGAGTGCGAAGCGTGCTACTACGAGTCTCTAGGATTTGCAGATCGTCAGCAAGGCAAGTAACACATTGATCATACTTCTTCGTTACCCAGTTTTTATGCATTAGTTTCGACCCTCAAATATTGCATGATTAGGATGTGATTAACTTGTGGGTACTGGGAAGTAGATGATGAGGTAGAACCTATTGCCCTTTTATTATAAAACCCTTGGGAGTTACTTCCACGCTATGCTTATGTTGCCATGCTATGCTCGTAGACGTGGATTGGGTTTTGAGTGTATTCCATGACAGATGTGAGATTTTTAATGAATGGTTCAACTTAAGGTGGCAACTTTAATACACATCTGGGTGGATTGCTTGTTTGGGCACCTGGGGATATACCAGTGTTGTCCTAGGAGATCCCGGGGATATACCGTGTGATCCTCCTACGGTCCGCCACCCAGGCTCAAAGGGATCATAAGATTATTCATGCTAGAAACTTCCGTGTGCAGCCACAAGCTATTATGGGCTCTAGCATAGTTGAGTATGTTACATGACCTCTTTCAGTGGTAGGCTAGCAGATGTAGGGGAAAGTAGGTGTAACGGTCTACCCGGAGTAAAGAGTAAATGTTTCTGAAAGACTGTGTCTCGGTCATCCGTTTCTCAAACACCATGTAGTGCGAGAAATCCAACGGAGGAGATCGAGTCTTGTGGGGAAAAGTGCACAAAGCTCTGCAGAGTGTACAAACTAATCATGATTAGCCGTGTCCCCGGTTATGGACATCTTGAGTATCTGGTTCTTGGATCATCATATTGAATCCCATCACTCTAAATTAATTTGTTGGGATTAATGATTACTTTTAATTGGGATTGAGAGGGGGTTTTACCTTCTCAATATTTTCAACCAACTTTGTAGTTAAACAAAATATATTCCTTTGATGTAGGAAAAAATTGGCTTTTCGCAAAACATATTAACCGTAGAGCCTCCACCAGCCATATATGCATGTAGTGATAGCATTTATTCTGTTCATTGCTCTACTGTGTTATCTTGCCAGTATATTCAATGTACTGACCCGTTTCGGGCTGCAACGTCTCATGTTGCAGGATTCTTACGACGAGTAAGTGATACGTTAGGGTTACGATTTCTACACTCAACTTTGCCGTTGGTGTTGATGGGAATCCACAACCTTGTTGTTACTTCCGCTATATGGATTGAGGTAATAGTATTTACGTTACTTTATACATGTGATTTACCTCTGTTATAAATCCTCGAGTACTGTGTGTGTCAGCATACCGATCCAGGGATGACACTTAAGCACAGAGACTTTGATCCATTCGGGTCGGGTCGCTACAAGATGGTATCAGAGCACATGTTGACTGTAGGACGTGACCCCTAGAAACTGGCGAGCCCATAGGAAATATTTTCTCTAACTTTATTTTCAAAAGGATCTCTTACCTCTCTTCTTTTCTAAGCTTTATCAAATTTCCTTTTAGTTAGACTATACCCCTTTGCCCTTTTGACCACTCGAAGGTTCAACTGATGAGACCAATCCAAGAAGTACAAGATATCGGACAACTAAGACCACTTCGGAATGAAGAGGATTTTACCGTGCATTATAATAATGGAAACTACAACAGTTGAAGACTCCGAAGACTAGGAGAATTTGAAGTTTCTGAAGAATTTCCAGATTGGTATGACCTAGGAAGGCTACCCTTATGGAATTTGTCAGACTATTGAAGCTGTCAATACCCGAGATCAAGGTGTGTCGGAGAAAGACCGGAACATGGAGCGTTAAAACTCAAAGTTTTTGTCAAGAAAACCCTAAGGCAGGAGATATCAACTATGGAATGATAGCTCATGGCAATGACAAGGGCAGAAACACTGCTATCCATGATGTTATCGCCCGCTTATGCTATTGTCGTCGTGCTGAGTTAAGCATGCATTTCGTCGGAAGGATTGGATGACAAAAGGGCTAATGGAGCATCTATCAGCAAAAGATGAAGTTTAACCTTAGCTGGTGTATCGACAGGATCTGGAGTATTACCTCGAGAATTTTAAGATGGACCTTCAGGAAGCCGTATTTGACAAGGAAGCATTTCGTGAAGATCTCAGGACCCAGAAGCTGAAAGTAGCCAAGCTGGAGGAGAAAAACCTCGAGATACCAGAGATTCGTCAGGAACTGAAGGACAGTAGGACCATGGTTCATTGCCAAGGATGTTGAAACCCAGAAGTTTGGAATGCAACTCTAGAATATTAAAGGACGTCACGAGAGACTTCGCGTCAACAGAGATGATTTGGCAAAAGAACTTGAGAAGGTCAAGCACGATCGGAAGAAGCCCATCGGAGACATGAACAAGACTTGAAGAGTTTGGCGACTTTGAAGATTTATTGACCATTAGAAGACCAAACCCCTGTTATATACTTACGTTAGATACGATGATTGTGAGCTGTCATTTGTTTGATGTTTTTCCGACAGCCACAAAATAAAAATCTGTCTCTTCAAAACTATTGTTTGTATTGTGTGTATCCCTCTCTATCTCTCTTGTCTCACCCCAAAACAACCTTTGGAACCAATAGAGGATGAGTGGAGAAGAGCTCATATTTTCTGGACCGATAAGTCAATTGGAGACGGACCGATGGATTCAGAACATGGAAGATCACATGAAGAATAACGCTATAGCCAGAAAGGATATGACCCAACATGCTCTTCAGTGCTTTGAAAGAGGTGCTGCTACTTGGTGGAGGATGTACCAAACCATCAATGGATGGCAAAGAGTAACCACTTGGAAAGAATTTAAGATGACTCTGCTAAAGTCTCGGCTTGTGTCCCAGAAGTTGAAGCCTTATGGAAATGATATGAAGAAACCTTGTGCATGCAAGTTCTATGGAGAAATAGGACACAACCATAAAGAACACAAGGATGAATGCCCTCATTGTGAAGGAAATCACCCAACTGAAGAATGCCCAACTAGGCAGATTACTTGTTTCTTGTGTGAAGGGACTACCCACTACCCTGCTCAGTGTCACATTTACCCCATGGTACAAAGAACCATCCAGCAGAAGAAAGAAGCAATGAAAGGAGCCCTCATGGAAATTTTAGAAGAACCTGTGATGAAGGAAGAGGTGGAGGACACACCCGAAGAAGACCTAATTAAACCCTGCACCAAGTCATGTTATTCATGTGGAGAAGAAGGACACATCTCCCAGAATTGTCTGAAGGGGGATCTAGTAGCATTCCCGATAGAGGAAGTAGAGTATGATCCACAGGAAATAGAAGTCCTGATTGGCACGGAAAAGTCCAGGAAGAGAAATAGATTGGATTCCAAGAACAACCAAATTTCTACAAAGAAGGACCTGAGTCATATCATATGTTTTAGGTGCAAAGATTCAGGACACTACTTTAGCGAATGCCCAAAAAGGAAGCCGAGGACCCAAGGAGGCTATGTAATCACTAGGAAACCACGAGACTTGTCAGAAGTAATATGTTTCTGCTGTAATGAAGCATGTCACTTTGCCAGAGATTGTCCCAATGAGAAGGAGACTTGTGCTAAATAGTTGTGTCGAAAAAGAAATATAGTAGTAGTAGTGGGAACAATTCTTTTTGAGGTATTGAGTTGAGGCCTGTAATGGAAATGCAGGAGATTGTAAAAATTTGAGAATCAATAAAGTTAGCATTATTGTTGGTACTGATTTGGATTTTATGAGTTGTTACTCTATGAAGAAAGATTTTGACCATTTTCAAGGATATGAGAAATATGGTCTACGGATGAATTTGTGCATTTCAAGGGTGGTAGTACCCTGTGAGGACACTTGACCTCTGGAAAAGATAATGATATTCCACGGAGTGGACTTCGGACAATATAAGTACGAGTTTTATCTCGATATGTGGGATACCCCAAGAATATGATGGGATGAAGTACTATTGGATATAAAGGAGGTAGAAGGTTGGCAATATGGAGCAATTGTAACTCCTTGATGAGTCTGTGTAATCCCTTCTTAGTTTGGTACCGATAGAAGGAAGGGAGACAGTACAATGGGATGGATTTAAGAATGCTAGGAGATCCCGGGGATATACCGTGTGATCCTCCTACGGTCCGCCACCCAGGCTCAAAGGGATCATAAGATTGTTCATGCTAGAAACTTCCATGTGCAGCCACAAGCTATTATGGGCTCTAGCATAGTTGAGTATGTTGCAGGACCTCTTTCAGTGGTAGGCTAGCAGATGTAGGGGAAAGTAGGTGTAACTGTCTACCCAGAGTAAAGAGTAAATGCTTCAGAAAGACTGTGTCTCGGTCATCCGTTTCTCAAACACCATGAAGTGCGAGAAATCCAACGGAGGAGATCGAGTCTTGTGGGGAAAAGTGCACAAACCTCTGCAGAGTGTACAAACTAATCATGATTAGCCGTGTCCCCGGTTATGGACATCTTGAGTATCTGGTTCTTGGATCATCATATTGAATCCCATCACTCTAAATTAATTTGTTGGGATTAATGATTACTTTTAATTGGGATTGAGAGGGGGTTTTACCTTCTCAATGTTCAGCAACCACCATGATAGTTAAATAAAATATATTCCTTTGTTGTAGGGAAAAATTGGCTTTTCGCAAAACAGTATAACCCTAGAGCTTTTCCACCAGCCAAATATGCATGTAGTATTAGCATTTATTCTGTTCATTGCTCTACTGTGTTATATTGCCAGCATATTCCATGTGCTGACCCGTTTCGGGCTGCAACGTATCATGTTGCAGACTTTTTCAGACGAAGAGTAAGGTGTGCTAGGTCGTTGTCGTGCACTCAGCTATGCCGTTGGAGTTGATGGACTCACCTTATCTTCCAAGCCTTCCGCTGTTATCTTATTTAGATGGCCTTAAGCCATATTTATTGTAATCAGTTCTCTTTTGAGACATTCGATGTAATAAGTGTGTGATTGCTACTCTGTTATAAATCCCTCAAGTACTGTGTGTGTCAGCATTACCGATCCAGGGATGACACTTGAACACAGAGATTCGATCCATTCGGGTCGGGTCGCTACAAAGATGGTATCAGAGCACACGCTGACTGTAGGACACGACCACTAAGAAAAGCCATAGGTCACTCTTCTCTACTCATTTCTGACTTCTCTCCATCTTCTATTCTCTAGGATGGCGGACTCAAGGAACAAGTTTACACAACCGGATGAAGACACACCTTTTGGACGACACTTGAAGGAAGTCACTAGGTACCTGAACATCGGAATACCAAGCTTCACCGGGACCTACACCACCAGTGTACCAGAAGAGGAGCGTTGGATGATTCGAGTTCAAATTCCACGAAGGACATTCACGGCAGTTACGGAGCCCATAGAGTTTTCCTTTGATGCACCAACCTGGAGTCTAGGAAAGAGCATGGCAGCCCACATCGCCATGGGACGCATCGGCGAAGTGTATCACAAGGATCTTAAGGACACAATCTACCAGTTATGTGGGCGCCGAGATGAGCAATGGGAGATGATCAGCACCCGGAGGGACAGGTCCATTGCAGCTTTCATCCAGGAGTTAAACCAGCACATTCGTCGACAGGAGAACCAGATATGTGCAAGCATGATAGATTTGAAGAAGGTGATGACCAGGAACATGGAGCTAGAAGAGGAACTCAAGTCTACACGCGATGGATACGAGGAGGAAATCGCAATACTAGTGGAAAAGAATGACGACCTGACAAGGAAGCTAGGAGTATTCATGGGAGACCCCGCGCCCGGAGAAGAAGACGACGAACCTGAGGAAATTCAATCTGAAGACTACATCATCCTCGACGACACCGACTCCGACCCCGACAGTAGTGATGATGATTATGAAGACGAAGCTGGAGCGGATATCATGGAGTCTTCCACCGATCAAAATTTCTAGATGACCACCATATTATCATTAGTATTTTCCCCATGTAAATAGTAATAGTCCGAGCACTTTTGTAACGGTAGTTAGATCGATTGTATGCTCTTGCTTGAATTGAGTGGTGTGTTATGAATGTGTTTGTCTCATGTGCATATGGGTAGTGCCTTCTCACTAGACCTTACTCTATTCTAATCTCTTCCCTCTAAACCCATCAGATGCCTCCGAGACGCGACACCGGATTTGTTTTCCCACCGGAGCTCACTCAGTTGATTCAACAGCAGAATACCCTGATGCAGCTACTAGTTCAGAACCAAGGCAATAGCAACAACAACAACCCACCGCCACCACCACCAGTTGACAACTTAGCCCGTTTTCTGAGGTTGCAGCCGCCGGTGTTTTCCAGTAGCACCGAGCCAATAGTTGCGGATGACTGGCTACGCAGGATTGGAAGGGAGTTGACCACCGCAGGATGCACAGACGCTGAGAAGGTGTGTTTTGCCACACATCAATTGGATGGACCCGCAGCCTCATGGTGGGACAATTACACAGCCACATTCCCTATAGCCAATGTCACTTGGGATCAGTTTCAGCAAGCTTTCCGCACTGCACATGTCTCAGCAGGAGCTATGAGGATGAAGAAGCGTGAGTTTCGCAACTTACGCCAGGGAAACCGTACCGTGGGGCAGTACGTGGATGAGTTCAGTAAATTAGCTCGCTATGCCCCGGATGATGTGGCCACTAATGCCGCGAAGCAGGAGAAGTTTATGGAAGGGTTGAATGATGAGCTGAGTATGCAGTTGATGGTGGCAACATTCAACAACTACCAGGAGTTGGTAGACAAAGCTCTTATGATTGAAGGGAAGCAGCAGCAGATTGATAGCCGCAAGAGGAAGTATGGACAAGGGAAGTTCAACTCAGGAGCTCAGCAGAAGCCCCGGTTCACCCCGAACTCGGGAGGACTTGTTCATAACCATGGAGGTCATAACCACAATGGAGGAAGTTCGCACAACCATAATGGCCACAAGAATGGAAATGGTAATGGAAGCGCTGGGAAGAAGCTCAATCCATTCAACCGAGGACAAGTGAACCACGTGAACGTGGAGGAGGTTGAGGAGCAGCCTGATGCAGTTATCGGTAAGTTTTTGGTTAAGTCTTTTATTGCAATTGTTCTTTTCGATACTGGTGCATCGCATTCATACATATCAAGGGGATTCGTGGATAAGTATAAGTTACCCACTAAGGTACTTAGGACACCCATGTTAGTAAGATCACCCGGTGCAGAGTATATGGCAAGACAAGGATGTTTTCAGATGCCATTGATCATTGGAAGTCATGTTTTCCCCTCAGACCTGATAGTTTTGAAGTCACAAGGATTGGATGTGATACTAGGCATGGATTGGCTATCGATGTATGGAGGAAGCATCGAATGTGCGAGTAAGTCGATTTTGCTTACCACCCCGGAGGGAAAAAGGATCAAGTATGTATCTAGGCATGTGCCTAGAAGGAGCCAAGTAAATTCTCTCACGGGAGTTGTTCAGGAGGAGGTGCCTATTGTGAAGGATTACCCAGATGTATTTCCAGAGGAGTTACCAGGCATGCCGCCGGATCGAGACATTGAATTCTTGATAGAGTTGTTGCCAGGCACCGGACCAATATCAAAGAGACCATACCGGATGCCCGCAAATGATCTGGAGGAGATTAAGAAGCAGATCAAGGAATTATTGGAGAAAGGTTACATTCGACGAAGTTCATCACCGTGGGGAGCCCCAGTGCTCTTAGTTGAGAAGAAGGATGGATCCTTGAGAATGGTTGTTGATTATCGCACATTGAATGAAGTGACGATTAAGAACAAGTACCCACTGCCAATGATTAATGATTTGTTTGATCAGTTGCAAGGAGCTAAAGTGTTCTCCAAGATCGATCTGAGATCAGGGTATCACCAGCTGAAGATCCGAGAACAGGATATACCTAAGACAGCCTTCACCACCCGGTATGGGCTATATGAGTACACAGTTATGTCATTTGGATTGACTAATGCCCCTGCCTATTTCATGAGTATGATGAACAAGGTGTTCATGGAGTTCTTGGATAAGTTTGTCGTGGTGTTCATTGATGATATCTTGGTATACTCAAAGAATGAAGAGGAGCACAAGGAGCATCTGCGTTTAGTTCTCGAGAAGCTCAGGGAACATCAGTTGTATGCCAAGTTCAGCAAATGTGAGTTTTGGTTGAAGGAAGTTGGATTTCTTGGACATGTTATATCGGGCGAAGGTATAGCAGTAGACCCCACTAAGGTTCAGTCTGTCACTGAGTGGTTGGCACCCACCTCAGTAGGGGAGATCCGCAGTTTTCTTGGACTTGCAGGATATTATCGGAGATTTATCGAGAATTTTTCTAAGATTGCGATGCCTATGACGGAGTTACTGAAGAAGGACACTAAGTTCAAATGGACAGATGAATGTGAGGCAAGTTTTCAGGAACTGAAGAAACGTTTGGTTACAGCCCCAGTTCTGATTCTGCCAGATATACGCAAGGATTTCCAAGTGTATTGCGACGCTTCTCGCTTAGGACTGGGAGGAGTACTTATGCAGGAAGGAAGAGTTGTTTCATATGCCTCACGTCAGCTTCGGCCGCATGAGTTGAATTATGCCACGCATGACTTGGAGTTAGCAGCTGTAGTTCATGCACTTAAGACTTGGAGACATTTTCTTATTGGGAATCGTTGTGATGTGTACACGGATCACAAGAGCTTGAAGTATATTTTCACTCAGACGGAGCTGAACCTCAGGCAGAGGAGATGGTTGGAACTTATAAAGGATTATGATATGAAGTTGCATTATCATCCAGGAAAAGCCAATGTCGTAGCAGACGCTTTGAGCCGGAAGAGTTATGTCAATACCCTCAAAAGCGGAGGTTTACCAAAGGGGTTATCCGAAGATCTCAGGGAGTTTCGTTTGGGGATAGTCCCTAGAGGTTTTGTCGCAGTTATGGAAGTTCAGTCAACATTATTGGGAAGGATTCGAGAAGCTCAGAAAGAGGACAAAGAAATTGCCGAGATAAAGGATAGAATGCGCAAAGGAAAAGCCAAAGGTTTTCGTGAAGATGAGCACGACACCTTATGGTTTGAGGACCGTGTGTATGTACCCAATAATGCCGAGATCAGGAAGTTGATACTACAGGAGGCTCATGACTCGCCATACTCGATACACCCCGGAAACACCAAGATGTATTTGGACTTAAAAGAGCGTTTCTGGTGGACGGGTATGAAGAGGGATATTGCTGAGAAACAATTACCTCATCAAGTTCTACTTTCCTCCCACTCACTTCTTTCTAGAGAAACTCCTTCTCTAGAAATGTTCCATTCTTGGCAACAAAGATCTTGCCTTCGGATCTATGGTAGAAGGTGTGCCCAATTGTTTCCTTAGGGTATCCTATGAAGACGCACTTCTCCAATTTGGGTTCGAGCTTATCAGGATGAAGCCTTTTGACATAAGTGTCGCAACCCCAAACTTTAAGAAACGACAGTTTAGGTTTCTTGCCAAACCACAGTTCATACGGTGTCGTCTCAACGGATTTAGACGGTGCCCTATTTAACGTGAATGCAGCTGTCTCTAATGCATAACCCCAAAACGATAGTGGTAAATCAGTAAGAGACATCATAGATCGCACCATATCTAATAAAGTGCGGTTACGACGTTCGGACACCATTACGCTGTGGTGTTCCAGGTGGCGTGAGTTGTGAAACTATTCCACATTGTTTTAAATGAAGGCCAAACTCCTAACTCAAATATTCGCCTCCGCGATCATATTGTAGAAACTTTATTTTCTTATTACGATGATTCTCCACTTCACTCTAAAATTCTTTGAACTTTTCAAATGTTTCAGACTTGTGTTTCATTAAATAGATATACCCATATCAGCTCAAATCATCTGTGAAGGTCAGAAAATAACGATACCCGCCACGAGCCACAATACTCATCGGACCGCATACATCGGTATGTATTATTTCCAATAAGTCATTAGCTCGCTCCATTGTTCCTGAGAACGGAGTTTTAGTCATCTTGCCCATGAGGCATGGCTCGCAAGTATCAAATGATTCATAATCAAGTGATTCCAAAAGTCCATCTGCATGGACTTTCTTCATGCGCTTTTGTAACATCCCAAATTTTTAATTTGGAATGTTATACATAGATCATTCACTGCATATCATATTTTATTGCATTTCGTTTTGCGATCCTCGAAAATTCTAAGCAACTCAAGGACCCACGGAGAGAGTTGGGGATTTCACCGTTTTCATATTTGAATTTTCTCAAATATTGAAACAGGGATCAATTTGGTTTAACTATTTTTTTCTCTCCGAAAATATTTCATATTAAAAATATATGAGAGGAGATAATATGACTTCTCCAAAATAAATGGAATATTGGAGGAAAAATATTAAAATCAAATAAATATTTTATTTGGATTTTTATTGCAATTTTATTTGGATTTAGAAAAAAATATGCATTTTTCAAAATTGCATTAGAGTCCCAAATAAATGTTTACATTGTCCGGGAGATTTTTAGAGGACGGGGAAAATTTATTTCGGGAAAGCGCGGAATTATTTAAAAAAAATAAAAAATCCGCCGGACCGAACTGAGCCGAAGCCCAGCCGGCCCAGCAGCCTCGCCGCCGCCTTTCCTCCCCGTGGCCGACCGGGACTCTCCCGGAGTCCGCCGCCGCCGCGCCTCCGCCCCGTCGCCCCCTCGCCCAAGCCACCCCCTCCCCCCTTAAAAAGCCGACCCGGGGCCCCCCCTGGAGCCCCAAGCCGCCGCCGCCGCCCGCCGCCGCCTGCCCTCGCCGCGCCGCCGAGCCGCCGCGCCGCCTCGCTCGCCAGCCGCCGCCGCGTCCGCCGCCCGCCGCCGCCCGCCGCCGCCGCACTCCGCCGCGCAGCGCCGCCGCACCGCGCGCCCCACACCGCCGCCCCGCCGGAGCCTCGCCGGAATCCCGCCGCCGCCTCGGTTTTCGCGAGAAAACCGATCGGTTTTTGTTTAAACCCTAGATCTAGGTTCGGTTTTTTTTTAAATACCGGTTTATTCTTTTTAGATCGGTTTTCCGTCGGTTTAGTTATTTAGCGGACGTTCGTCCGTACGTTCGTTTTAACGAACGGTTTTCACCGTTTAACCGCAGACAGCGAACGTTCGTTCGTTAGCCTGTTCGTTAGTTTTCTTTTTCTCGGATTTTCCGCGATTATTTTCGATCGCGATTTCTGATCCGATTTTCGTTTTAGTATAACTTTTCGCTCGTTTGTCGGAATCAGGCGATTCAAGCGCCTAGATCTTCGTCTCGAAGCCCTCTTTCTGTTTAACCAACTTAAACAAGTTTTTGCTACTGTAAAATTTGACTTTAGTCCAGATTAGTAATCGACGCGTGTTTCTTTCGCAGTTTGAGTTTCGTTGCTCCGTTTGATTTGATTCTTTTTGCAAACCAGAGTTCTTCAGTTGAACTTTCTGGTTAGGTCTTCTCATTTGGGTTTTACCCGTGCATCTTCGCTTGATTGCTTATGTATGCTATTGTTTGTTTGCGATAGAGTACCCGGAGTGCGAAGCGTGCTACTACGAGTCTCTAGGATTTGCAGATCGTCAGCAAGGCAAGTAACACATTGATCATACTTCTTCGTTACCCAGTTTTTATGCATTAGTTTCGACCCTCAAACATTGCATGACTAGGATGTGATTAACTTGTGGGTATTGGGAAGTAGATGATGAGGTAGAACCTATTGCCTTTTTAATATCAAACCCTTGGGTGTTACTTCTACGCTATGCTTATGTTGCCATGCTATGCTCGTAGACGTGGATTGGGTTTGAGTGTATCCATGACAGATGTGAGATTTTTAATTAATGGTTCAACTTAAGGTGGCAACTTTAATACACATCTGGGTGGATTGCTTGTTTGGGCACCTGGGGATATACCAGTGTTGTCCTAGGAGATCCCGGGGATATACCGTGTGATCCTCCTACGGTCCGCCACCCAGGCTCAAAGGGATCAAAAGATTATTCATGCTAGAAACTTCCGTGTGCAGCCACAAGCTATTATGGGCTCTAGCATAGTTGAGTATGTTACATGACCTCTTTCAGTGGTAGGCTAGCAGATGTAGGGGAAAGTAGGTGTAACGGTCTACCCGGAGTAAAGAGTTAATGTTTCTGAAAGACTGTGTCTCGGTTATCCGTTTCTCAAACACCATGTAGTGCGAGAAAATCCAACGGAGGAGATCGAGTCTTGTGGGGAAAAGTGCACAAACCTCTGCAGAGTGTACAAACTAATCATGATTAGCCGTGTCCCCGGTTATGGACATCTTGAGTATCTGGTTCTTGGATTATCATATTGAATCCCATCACTCTAAATTAATTTGTTGGGATTAATAATTACTTTTAATTGGGATTGAGAGGGGGATTTACCTTCTCAATGTTCAACAACCACCATGATAGTTAAATAAAATATATTCCTTTGTTGTAGGGAAAAATTGGCTTTTCGCAAAACAGTATAACCCTAGAGCTTTTCCACCAGCCAAATATGCATGTAGTATTAGCATTTATTCTGTTCATTGCTCTACTGTGTTATATTGCCAGCATATTCCATGTGCTGACCCGTTTCGGGCTGCAACGTATCATGTTGCAGACTTTTCAGACGAAGAGTAAGGTGTGCTAGGTCGTTGTCATGCACTCAGCTATGCCGTTGGAGTTGATGGACTCACTTTGTCTTCCAAGCCTTCCGCTGTTATCTTATTTAGATGGCCTTAAGCCATATTTATTGTAATCAGTTCTCTTTTGAGACATTCGATGTAATAAGTGTGTGATTGCTACTCTGTTATAAATCCCTCAAGTACTGTGTGTGTCAGCATTACCGATCCAGGGATGACACTTGAACACAGAGATTCGATCCATTCGGGTCGGGTCGCTACACGCGGGCTGCGGCTGCTGCTGCGAGGGCAGGCGGCGGCGGCGGCTTGGGGCTCCAGGGGGGGCCCGGGTCGGCTTTTAAAGAGGGGGAGGGGGTGCGGCTTGGGGAAGGGGCGACGGGGTGGAGGCGGCGTCGGCTCGGACTCCCTGGAGGAGTCCGGCTCGGGGACGAGGACGAAGGCGGCGTGGCGAGGGCGGCCTGCTGGGCCGGCTGGGCTTCGGCCCAGTTCGGTCCGCGAAGTTTTTTTTTTAATAATTCCGCGCAGAAAAACAAATAAAAGAAATACTAAACGGACTCCAAAATTCCCGAAATAAATTTTCCCCGTCCTCTAAAAATCTACCGGACAAGGTAAACATTTATTTGGGACTCTAATGCAATTTTGAAAAACGCATATTTTTCTAAATTCAAATAAAATTGCAATAAAAATCCAAATAAACTATTTATTTGATTTTAATATTTTTCCTCCATTATCCCATTTATTTTGGAGAAGTCATATTATCTCCTCTCATATATTTTTAATATGAAATATTTTCGGAAAGAAAAATAATTAAACCAAATTGATCCTTGTTTCAATATTTGAGAAAATTCAAATATGAAAACGGTGAAATCCCCAACTCTCTCCGTGGTCCTTGAGTTGCTCAGGATTTCAAGGATCGCAAAACAGAATGCATTAAAATATGATATGCAATGATGATCTAATGCATAACATTCCAAATTAAAAATTTGGGATGTTACAAACCTACCCCCCTTAAGATGAATCTCGCCCTCGAGATTCGGGTTGGCTAGAAAACAGGTGTGGGTGGTCCTTCCGGAGGTCTTCTTCGCGCTCCCAGGTGGCTTCATCCTCGGTATGGTGGCTCCACTGAACCTTGCAAAACTTGATAACTTTGTTGCGTGTAACTCGGCTGGCAAACTCGAGAATCTTGACGGGTTTCTCCTCGTAGGTCAAATCGGTATCCAATTGAATTGCTTCTAGGGGCACTGTATCTCTTAGAGGAATATCAGCCATCTCCGCATGGCACTTCTTTAACTGGGAAACGTGGAACACATCATGAACTCCTGACAAACCTTCGGGCAATTCCAACTTGTAGGCAACTTCACCCATACGTTCCAATACTCGGTATGGTCCCACAAATCGTGGTGCTAACTTCCCTTTGACTCCGAACCGTTTAACTCCTCGAAGTGGCGACACACGTAGATATGCTCTGTCTCCGACTTCATAGGTTACCTCCTTGCGTTTTGGATCGGCATAACTCTTCTGTCTGGACTGGGCTACTTTCAGTCTATCTCGAATCAGCTTAACCTTCTCTTCGGATTCCTTAATCAAATCCGGTCCAAACAACTGACGGTCTCCAACTTCATCCCACATCAACGGTGTTCTGCACCTCCTTCCATACAAAGCCTCGAAAGGTGCCATCTTCAAACTGGCTTGGTAGCTGTTGTTGTATGAGAACTCCGCGTAGGGCAAATTGTCATCCCAACTAGATCCATAATCTAGCGCACAAGCTCTTAACATGTCCTCCAGAATCTGATTGACTCTCTCGGTCTGTCCATCTGTCTGCGGATGGAAGGCTGTACTAAACTCTAGCCTGGTTCCCAATGTCTGGTGTAGTTGGCGCCAAAACTTTGAAGTAAACTGGGTTCCTCTATCTGATACGATGGTCCTCGGAACTCCGTGCGGACATACGATCCTGGTCATATATATCTTGGCCAACTTCGCACTCGTATATGTGGTTTTCACTGGAATAAAGTGAGCTACTTTGGTCAAACGATCCACTACTACCCAGATAGAATCATATCCTGATCGGGTCCTGGGTAATCCGGTGATGAAATCCATGCCAAGTTTATCCCACTTCCATTCGGGTATTGGCATAGGCTGTAGCAATCCTGCGGGCTTCTGATGCTCTGCCTTCACTCTCTGACATACATCACATACGGCTACATACTCAGCAATATCCCTCTTCATACCCGTCCACCAGAAACGCTCTTTTAAATCCAAATACATCTTGGTGTTTCCGGGGTGTATCGAGTATGGCGAGTCATGAGCCTCCTGTAGTATCAACTTCCTGATCTCGGCATTATTGGGTACATACACACGGTCCTCAAACCATAAGGTGTCGTGCTCATCTTCACGAAAACCTTTGGCTTTTCCTTTGCGCATTCTATCCTTTATCTCGGCAATTTCTTTTTCATCTTTCTGAGCTTCTCGAATCCTTCCCAATAATGTTGACTGAACTTCCATAACTGAGACAAAACCTCTAGGGACTATCCCCAAACGAAACTCCCTGAGATCTTCGGATAACCCCTTTGGTAAACCTCCGCTGTTGAGGGTATTGACATAACTCTTCCGGCTCAAAGCGTCTGCTACGACATTGGCCTTTCCTGGATGATAATGCAACTTCATATCATAATCCTTTATAAGTTCCAACCATCTCCTCTGCCTGAGGTTCAGCTCCTTCTGAGTGAAAATATACTTCAAGCTCTTGTGATCCGTGTACACATCACAACGGTTCCCAATAAGAAAATGTCTCCAAGTCTTAAGTGCATGAACTACAGCTGCTAACTCCAAGTCATGCGTGGCATAATTCAACTCATGCGGCCGAAGCTGACGTGAGGCATATGAAACAACTCTTCCTTCCTGCATAAGTACTCCTCCCAGTCCTAAGCGAGAAGCGTCGCAATACACTTGGAAATCCTTGCGTATATCTGGCAGAATCAGAACTGGGGCTGTAACCAAACGTTTCTTCAGTTCCTGAAAACTTGCCTCACATTCATCTGTCCATTTGAACTTAGTGTCCTTCTTCAGTAACTCCGTCATAGGCTTCGCAATCTTAGAAAAATTCTCGATAAATCTTCGATAATATCCTGCAAGTCCAAGAAAACTGCGGATCTCCCCCACTGAGGTGGGTGCCAACCACTCAGTGACAGACTAAACCTTAGTGGGGTCTACTGCTATACCTTCGCCCGATATAACATGTCCAAGAAATCCAACTTCCTTCAACCAAAACTCACATTTGCTGAACTTGGCATACAACTGATGTTCCCTGAGCTTCTCGAGAACTAAACGCAGATGCTCCTTGTGCTCCTCTTCATTCTTTGAGTATACCAAGATATCATCAATGAACACCACGACAAACTTATCCAAGAACTCCATGAACACCTTGTTCATCATACTCATGAAATAGGCAGGGGCATTAGTCAATCCAAATGACATAACTGTGTACTCATATAGCCCATACCGGGTGGTGAAGGCTGTCTTAGGTATATCCTGTTCTCGGATCTTCAGCTGGTGATACCCTGATCTCAGATCGATCTTGGAGAACACTTTAGCTCCTTGCAACTGATCAAACAAATCATTAATCATTGGCAGTGGGTACTTGTTCTTAATCGTCACTTCATTCAATGCGCAATAATCAACAACCATTCTCAAGGATCCATCCTTCTTCTCAACTAAGAGCACTGGGGCTCCCCACGGTGATGAACTTCGTCGAATGTAACCTTTCTCCAATAATTCCTTGATCTGCTTCTTAATCTCCTCCAGATCATTTGCGGGCATCCGGTATGGTCTCTTTGATATTGGTCCGGTGCCTGGCAACAACTCTATCAAGAATTCAATGTCTCGATCCGGCGGCATGCCTGGTAACTCCTCTGGAAATACATCTGGGTAATCCTTCACAATAGGCACCTCCTCCTGAACAACTCCCGTGAGAGAATTTACTTGGCTCCTTCTAGGCACATGCCTAGATACATACTTGATCCTTTTTCCCTCCGGGGTGGTAAGCAAAATCGACTTACTCGCACAATCGATGCTTCCTCCATACATCGATAGCCAATCCATGCCTAGTATCACATCCAATCCTTGTGACTTCAAAACTATCAGGTCTGAGGGGAAAACATGACTTCCAATGATCAATGGCATCTGATGGGTTTAGAGGGAAGAGATTAGAATAGAGTAAGGTCTAGTGAGGGGGCACTACCCATATGCACATGAGACAAACACATTCATAACACACCACTCAATTCAAGCAAGAGCATACAATCGATCTAACTACCGTTACAAAAGTGCTCGGACTATTACTATTTACATGGGGAAAAATACTAATGATAATATGGTGGTCATCTAGAAATTTTGATCGGTGGAAGACTCCATGATGTCCGCTCCAGCTTCGTCTTCATAATCATCATCACTACTGTCGGGGTCGGAGTCGGTGTCGTCGATGATGATGTAGTCTTCAGATCGAATTTCCTCAGGTTCGTCGTCTTCTTCTCCGGGCGCGGGGTCTCCCATGAATACTCCTAGCTTCCTTGTCAGGTCGTCATTCTTTTCCACTAGTATTGCGATTTCCTCCTCGTATCCATCGCATGTAGACTTGAGTTCCTCTTCTAGTACAGTGGCGGTGTAGGTCCCGGTGAAGCTTGGTATTCCGATGTTCAGGTACCTAGTGACTTCCTTCAAGTGTCGTCCAAAAGGTGTGTCTTCATCCGGTTGTGTAAACTTGTTCCTTGAGTCCGCCATCCTAGAGAATAGAAGATGGAGAGAAGTCAGAAATGAGTAGAGAAGAGTGACCTATGGCTTTTCTTAGTGGTCGTGTCCTACAGTCAGCGTGTGCTCTGATACCATCTTTGTAGCGACCCGACCCGAATGGATCGAATCTCTGTGTTCAAGTGTCATCCCTGGATCGGTAATGCTGACACACACAGTACTTGAGGGATTTATAACAGAGTAGCAATCACACACTTATTACATCGAATGTCTCAAAAGAGAACTGATTACAACAAATATGGCTTAAGGCCATCTAAATAAGATAACAGCGGAAGGCTTGGAAGATAAGGTGAGTCCATCAACTCCAACGGCATAGCTGAGTGCACGACAACGACCTAGCACACCTTACTCTTCGTATGAAAGTCTGCAACATGATACGTTGCAGCCCGAAACGGGTCAGCACATGGAATATGCTGGCAATATAACACAGTAGAGCAATGAACAGAAATAATGCTAATACTACATGCATATTTGGCTGGTGGAAAATCTCTAGGGTTATACTGTTTTGCGAAAAGCCAATTTTTCCCTACAACAAAGGAATATATTTTATTTAACTATCATGGTGGTTGTTGAACATTGAGAAGGTAAAACCCCCTCTCAATCCCAATTAAAAGTAATCATTAATCCCAACAAATTAATTTAGAGTGATGGGATTCAATATGATAATCCAAGAACCAGATACTCAAGATGTCCATAACCGGGGACACGGCTAATCATGACTAGTTTGTACACTCTGCAGAGGTTTGTGCACTTTTCCCCACAAGACTCGATCTCCTCCGTTGGATTTCTCGCACTACATGGTGTTTGAGAAACGGATGACCGAGACACAGTCTTTCAGAAACATTTACTCTTTACACTGGGTAGACAGTTACACCTACTTTCCCTACATCTGCTAGCCTACCACTGAAAGAGGTCATGTAACATACTCAACTATGCTAGAGCCCATAATAGCTTGTGGCTGCACACGGAAGTTTCTAGCATGAATAATCTTATGATCCCTTTGAGCCTGGGTGGCGGACCGTAGGAGGATCACACGGTATATCCCCGGGATCTCCTAGGACAACACTGGTATATCCCCAGGTGCCCAAACAAGCAATCCACCCAGATGTGTATTAAAGTTGCCACCTTAAGTTGAACCATTAAAAAAAATCTCACATCTGTCATGGATACACTCAAACCCAATCCACGTCTACGAGCATAGCATGGCAACATAAGCATAGCGTAGAAGTAACTCCCAAGGGTTTGTTATTAAAAGGGCAATAGGTTCTACCTCATCGTCTACTTCCCAGTACCCACAAGTTATCACATCCTAATCATGCAATATTTGAGGGTCGAAACTAATGCATAAAAACTGGGTAACGAAGAAGTATGATCAATGTGTTACTTGCCTTGCTGACGATCTGCAAAACCTAGGGACTCGTAGTAGCGCGCTTCGCACTCCGGGAATTCTATCGCAAACAAACAATAGCATACATAAGCAATCAAGCGAAGATGCACGGGTAAAACCCAGATAAAATGATCTAACCAGAAAGTTCAACTGAAGAACTCTGGTTTGCAAAAAGAATCAAATCAAACGAAGCAACGAAACTCAAACTGCGAAAGAAACAAGCTTTGATTACTAATCTGGACTAAAGTCAAATTTTACAGTAGCAAAAACTTGTTTAAGTTGATTAAACAGAAAGAGGGCTTCGAGACGAAGATCTAGGCGCTTGAATCGCCTGATTCCGACAAACGAGCGAAAAGTTATACTAAAACGAAAATCGGATCAGTAATCGCGATCGAAAATAATCGCGGAAAAATCCGAGAAAACGAAAAACTAACGAACAGGCTAACGAACGAACGTTCGCTGTCTGTGGTTAACTCACGAAAACCGTTCGTTAAAACGAACGTACGAACGGGCGTTCGCTAAATAACTAAACCGACGGAAAACCGATCTAAAAAGAATAAACCGGAATTAAAAAAAACCGAATCTAGATCTAGGGTTTACCAAAAAAACCGAACGGTTAGCCGAAAAAAAAAACGACGAACGGCGGCAGCGGGTACTACCTCCGGCGAGGCTCCGGCGGGACGGCGGGGTGCGGCGCGGCGGCGCGAGCGGCGTGCGGCGGCGAGGCGACGGGGTGGGGCGCGCAGGCGACGGCGAGCGCGCGAGGCGGCGCGGCAAGCGGCGGCGGGGTGCGGCGGCTGGCGCGGGCTGCGGCTGCTGCTGCGAGGGCAGGCGGCGGCGGCGGCTTGGGGCTCCAGGGGGGGCCCCGGGTCGGCTTTTAAAGAGGGGGAGGGGGTGCGGCTTGGGGAAGGGGCGACGGGGTGGAGGCGGCGTCGGCTCGGACTCCCTGGAGGAGTCCGGCTCGGGGACGAGGACGAAGGCGGCGCGGCGAGGGCGGCCTGCTGGGCCGGCTGGGCTTCGGCCCAGTTCGGTCCGCGAAGTTTTTTTTTTTTTAATAATTCCGCGCAGAAAAACAAGTAAAAGAAATACTAAACGGACTCCAAAATTCCCGAAATAAATTTTCCCCGTCCTCTAAAAATCTACCGGACAAGGTAAACATTTATTTGGGACTCTAATGCAATTTTGAAAAACGCATATTTTTCTAAATTCAAATAAAATTGCAATAAAAATCCAAATAAACTATTTATTTGATTTTAATATTTTTCCTCCATTATCCCATTTATTTTGGAGAAGTCATATTATCTCCTCTCATATATTTTTAATATGAAATATTTTCGGAGAGAAAAATAATTAAACCAAATTGATCCTTGTTTCAATATTTGAGAAAATTCAAATATGAAAACGGTGAAATCCCCAACTCTCTCCGTGGTCCTTGAGTTGCTCAGGATTTCAAGGATCGCAAAACAGAATGCATTAAAATATGATATGCAATGATGATCTAATGCATAACATTCCAAATTAAAAATTTGGGATGTTACAAGGAGTGGGTAATTCTTCCAAGTATAACTCATGTGACTGAGCAAATTGTTGGGACACAAAAGCATGCGATGCTCCTGAATCGAAGAGAACAGAGGCCGGTACTGAATTCACAGAGAGTGTTCCCGGCACGATAGTCGGTTCCTTCTGAGCCTTTTCAGCATTGACGTGATTGGCATAGCCAAGTACAACAGCAGACGGTATGGTATTATGGTTTCTGAATCGGCGGTTTCGACAACTCTTCTTACGACCACTAGAAGGGCGTGGCACCACTTGAGGGGAAGCCATAGCATCAGGCGGTCCATCATGAACCGTAAGCTGTCTCGGCGGTGAAGGCAGACGAGGTGCAACATAAGACGGCCTTGGTGTTGGAGCAGGTCGGTGGTAAACATTGTGCGGGATCCACACTCGACGCTTCTGAACAGGCTGACCCGAGGATGAGCCAGCTTCATGAGTGCGCTTGAGCGACTCCTGGTACTCAGTCAGAGCTGTTTCAATTTGGAAAGATTTGCTGACAAGCGTTGCGAAATCTGTGAAATCATGGATAGCAAGTGCAAGTTTTATATCAGTATGTAGTCCTTCACGGAATTTCTCCTGCTTGCGAGTGTCGGTGTCGACGTCATCCGCAGCATAGCGGGATAATTCGAGAAATTTCCTCTGATATTCATCCACAGTCATTTTGTCCTGAGAGAGTTTGCGGAACTCCTACTTCTTCTAGTCCATCAGACCTTGAGGAATGTACCGTGCACGAAAAGCTGACTGAAATTCCTGCCAAGTGGTTTCAGTCTCAGCAGGTAACATACCCTTGTGGCTTTCCCACCATTGAGTAGCTGGACCCTTCAAGTGGAATGTCGCAAAGGTGACGTAACTGTCAGGGGCAACATTAGCTGACTCCATTTCAAACAAGATGTCACGAAGCCAATCATCAGCATCCATAGGATTGGTGGAGTTGCGGAAAACGGACGGGTTGAGGCGCACAAATTCTGGCAGAGTTATTGGAGCATTCTGCTATTGAGCATTCTGGGTAGGGAACTGGGCCAATATTCCGGTCATAACCTGACGGTTCAGTTCAAATTGCTGCATCATTGCGGCAATATAAGGTGGAGGTGGAGGATCGTCAGCCATCCTGCCAAATCAACAGGGGCAGTTTAGCAAGAAGAACTGCAGGTGTATGGAATGATTCATGAAGTAACACGCACAACAGAAGGAAGTGCAATAGATACTTCATCATATTCGCACCAGACATTCAAATCCACACATAGCCTCGATTACAATCCGGCAATATGACAGCTGAAACGGGAAGGCTAGACAACTAGGCGGCGTGCAGGCACGCGGCAAGGAGGTACACAATGATACATAGCAAAGGCTACATCAACGTCGGAGAAAACTATTGGGGCGAGGAATCTGCAAGTGAAACACAGGGTGCCCTCGATAAGAGGATCCTGCAAGCAGAACCTGGCCCGCAATCTTGAAGGAAGGGGGGAAATTTTCAGAACACCGGGTGGATGTGATCACGAGAACCTAATGTTGGAGTTAGTAAAATTTTAACCCGAATGGAAGAGAGATCAGAGTCCCAGAGTAAAGGTCGAGGAGTAAAAGATCCTAATACCACCCAATTGGCGACGTGGGCCCGTAAGCCACACAGCCAAGTTAGTAAAACAGTTTTGGACCACTAGACTCAACTTCGGCCAAGGAGTTGGAAAGGGGGTTCCTACAGGCAGTCGGCTCTGATACCAACTTGTGATGCCCCCAGCTCAATCGTGCACTAATCATACACGCAAATGCACACGATCAAGCCTAAGGACTCACGGGAAGATATCACAACACAACTCTAAAACATAAATAAAGTCATACAAGCTTTATATTACAAGCCAGGGGCCTCGAGGGCTCGAATACAAAAGCTCGCATACAAGCGTCAGCGGAAGCATCAGATATCTGAGTACAGATATGAAACAGAAACAGAAAGGCCTTTAGAAAGGCGGGGCAAAATAAAACACTACGATCGAAAGGCGCAGGCCTCCTACCTGGGACCCTCCGATCCTACTCCTGGTCGTCAGTCAACTCGTAGTAGTATCCATCCTCTGGGTAGTAGTAGTAGTAGTAGTCGATCGACGGGGCATCTGTCTCAGGGGCTCCGTCATCTTGGTCACGTCAAACTGATATGGGGAGAAAAGGAAAACAAAGCAATCATGAGTACTCAGAAGTACTCAGCAAGCAAGGATCTACACTACATATGCAACATTTTCAAGGGGAGGCCGTATATGTGGACTGGGCTGCAGAAATGCCAGAATAGAGAGAAGGCCTAGTCCTATCGAAGACTAGCATCTTTAGTGGTCTTGCAGCATTAGAAGAGTGTAGACAGTACAATATAATGTAGCAGTATCATTAAGTCTCAACCTCACCCAGAGATCCTTTCTCGACTCCCTGCGAGAAAGCAATCCCAGAGCCATACAGTCATCAACCTTGTCCGGAGATCCCTTCTCGACTCCCTGCGAGAAGCAATCCCAGAGCCATAGTATCCAAGTATCCAGTTCTAAATTGTATCAATCAGGATACAACTCCGAGTGTCCTTTACCGTAGGACCGGCTATCGATAGAAGTTTTCTTCCCTGCAGGGGTGCACCAACTTACCCAACACGCTCGATTAACTCCGGCCGGACACACTTTCCTGGGTCATGCCCGGCCTCGGCCAAACGACACATCGCAACCCTACCTAGAGCTCAGCAGAGAGGTCCCCGTCGGTCTACATCCTAAGCGCTCAGAGGTCTTGGGCCATCGCCCTATGCACTCCGAGTCGTTGCGTGCAGGGGGAAGCCAGGCACCAGGGGGGCGCCTGTCCGTCCCGGCCGCAAGGCTGAACTAGACGTCTGACCGAGCTTTTGGCTGATGCTATGATGCAGAACGCCCATACTATGCCCACGTGATGGTTAGTGCTATCAGGCCAGAGGCCTGCTCGGATCAAATATCCAAATCGTTAGTGGACTAGGGGCTTGCGGTAACGAGCAGAGACTCACGAAAGATGTGACCCCGTCGCCCCATCTCGAGGACTTGCGGCAAGGGCCAAGAATGCCCGGCCACGCCTCGTATCCATCACTCGGGTACCACACCGACACCCGTCTTCACATCACACGCGGGTACCCCTCAGGGTCGACCCGCCTTTCCAAGTAATAGTGTAGAGTCCAAGTATCCATGTGTCCATAACATCAGGGGAATCCGAGATATCACCCTCGTTGGATTCCTACTCGATGTAATCGTCAAGGTGAACTCGGAGGAATCACCCTCGCTGGGTTCACACTTGAGGTGTCGTACGACGGCGTCGTTATCGGAAGCGGTGAAGGAGGAATCACCCTCGATGACCACGACCGAATAGCTACTCTACAGAGTTAACACCAGAAGTGCTACAAGAGGTTTCACCCTCGGCACTCGATAGTAATGCTGCAGTGTCGTTACAACTAAGGGGGTTGATGTGCGGTGTCGGGGCCTGGTCTTCAATCCCGTTGATCGGGTCTTCGGATAATCCAGCGGGGCAATCGGGATAAGTGGGGTCACTGATAGGTCTCTACCCAGCCTATACTAAGCAGTTTAGGATATGCAGGTAATTATCAACAGCAGGTTACAATAAACAGGTTATGCATCAGAATAGGTAAAGCAGCAGCAGCAGTTCTAATGCAAGCATGAGAAATAGAATGGGCGATATCGGTATGCTCAAGGGGGGGCTTGCCTGGTTGCTCGGTGGCAAGGCAAGGTTGTCAATAGTGTCTTCGGGCTCCGGAGCTGCGTCGGTCTCGGGGACGACGTCGGTGTCGTGGTCTAACGAGAGAGAAGAGGGGGAGGAAACAGTATAAATACACAGCGAACAAGTGCAGCACAAAGCATAAGATGGCAATACGCGGTGACAGAGGTGATCTAACGCAGTGCCGGGTGATACTGGCGAAGGGGGAATTCATCCGGGAATGTTTTCCCGGTTCCGGACATTTGTCAGTCAGATGACCGGAGAGGAACGGTTCCATGTTCGGGTAGTTAGGGACGTGTGACGGATGAACGGACCACGTATTCGGATTCGTCTCGTCGTTCTGAGCAACTTTCATGTACAAAGTATTTTCATCGGAGTTACGGTTTAAATTCTATTAATTTTCAAAGTTTAATAATGATTTGGAATTATTTATTATGTTGACTGAGTCAAATGGTCCAGTCAGCATTGACTAGGTCAATGTTGACCAGTCAACAGGGTCAAGGGGGACCCACAGGTCATAGTCTACTAACACTAATTAACAGATTAAACATTAATTAGCAACTAAACCTAATTAGTTAATTTAAACAGTATTAATTAACTTTTTAACTAATTAATTAACTATTAACTTAATTATTTATTTAACACATTTTTTTATATCCTTTTTTTTATAACAGGGGACTGGCCCACTGGTCAGTGGCACAACCAGCCTGGCCGGGCACGCACGCACGCCTGTGCGGCGGCCATGGCCGAGCCACGGCGCGGCTGGCTGGCCAGGGAGCCACGGCTGGCAGCGGCAGGAGGCGTGTGCGGCGAGGCCACAGCAGCGGCCGGTGCAAGCTTCGGGCGGTGAGCCAGCGGACGCGCCGGACATGGCCGGGACGTCCGCGGCGAGCACGGGCGGCGCGAGTGGCAAAGGCGGCCTACGGGGACGGATTCGATGGGTGAGGGAGAGGGGTACGAACGGGGCCTCACATCGGTGGCCGGGGCGAGCTCGTGGAGGCGGCGAGGTGGGTTGCCGGCGAGGTGGGGTGGCCGGTGGGCGGTGCCGCTCGGGGAGGAGGAGGCGAGGCAGCAGCCGAGCTTGGTGGTGGTGAAGCCCTCCGGCGGGGAGGACCGGCGGCGGTGGGGCGTCGGGGTCGGCCGGTCGGCGCGGGAGCGGCCTCCCGATCCCGATCCACTGTGGATCGGGGGAGGGAGGTGGGCTGCCATGGGGGGGAGTGGGGGATCGGGGGTGGTTGGGCTAGGTCAGCTGAGAGGGGGGTGCCTAAGTAGGAGTAGTTAGGTGGGCTTCGGCCCAGCTGGGTTAGTGGGCTGGGGTTTTGTTTTTATTTTTGTTTGTTTTATTTTCTTTCTTTTGCCTTTTCTTTATTCTTACACTCTATTTTGTAATTAGTTAGACACCCAAATGGCTTTAGCAAAATAGGTGATTTGTATCATTAAATGTTATGCATTATATGCTACTGCCAAAAATTGGTTTGGAGACAATTGGAGTTAACACAAATTTTATAATAAGTAAAATGCATTAAACCTTGCTGTTTTGGTAATGTTAGAGCCACCTAATTAATTTATTAATTGTTGGTTACAATTTTAGAATAGTCTCTGTAATATTTGCTACTTACTGAACATTTTAGTTTCTGATTTGAGCAACTTTTATTTTCACTTTTAGTTTTGAATTTCCATTTGAACTTGAATTGGAAATGAGATATGAGCCAAATAATGATTAAGCACTGTTTAACATGATGACATGGCACAATCAAAGGGGTGATTACTGTAGCTAACCACTGGGGGTGTTACAGGGGAGCTACGTGAAGACTTCACCAATGTCCTGCCTTCAACTTGAGCCAAGAAGAAACATCAACATCAAGCTCAAGTGAAAGGCTCGTGTCAAAGGTATTAGTTCCTTTGGCGTTAGTGTTGTGGATTGATGACCATCGAAGAAACATATACTCTCAAGAATGGATTCTTGATGGCTATCTAGTGTAGCTCTTTTATGTTTCTTGAGTTATAGGGATCCCGCACTATTAAGAGGGGATCAAAGGGGTTCGTGATGGATTTGCTCAAGTCAACATCTTCTATACACAATTCCACTCCTATCCTATATACCAAAGAAAATCCAAAGCCAAATAGGTTACCCAAATATATGATAAAAGCTTTGCATAATTTGCATCCTCCATTTTGGTTGATCTTGGGTAGTTCTCTATGTGAGGACCTGGGCTTTTTCCATAGCTTCAAAACGAGCCCAAGATCATGAAAATCGGAGTCCGGATGTGAAAGTTATGCATGTTTTAGTTTTCGGGTTCCTGCTGTTTTTTTAATGGCCGGACGTCCGGCAGAGTCCGGACGTCTGGTGCGCCAATCCAGGAGCAAACGGGCGGATTTTCGGTACTTACCGGACGTCCGGAAAGTGTCGGATGTCCGTCAAACCTGTTTCGCAAATATCCTGCTACATTCGTCTGATGGCGTGCTACAGCCGTCAGACGTCCGGTGTTCCACCGGACGTCCAGTGCCTGTTTTGCCACCGGACGTCCGGTAATCCACCGGACGTCCGACACTTTCCTGGGCAGAATTCCCCCCAACGGCCAGATTTGTGCCCATACTATAAATACCCCTTCACCACTTCGTGGAAGGGTTGAGCAACACAACTATCTTGACCCACACTTGAAGAAAAGCTCCCTCTCCTTTCTCCTACCTCAAATCTTAGATCCCGGAGAGATTTGTGAGAGTTCTTGAGAGAGATTCCACTCAAGTGAAGATCCACTCCCTCTCCCTCTCTTGACCAAAGGAATTCGTGATTTGAGCAAGTCTTGAGCATTTCCCCCTTGATCTTGTTACTCTTGGAGGTTGGAGACTCCTAGGCGGTAGGAGTGCTCCGGTGAGGAATCAACTTGTGATTTGTCCCCCGGAAAGTTTGTGAAGGTTTGGAGGCCGCCTCAAGGTCTACCACTAGTGGTTGGGAATCGCCTTCGTGGTGATATCTCAAGGAGAATAGGGTGAGCCTTCGTGGCGTTGGTGTGCCTTCGTGGTAACATCCACCTCTCTAACGGTGACTAGCTTCCCTCCAAGGAAGTGAACATCGGGATACATCATCGTCTCCGTGACTTCGGTTATCCCTAACCCTAACTCCTTACTTGTGGTTTACCTTGGTCACTTGACCGTGCATTCACTATTCTTGTTGTCCTCATTATATTGTGTTGGTTACCATATCGTAGAGATTATTTAGGCCAACACTTTATAGTCCGCAATTCATACTTCCTACTATTGTTCTATCTTGTGTTTAGTGTGAATTGCTAGCTTGTAACATTCATTTCCATATCTTGTAACATAACTTGTGTAAGCTTGTAGTGCTTACTTGAGTTTGCTTGTATCATTCAATTCCATATATTGTGATACAATTTGTGTAAGCTTGTATTGCCTACTTGTGGGTGTGTGTATTATTCATTTCCATATCTCGTGATATACATTGAGTAAGTTTGTGTAACTTACTTGTACTTACTCATATCCTCGTTGTTCTCATCTTGTTTATGCTAAGTTGTTGGTGCACTTAGTGAGCCTAGTATATTTAGGATTTGTGCTTGAAAAGTATCCGCTTAGTTTCTTTCCGCATTAGGATATAGTCAAATCCGTAAAAGATTTTAAAACGCCTATTCACCCCCCCTCTAGGCGACATCGTGGTCCTTTCACCCGCGCCAGGGCGTTCGATGGGTGCCGTCGCTGCCACTACGCTACGGAATCGGTCGCTGCAATATGGCACACGTGCGGCCTTTTATACTCTGGATCTTTTAGTTTTTTCTTTTGTATGTTTTTTTTCGTGTCTCCTTTAGCTTTTCTCATATTTTGGGTATTCTTCGGGCCGTATAGCCCGGTGCTACTGCACCCTTTGCTTCATATGGCACACATATAGCCTTTTATACTTCGGATCATTTTGTTTTTTTTCGTATATGTTTTTTGTGTGTCTCTTTTAAATTTTCTCAGATTTTGTGTATTCTTCGGGCCATATAGCCCGACCCTACTGCACGCTTTGCTTCATATGGTACACATATAGCCTTTTATACTTTGGATCGTTTCTTGTTTTTCATATATGTTTTTTTTCTGTCTCTTTTAGCTTCTCAGATTCTGCGTATTCTTCGGGCCGTAGGCAGTGTGCGTATTGTATGTAGAAAAAAACATATATATATACATCGTATATTAAAAGATGTTCAAAATATATACGATGAACGTTTTTATAATACGAAAAAAAGTTCATCCTATAATTAAAAATTGTTCATATATATATATATATATATATATATATATATATATATATATATATGAGGTGATGAACATATTATCTAAATATAATACGCTTTTCTAATATATGATGAACTTTTCAATATCTGATGCAATGAACATCTTTTTAATTATATGATGCGATGAACAGTTTTTAATACCATATAACCTTTTTTTGTATCATATAATATTTAATATTATGAATCTACGAAAAAGGGTCCTACATATATATTATATTATATAATATACAGTATACGTAGATATCTGAGTTTTTTCAACATACTATAATTGTATATGTAGATATCTGAATTTTTTCAACATACTATAGTCACTGCCCATAATGTTGACAATATACGTATTGCATATTATATGTATAAATACGCATTGTATATTAGATAATTATACAATATATACTCGGTGACTTTAATTTTTTAATAGCATGCAGTGACTATAATTTTTGAACGCGGTATATTATATAATTGTAGTCACTGCCCATAATGTGTATAATTTTTCAATATACGGTACACACACTGCATACGGCCCAAAGAATACCTAAGATCTGAAAAACGATTAAAAAATCTGAAAAAAAGACATATGCAAAAAAATGAAACAGTAAAAAAGGCTGCAACATGTATATAAGAATATGTGCGAACTATTTGACAAAAGTTGAGTAGTGGCGCAGTTGTGGCTGCGCGTCCGCTCCGAACGCCCGGGCGCGGGTTCGAATCCTCGCCGCGCACGCGTTAATATTCTGTTTTTTTTTCGGTAGGCCCTTTTTTGGACGAACAAGAAATGGATGCGTGATTAAATGAAAAGTGATGGTCTTTTTTGCAAAAGAACATGCCACGTCAGCACCTGATAGGCGAGCCCCAACGGTCAGATAAGCCGTCAATACCCTGTTATACGCGGTTTAGACTATTTTGCAACAAACTGCCTCAAACATGGTACTGACATGTAAAAATTATGAAAAGTGGTACAAATCTGCACGCAATGCCCCAATTGTGGTATATTCGTGCAATTAACTCCAGTAGTATTTGTTATATATTCTGACAATCAATCAATCAACTTTATGTCTTCTCTCTCCTCATTTTCCTCTCACACGAGTTCTCTCTCCTACTCATTAGTACACATGCATTTATTTTCAATCTTAATCTTGGAACAACTATATATGTTCAAATAAATTTCAGAAAAATATTCCTTTTGTACATGTGTTTTTCTTTCGATTTTATCTTCAAAACAAGCCCAATATGGAATATGCTTTGACAAAGTTCAAATTTCAAATTCGAGCTAAAACCATGACAAAAATTATAAAATGGAGGGAGTATAATTTTATTATAAATAATATGAAAGATTTAATTTTTAAATAAAACTTAATTAGATGGAACTAACTAGGAAATATCACGTTACGACATATTAGGTGAGAGAAATCAATGTGTGTGATGTCAGGGATGTTATATTTTACCACTTTAGATATTGTGATGGCATATATCCCAACGGAACAAAAGAATGGTGGGAGTGGTTGGAGTTAATTGCAAGAAGTACCACATTTGGGCACGTCGTAACGGATTGGTACCACTAGTCATGTTTTTTGCAAGTCAGTACCATCTTTGCGCCTAATTTTTGCAAAACGGTCTAAGCCGCGTACAACAGTGTTTGACGCTGCATCTGACCGACGGCCCCACTGTCAGGTGCTGATGTGTCATGTTCTTTTGCAAAAAAGACCCTTAGTTTTTATTTAATCACTTATATGTCCCTTGTTTGACATAAAAGGGTCCCGCCGGAAAATATATACGCGAGCGCTGCGTCCCGTGCAATCCGTCGGATGATGGTAAGCGTTCCCCGTCTTTAAAAGTTGGAATTATATTTGAGCTATGCCATCATCTTGATCACGGGGCATGGATTAGTTTTTCATTCATGAGAAATTTAAACTTGGCATGCATTTGCACCTAAATCAGTTACGAAAAAAGCACTTCTACCATGCACGGGACGTTCCGTGCATGGATCAACCGTCAACTCGGTTTGAGATTAGGATGCATGCAAACTTGTCAGTAGTATTTGTTATTCCCAGAGTAATATATCCTCTATTCTGACAATCAATCAATCAACTTTATGTCTTCTCTCTCCTTATTTTCCTCTCACACCACACCCACACACAGAGTGAGTTCTCTCTCATACTCATTAGTACACATGAATTTATTTTCAATCTTAAACTTGGAACAACTATATATGTTCAAATAAATTTCGGAAAAATATTTCGTTTGTACATGTGTTTTTCTTTCGATTTTATCTTCAAAACAAGCCCAATATGGAATATGCTTTGACAAAGTTCAAATTTCAAATTCGAACTAAAACCATGACAAAAAATTATAAAATGGAGGGAGTATAATTTTGTTATAAATAATATGACAGATTTAATTTTTAAATAAAACTCAATTAGATGGAATTGACTAGGAAATATCACGTTACGACATATTTGGTGAGAGAAATCAATGTGTGTGATGTCAGGGATGCTATATTTTACCACTTTAGATATTATGATGGCACATATCCCAATGAAACAAAACAATGGTGGGAGTGGGTTGATTTAATTGCATGGAAGTACCACAATAGGGCACGTCGTAACGGATTGGTACCACTAGTCATATTTTTTGCAAGTCAGTACCATCTTTGCGCCTAATTGTTGCAAAACGGTTTAAACCGCGTATAACAGTGTATTGACGCTGCATCTGACCGACGGCCCCACTGTCAGGTGCTGACGTGGCATGTTCTTTTGCAAAAAAGACCCTTAGTTTTTATTTAATCATGTATATGTCCCTTGTTTGACAAAAAAGGGTCTCGTCGAAAAAAAATACATGCGCGCTGTGTCCCCTGCAATCCGCCGGAGGATGGTAAGCGTTCGCCGTCTTTAAAAGTAGGAAAGATATTTGAGAGATGCCATCATCTTGATCACGGGGCATGGACTAGTTTTTCATTTATGAGAAATTTAAACTTGGCATGCGTTTGCACCTGAATCAATTATAAGAAAAGCACTTCTACCATGCACGGGACGTCTCGTGCATGGATCAACCATCAAGTCGGTTTGAGATTAGGATGCATGCAAACTTGTCAGTACTATTTGTTATTCCCAGAGTAATATAGTCCTAGACTCTGCCAATCAATCAATCAACTTGATGTCTTCTCTCTCCTCATTTTCCTCTCACACCACACCCACACAGAGTGACTTCTCTCTCCTACTCATTAGTACACATGCGTTTATTTTCAATCTTAAACATGGAACAACTATATTTGTTCAAAATAAATTTTGGAAAAATATTCCATTAGTACATCTGTTTTTCTTTCGATTTTATCTTCAAAACAAGCCCAATATGGAATATGCTTTGACAAAGTTCAAATTTCAAATTCAAACTAAAACCATGACAAAAATTATAAAATGGAGGGAGTATAATTTTGTTATAAATAATATGAAAGATTTAATTTTTAAATAAAAGTCAATTAGATGGAACAGACTAGGAAATATAACATTAGGACATATTAGGTTAGAGAAATCAATGTGTGTGATGTCAAGGTTGCTATATTTTACCACTTTAGATATTGTGATGGCACATATCCCAACAAAACAAAAGAATGGTGGGAGTGGTCGGAGTTAATTGCATGGAAGTACCACACTTGGGCATGTCGTAACGGATTGGTACCACTAGTCATATTTTTTGCAAGTCAGTACCAACTCTGCGCCTAATTGTTGCAAAACGGTCTAAGGCACGTATAACAGTGTATTGACGCTGCATCTGACCGATGCCCCACTGTCAGGTGCTGACGTGGCATGTTCTTTGGCAAAAAAGACCCTTAGATTTTATTTAATCACATATATGTCCCTTGTTTGACATAAAATAGTCCCGTCGAAAAAAATATACGAGCGCTGCGTCCCGTGGAATCCGCCGGATGATGGTAAGCGTTCCCCGTCTTTAAAAGTACGAAAGATATTTGAGCCATGCCATCGTCTCGATCACGGCGCATGGACAAGTTTTTCATACATGAGAAATTTAAACTTGACATGCATTTGTACCTGAATCTGTTACGAGAAAAGCATGTCTACCATGCACGGGACGTCCCGTGCATGGATCAACCGTCAACTCGGTTTGTGATTAGGATGCATGCAAACATGTCAGTAGTATTTGTTATTCCCAGAGTAATATAGTCCTATATTCTGACAATCAATCAATCAACTTTATGTGTTCTCTCTCCTCATTTTCCTCTCACACCACACCCACACAGAGTGAGTTCTCTCTCCTACTCATTTGTACACATGAATTTATTTTCAATCTTAAACTTGAAACAACTATATATGTTCAAATAAATTTCAGAAAAATATTCCATTTCTAGATGTGTTTTTCTTTCGATTTTATCCTCAAAACAAGCCTAATATGGAATATGCTTTGACAAAGTACAAATTCGAACTAAAACCATGACAAAAATTATCAAACGGAGGGAGTATAATTTTGTTATAAACAATATGAAAGATTTAATTGTTAAATAAAACTCAATTAGATGGAACTGACAAGGAAATATCACGTTACGACATATTAGGTGAGAGAAATCAATGTGTGTGATGTCAGAGATGCTATATTTTATCACTTTAGATATTGTGATGGCACATATCCCAACGAAACACAAGAATGGTGGAATTGGCTGGAGTTAATTGCACGGAAGTATCACACTTGGGCATGTCGTAACGGATTGATACCACTAGTCACATATTTTGCAAGTCAGTACCAACTCTGCCCCTAATTGTTGCAAAACGGCCTAAGCCCCGTATAACAGTGTATTGACGCTGCATCTGACCGACGGCCCCACTATCAGGTGCTGACATGGCAAGTTTTTTGCAAAAAAGGCCCTTATTTTTTATTTCATCACGCATATGCCCCTTGTTTGACATAAAAGGGTCCCGTCGAAAAAAAATACGCGCGCGCTGCGTCCCGTGCAATCCGCCGGATGATGGTAAGCGTTCCCCATCTTTAAAAGTGGGAAAGATATTTGAGCCATGCCATCATCTCGATCGCGGAGCATGGTCTAGTTTTTCATTCATGAGAAATTTAAACTTGGCATGCATTTGCACCTGAAGCAGTTACGAGAAAAGCAGTTCTACCATGCACGGGACGTCCCGTGCATGGATCAACCATCAACTCGGTTTGAGATTAGGATGCATGCAAACTTGTCAGTAGTATTTGTTATTCTCAGAGTAATATAGTCCTAGATTCTTACAATTAATCAATCAACTTTATGTCTTATCTCTCCTCATTTTCCTCTCACACCACACCCACACAGAGTGAGTTCTCTCTCCTACTCATTAGTACACATGCATTTATTTTCAATCTTAAACTTGGAACAACTATATATGTTCAAATAAATTTCAGAAAAATATTCCGGTTGTACATGTCTTTTTTTTTCAATTTTATCTTCAAAACAAGCCAATATGGAATTTGCTTTGACAAAGTTCAAATTTCAAATTCGAACTAAAACCATGACAAAAATTATAAAATGGAGGGAGTATAATTTTGTTATAAATAATATGAAAGATTTAATTTTTAAATAAAACTCAGTTAGATGGAACTGACTAGGAAATATCACGTTACGACATATTAGGTAAGAGAAATCAATGTGTGTGATGTCAAGGATGCTATATTTTATCACTTTAGATATTGTGATGGCACATATCCCAACAAAAAGAATGGTGGGAGTGGTTGGAGTTAATTGCATGGATGTACCACTTAGGCACGTCGTAACGGATTGGTACCACTAATCAATTTTTTGCAAGTCAGTACCATCTCTCCGCCTAATTGTTGCAAAACGGTCTAAGCCGCGTATAAAAGTGTATTGACGCTGCATCTGACCGACGGCCCCACTGTCAGGTGCTGACGTGGCATGTTCTTTTATAAAAAAAGACCCTTATTTTTTATTTAATCACATATATGTCCCTTGTTTGAAATAAAAGGATCGCATCGAAAAAAATATACGCGCGCGCTGCGTCCCGTGCAATCCGCCGGATAATTGTAAGCATTCTCCGTCTTTAAAAGTAGGAAAGATATTTGAGCCATGCCATCATCTCGATCACGGGTCATGGACTAGTTTTTCATTCATGAGAAATTTAAAATTAGCATGCATTTGCACCTGAACCAGTTACGAGAAAAGCACTTCTACCATGCACGGGAAGTCCCGTGCATGGATCAACCGTCAACTCGGTTTGAGATTAGGATGCATGCAAACTTGTCAGTGGTATTTGTTATTTACAAAGTAATATATTCTACATTCTGACAATCAATCAATCAACTTTATGTCTTCTCTCTCCTTATTTTCCTCTCACACCACACCCACACACAGAGTGAGTTCTCTCTGATACTCGTTAGTAGACATGCATTTATTTTCAATCTTAAACTTGGAACAACTATATATGCTCAAATAAATTTTGGAAAAATATTTCATTTGTACATGTGTTTTTCTTTCGATTTTATCTTCAAAACAAGCCCAATATTGAATATGCTCTGACAAAGTTCAAATTTCAAATTCGAACTAAAACCATGACAAAAAAATTATAAAATGGTGGGAGTAATATTTTGTTATTAACAATATGAAACATTTAATTTTTAAATAAAACTCAATTAGAAGGAACTGACTAGGAAATATCACGTTACGACATATTAGGTGAGAGAAATCAATGTGTGTGATGTCAGGGATGCTATATTTTACCACTTTATATATTGTGATGGCACATTTCCCAACAAAACAAAAGAATGGTGGGAGTGGTTGGAGTTAATTGCATGGAAGTTTCACACTTGGGCACGTCGTAACGGATTGGTACCACTAGTCATATTTTTTGCAAGTCAGTACCAACTCTGTGTCTAATTGTTGCAAAATGGTCTAAACCGCGTATAACAGTGTATTGACGCTGCATCTGACCGACGGCCCCACTGTCAGGTGCTGACATGGCACGTTCTTTTGCAAAAAGGGCCCTTATTTTTAATTTAGTCACATATATGTCCCTTGTTTGACATAAAAGGGTCCCGTCGAAAAAAAATACGCACGCGCTGCGTTCTGATACTTCTCCAACGTATCCATAATTTTTGATTGTTCCATGATATTATATTATGTGGTTTGGATATTTTATATGCATTAATATGCAATTTTATATTATTTTTGGGACTAACCTATTAACTTAGAGCCCAGTGCCAGTTTCTGTTTTTTCCTTGTTTTTGAGTTTCGCAGAAAAGGAATACCAAACGGAGTCCAAACGGAATAAAACTTTCGCGATGATCTTTCTTGGACCAAAAGGAAACGAGGAGACTTGGAGATGAAGTCAGAAGAGCCACGAGGTGGCCACAAGGACGGAGGGCGCGCCCAGGGGGGTAGGGCGCGCCCCCACCCTTGTGGGCCCCTCGTGCACCCCCTGACCTAATTATTTCGCCTATATATACTCTTATATGCCCAAACCACCAGAGGCATCCACGAAAATACTTTTCCACCGCCGCAACCTTCTGTACCCGTGAGATCCCATCTAGGGGCCTTTTCCGGCGTCCTGCCGGAGGGGGATTCGATCACGGAGGGCTTCTACATCAACACCATTGCCCTTCCGATGAAGCGTGAGTAGTTTACCTCAGACCTACGGGTCCATAGCTAGTAGCTAGATGGCTTCTTCTCTCTCTTTGATTCTCAATACCATGTTCTCCTCGATGTTCTTGGAGATCTATTCGATGTAATACTTTTTTGCGGTGTGTTTGCCGAGATCCGATGAATTGTGAATTTATGATCAGCTTATCTATGAATATTATTTGAATCTTCTCTGAATTCTTTTATGCATGATTTGATATCTTTGTAATTCTCTTCGAACTATCGGTTTGGTTTGGCCAACTAGATTGGTTTTTCTTGCAATGGGAGAAGTGCTTAGCTTTGGGTTCAATCTTGCGGTGTCCTTTCCCAGTGACAGTAGGGGCAGCAAGGCACGTATTGTATTGTTGCCATTGAGGATAAAAAGATGGGGTTTTCATCATATTGCTTGAGTTAATTCCTCTACATCATGTCATCTTACTTAATGCGTTACTCCGTTCTTTATGACTTAATACTCTAGATGCATGCTGGATAGCGGTCGATGTGTGCAGTAATAGTAGTAGATGCAGAATCGTTTCGGTCTACTTGACATGGATGTGATGCCTATATACATGATCATTGCCTCAGATATCGTCATAACTTTGCGCTTTTCTATCAATTGCTCGCCAGTAATTTGTTCACCCACCGTAATATTTTCTATCTTGAGAGAAGCCTCTAGTGAAACCTATGGCCCCCGGGTCTATTTTCCATCATATTACTTTCCGATCTACTATTTTGCAATCTTTTATTTTCAGATCTATAAACCAAAAAACCCTAAAATATTTACTTTACCTTTTGTTTAGTTTTACCTATCTCTATCAGATCTCACTTTTGCAAATAACCGTGAAGGGATTGACAACCCCTTTATCGTGTTGGGTGCAAGTATTTTGATTGTTTGTGCAGGTATTCGGTGATTTGTGCGTTGTCTTCTACTGGATTGATACCTTGGTTCTCAAACTGAGGGAAATACTTATCTCTACTTTGTTGCATCACCCTTTCCTCTTCAAGGGAAAAACCAACGCAAGCTCAAGAAGTAGCATGTCCCGTGCAATCCGCCGGATGATGGTAAGCGTTCCCCAACTTTAAAAGTAGGAAAGATCTTTGAGCCATGCCATCATCTCGATCACGGGGCATGGACTAGTTTTTCATTCATGAAAAATTAAAACTTGGCATGCATTTGCACCTGAATCAGTTACGAGAAAAGCACTTCTACCATGCACGAGACGTCCCGTGCATGGATCAACCGTCAAGTCGGTTTGAGATTAGGATGCATGCAAACTTGTCAGTAGTATTTGTTATTCCCAGAGTAATATAGTCCTAGATTCTGACAATCAATCAATCAACTTTATGAATTCTCTCTCCTCATTTTCCTCTCACACCACACCCACACAGAATGAGTTCTCTCTCCTACTCATTAGTCCACAAGCATTTATTTTTCAATCTTAAACTTGGAACAACTGTATATGTTCAAATAATTTTCGGAAAAATATTCCGGTTGTACATATGTTTTTCTTTCGATTTTATCTTCAAAACAAGCCCAATATGGAATATGCTTTGACAAAGTTCAAATTTCAAATTCGAACTAAAACCATGACAAAAATTATAAAATGGACGGAGTATAATTTTGTTATAAATAATATGAAAGATTTAATTTTTAAATAAAACTCAATTAGATGGAACTGACTAGGAAATATCACGTTACGACATATTAGGTGAGAGAAATCAATGTGTGTGATGTCAGGGATGCTATATTTTACCACTTTAGATATTGTGATGGCACATATCCCAACGAAACAAAAGAATGATGGGAGTGGTTGGAGTTAATTGCATGGAAGTACCACACTTGGGCACGTCGTAACGGATTGGTACCACTAGTCATATTTTTTGCAAGTCAGTACCATCTCCGCGCCTAATTGTTCCAAAATGGTCTAAGCCGCGTACAACAGTGTATTGACGCTGCATTTGACCGACCCCACTGTCAGGTGCTGATGTGGCATGTTCTTTTGCAAAAAAGACCCTTAGTTTTTATTTAATCACGTATATGTCCCTTGTTTGACATAAAAGGGTCCCGTCGAAAAAAATATACGCATGTGTTGCGTCTCGTGGAATCCGTCGGATGATGGTAAGCGTTCCCCGTCTTTAAAAGTAGGAAATATATTTGAGTGATGCCATCATCTCGATCACTGGGCTTGGACTAGTTTTTCATTCATGAGAAATTTAAACTTGCCATGCATTTGCACCTGAATCGGTTACGAGAAAAGCACTTCTACCATGCACGAGACGTCCCGTGCATGGATCAACCGTCAACTCGGTTTGAGATTAGGAATTTAGGATGCATGCAAACTTGTAAGTAGTATTTGTTATTCCCAGAGTAATATAGTCCTATATTCTGACAATCAATCAATCAACTTTATGTGTTCTCTCTCCTCATTTTCCTCTCACACCACACCCACACAGAGTGAGTTCTCTCACCTACTCATTAGTATAGATGCATTTATTTTCAATCTTAAACTTGGAACAACTATATATGTTCAAATAAATTTCGGAAGACTATTCCGTTTGTACATGTGTTTTTCTTTTGATTTTATGTTCAAAACAAGCCCAATATGGAATATGCTTTGACAAAGTTCAAATTTCAAATTCGAACTAAAACCATGACAAAAATTATAAAATGGAGGGAGTATAATTTTGTTATAAATAATATGAAAGATTTAATTTTTAAATAAAACTCAATTAGGTGGAATTGACTAGGAAATATCACGTTACGACATATAAGGTGAGAGTAATCAATGTGTGTGATGGCAGGGATGCAATATTTTACCACTTTAGATATTGTGATGGCACATATCCGAACAAAACAAAACAATGGTGGAGTGGTTGGAGTTAATTGCATGGAAGTACCACACTTGGGCACGTCATAACGGATTGGTACCACTAGTCATATTTTTTGCAAGTCAGTACCATCTCTGTGCCTCATTGTTGCAAAACGGTCTAAGCCACGTATAACAGTGTATTCACGCTGCATCTGACCGACGGCCCCACTGTCAGGTGCTGACGTGGCATGTTCTTTTGCAAAAAAGACCCTTAGTTTTTATTTAATCACGTATATGTCCCTTGTTTGACATAAAAGGGCCCCATCGAAAAAAAGATACGCACGCGCTGCGTCCCGTGGAATCCGCCGGATGATGGTAAGCGTTCCCCGTCTTTAAAAGTAGGAAAGATATTTGAGCGATGCCATCATCTCAATCACGGGGCATGGACTAGTTTTCATTCATGAGAAATTTAAACTTGGCATGCATTTGCATCTGAATCAGTTACGAGAAAAGCACTTCTACCATGCACGAGACGTCCCGTGCATGGATCAACCATCAACTCGGTTTGAGATTAGGATGCATGCAAACTTGTCAGTAGTATTTGTTATTCCTAGAGTAATATAGTCTTAGATTCTGACAATCAATCAATCAACTTTATGTCTTCTCTCTCCTCATTTTCCTCTCACACCACACCCACACAGAGTGAGTTCTCTCTCCTACTCATTAGTCCACATGCATTTATTTTCAATTTTAACTTGGAACAACTGTATATGTTCAAATAATTTTTGGAAAATATTCCGGTTATACATATGTTTTTCTTTCGATTTTATTTTCAAAACAAGCCCAATATGCAATATGCTTTGACAAAGTTCAAATTTCAAATTCGAACTAAAACCATGACAAAAATTATAAAATGTAGGGAGTACAATTTTGTTATAAATAATCTGAAAGATTTAATTTTTAAATAAACTCAATTAGATGGAACTGACTAGGAAATATCACGTTAGGACATATTAGGTGAGAGAAATCAATGTATGTGATGCCAGGGATGCTATATTTTACCACTTTAGATATTGTAATGGCACATATCCCAACGAAACAAAAGAATGGTGGGAGTGGTTGGAGTTAATTGCATGGGAGTACCACACTTGGTCACGTCGTACCGGATTGATACCACTAGTCATATTTTTTGCAAGTCAGTACCAACTCTGCGCCTAATTGTTGCAAAACGGTCTAAGCCACGTCTAACAGTGTATTGACGCTACATCTGACCGATGGCCCCACTATCAGGTGCTGACGTGGCATGTTCTTTTGCAAAAAAGACACTTAGATTTTATTTAATCACGTATATGTCCCTTGTTTGACATAAAATAATCCCGTCAAAAAAATATATACGAGTGCTGCGTCCCGTGCAATCCGCTGGATGATGGTAAGCGTTCCCCGTCTTTAAAAGTAGGAAGGATATTTGAGCCATGCCATCATCTCAATCACGGGGCATGGACTAGATTTACATTAATGAGAAATTTAAACTTGACATGCATTTGCACCTGAATCAGTTACGAGAAAAGCATGTCTACCATGCACGAGACGTCCCGTGCATGGATCAACCATCAACTCGGTTTGAGATTAGGATGCATGCAAACTTGTCAGTAGTATTTGTTATTCCCAGAGTAATATATTCCTATATTCTGACAATCAATCAATCAATCAACTTTATGTGTTCTCTCTCCTCATTTTCCTCTCACACCACACCCACACAGAGTGATTTCTCTCTCCTACTCATTAGTACACATGAATTTATTTCCAATCTTAAACTTGGAACAACTATATATGTTCAAATAAATTTCAGAAAAATATTCCATTTGTACATGTGTTTTTCTTTCGCTTTTATCCTCAAAACAAGCCCAATATGGAATATGCTTTGACAAAGTTCAAATTCAAACTAAAACCATGACAAAAATTATAAAATGGAGGGAGTAATATTTTGTTATAAACAATATGAAAGATTATTTTAAAAAAAAATCAATTAGATGGAACTGACTAGGAAATATCACGTTAAGACATATTATGTGAGAGAAATCAATGTGTGTGATGTCAGGGATGCTATATTTTACCACTTTAGATATTGTGATGGCACATATCCCAACGAAACAAAAGAATGGTGGGAGTGGTTGGAGTTAATTGCATGGAACTATCACACTTGGGCACGTCGTAACGGATTGGTACCACTAGTCATATTTTTTGCAAGTCAGTACCAACTCTGTGCCTAATTGTCGCAAAACGGTCTAAGCCACGTATAATATTGTATTGACGATGCATTTGACCGACGACCCCACTGTCAGGTGCTGACGTGGCATGTTCTTTTGCAAAAAAGGCCCTTATTTTTTATTTAATCAAGTATATGTCCCTTGTTTAACATAAAAGGGTCCCGTCGAAAAAAAATAGGCGCGCGTTGCGTCCCGTGCAATCCGCCGGATGATGGTAAGCGTTCCCCACCTTTAAAAGTAGGAAAGATATTTGAGCCATGCCATCATCTCGATCACGGGACATGGACTAGTTTTTCATTCATTAGAAATTTAAACTTGGCATGTATTTGCACCTGAATCAGTTACGAGAAAAGCACTTCTACCATGCACGGGACGTCCCGTGCATGGATCAACCGTCAAGTCGGTTTGAGATTAGGATGCATGCAAACTTGTCAGTAATATTTGTTATTCCCAGAGTAATATAGTCCTAGATTCTGACAATCAATCAATCAACTTTATGTGTTCTCTCTCCTCATTTTCCTCTCACACCACACCCACACAAAGTGAGTTCTCTGTCCTACTCATTAGTACACATGCATTTATTTTTAATCTTAAACTTGTAACAACTATGTATGTTCAAATAAATTTTGGAAAAATATTCCGGTTGTACATTTGTTTTTCTATCGATTTTATCTTCAAAACAAGCCCAATATGGAATATGCTTTGACAAAGTTCAAATTTCAAATTCGAACTAAAACCATGACAAAAATTATAAAATGGAGGGTGTATAATTTTGCTATAAATAATATGAAAGATTTAATTTTTAAATAAAACTCAATTAGATGGAACTGACTAGGAAATATCACGTTACGACATATTTGGTGAGAGAAATCAATGTGTGTGATGTCAGGGATGCTATATTTTACCCCTTTAGATATTGTGATGGCACATATCCCAACGAAAAGAATGGTGGGAGTGGTTGGAGTTAATAGCATGGATATACCACACTTGGGCACGTCGTAACGGATTGGTACCACTAGTCAATTTTTTGCAAGTCAGTACCATCTCTGTGCCTAATTGTTGCAAAATGGTCTAAGGCGCGTATAATAGTGTATTGACGCTGCATCTGACCGACGGCCCCACTGTCAGGTGCTGACATGACATGTTCTTTTGCAAAAAAGACCCTTAGTTTTTATTTAATAACATATATGTCACTTGTTTGACATAAAAGGGTCCCGTCGAAAAAATATGTGCGTGCACTGCGTCCCGTGCAATCCGCTGGATGATGGTAAGCGTTCCCCATCTTTAAAAGTAGGAAAGATATTTGAGCCATGCCATCATCTCGATCACAGGGCATGGACTAGTTTTTCATTCATGAGAAATTTAAACTTGGCATGCATTTGCACCTGAATCAGTTACGAGAAAAGCACTTCTACCATGCACGGGACTTCCCGTGCATGGATCAACTGTCAACTCAGTTTGAGATTAGGATGCATGCAAACTTGTCAGTAGTATTTGTTATTCTCAGAGTAATATAGTCCTAGATTCTGACAATAAATCAATCAACTTTATGTCTTCTCTCTCCTCATTTTCCTCTCACACCACACCCACACAGAGTGAGTTCTCTCTGATACTCGTTAGTACACATGCATTTATTTTCAATCTTAAACTTGGAACAACTATATATGTTCAAATAAATTTCGGAAAAATATTTCATTCGTACATGTGTTTTTCTTTCGATTTTATCTTCAAAACAAGACAAATATTGAATATGCTTTGACAAAGTTCAAATTTAAAATTCGAACTAAAACCATGACAAAAAATTATAAAATGGAGGGAGTAATATTTTGTTATAAACAATATGAAAGATTTAATTTTTAAATAAAACTCAATTAGATGGAACTTACAAGGAAATATCACGTTACGACACATTAGGTGAGAGAAATCAATGTGTGTGATGTCAAGGTTGCTATATTTTACCACTTTAGATATTGTGATGGCACGTATCCCAACAAAACAAAAGAATGGTGGGGGTGGTTGGAGTTAATTGCATGGAAGTATCACACTTGGGCACGTCGTAACGGATTGGTACCACTAGTCATATTTTTTGCAAGTCAGTACCAACTCTGCGCCTAATTGTTGCAAAACGGTCTAAACCGCGTATAACAGTGTATTGACGCTGCATCTGACCGACGGCCCCACTGTCAGGTGCTGACGTGGCATGTTCTTTGCAAAAAAGGCCCTTATTTTTTATTTAATCACGTATATGTCCCTTGTTTGACATAAAAGGGTCCCGTCGAAAAAAATACGCGCACGCAGCGTCCCGTGCAATCCGCCGGATGATGGTAAGCGTTCCCCACCTTTAAAAGTAGGAAAGATATTTGAGCCATGCCATCATCTCGATCACAGGTCATGGACTAGTTTTTCATTCATGAGAAATTGAAACTTGGCATGCATTTGCACCTGAATCAGTTACGAGAAAAGCACTTCTACCATGCACGGGGCATAGATCAAACGTCAACTCAGTTTGACATTAGGATGCATGCAAACTTGTCAGTAGTATTTGTTATTCCCAGAGTAATATAGTCCTATATTCTGACAATTAATCAACCAACTTTATGTCTTCTCTCTTCTTATTTTCCTCTCACACCACACACACACAGAGTGAGTTCTCTCTGATACTTATTAGTACACAGGCATTTACTTTCAATCTTAAACTTGGAACAACTATATATGTTCAAATAAATTTCGGAAAAATATTTCGTTCGTACATGTATTTTTCTTTCGATTTTATCTTCAAAACAAGACGAATATTGAATATGCTTTGACAAAGTTCAAATTTGAAATTCAAACTAAAACCATGACAAAAAAATTATAAAATGGAGGTAGTAATATTTTGTTATAAACAATATGAAAGATTTAATTTTTAAATAAAACTCAATTAGATGGAACTGACAAGGAAATATCACGTTACGACATATTAGGTGAGAGAAATCAATGTGTGTGATGTCAAGGTTGCTATATTTTACCACTTTAGATATTGTGATGGCACATATCCCAACAAAACAAAAGAATGGTGGGAGTGGTTGCAGTTAATTGCATGGAAGTATCACACTTGGGCACGTCGTAACGGATTGGTACCACTAGTCATATTTGTTGCAAGTCAGTACCAACTCTGCGCCTAATTGTTGCAAAATGGTCTAAACCGCGTATAACAGTGTATTGACACTGCATCTGACCAACGGCCCCACTGTCAGGTGCTGATGTGGCATGTTCTTTGCAAAAAAGGCCCTTATTTTTTATTTAATCATGTATATGTCCCTTGTTTGACATAAAAGGGTCCCGTCGAAAAAAATACGCGCGCGCAGCGTCCCGTGCAATCCGCCGGATGATGGTAAGCGTTCCCCACCTTTAAAAGTAGGAAAGATATTTGAGCCATGCCATCATCTCGATCACGGGGCATGGACTAGTTTTTCATTCATGAGAAATTGAAACTTGGCATGCATTTGCACCTGAATCAGTTACGAGAAAAGCACTTCTACCATGCACGGGACGTCATTTGCATGGATCAACCGTCAAGTCGGTTTGAGATTAGGATGCATGCAAACTTGTCAGTAGTATTTGTTATTCCCAGAGTAATATAGTCCTAGATTCTGACAATCAATCAATCAACTTTATGTCTTCTCTCTCCTCATTTTCCTCTCACACCACACCCATACAGTGTGAGTTCTCTGTCCAACTCATTAGTACAGATGCATTTATTTTCAATCTTAAACTTGGAACATCTATATATGTTCACATAAATTTTGGAAAAATATTCCGGTTATACATATGTTTTTCTTTCGATTTTATCTTCAAAACAAGCCCAATATGGAATATGCTTTGACAAAGTTCAAAATTCAAATTTGAACTAAAACCATGACAAAAATTATAAAATGGAGGGAGTATAATTTTGTTATAAATAATATGAAAAATTTAATTTTTAAATAAAACTCAATTAGATGGAACTGACTAGGAAATATCACGTTAGGACATATTAGGTGAGAGAAATCAATATGTGTGTTGTCAGGGATGTTATATTTTACCACTTTAGATATTGTGATGGCACATATCCCAACGAAAAGAATGGTGGGAGTGGTTGGAGTTAATTGCATGGATATACCACACTTGGGCACGTCGTAGCGGATTGGTACCACTAGTCAATTTTTTGCAAGTCAGTACCATCTCTACGCCTAATTTTTTGCAAAACGGTCAAAGCCGCGTATAATAGTGTATTGACGCTGCATCTGACCGACGGCCCCACTGTCATGTGCTGACATGGCATGTTCTTTTGCAAAAAAGACCCTTAGTTTTTATTTAATCACATATATGTCCCTTGTTTGACATAAAAGGGTCCCGTGGAAAAAAATATGCGCACGCACTGCGTCCCGTGCAATCCGCCGGATGATGGTAACCGTTCCCCGTCTTTAAAAGTGGGAAAGATATTTGAGCCATGCCATCATCTCGATCACGGGGCATGGACTAGTTTTTCATTCATGAGAAATTTAAACTTGGCATGCATTTGCACCTGAATCAGTTACGAGAAAAGCACATCTACCATGCACGGGACGTCCCGTGCATGGATCTACCGTCAACTCGGTTTGAGATTAGGATGCATGCAAACTTGTCAGTAGTATTTGTTATTCTCAGAGTAATATTGTCCTAGATTCTGACAATCAATCAATCTACTTTATGTCTTCTCTCTCCTCATTTTCCTCTCACACCTCACCCACACAGAGTGAGTTCTCTCTTCTACTCATTAGTACACATGCATTTATTTTCAATCTTAAACTTGGAACAACTATATATGTTCAAATAAATTTCAGAAAAATATTCTAGTTGTACATGTCTTTTTCTTTCAATTTTATCTTCAAAACAAGCCAATATGGAATATGCTTTGACAAAGTTCAAATTTCAAATTCAAACTAAAACCATGACAAAAATTATAAAATGGAGGGTGTATAATTTTGTTATAAATAATATGAAAGATTTAATTTTTAAATAAAACTCAATTAGATGGAACTGACTAGGAAATATCACGTTACGACATATTAGGTAAGAGAAATCAATGTGTGTGATGTCAGGGATGCTATATTTTATCACTTTAGATATTGTGATGGCACATATCCCAACGAAAAGAATGGTGGGAGTGGTTGGAGTTAATTGCATGGATATACCACTTAGGCACGTCGTAACGGATTGGTATCACTAGTCAATTTTTTGCAAGTCAGTACCATCTCTCCGCCTAATTGTTGCAAAACGGTCTAAGCCGCGTATAAATGTGTATTGACGCTACATCTGACCGACGGCACAACTGTCAGGTGCTGACGTGGCATGTTCTTTTGCAAAAAAGACCCTTATTTTTTATTTAATCACATATATGTCCCTTGTTTGACATAAAAGGGTCCCATCGAAAAAAATATACGCGCGCGCTGCGTCCCGTGCAATCCGCTGTATAATGGTAAGCGTTCCCCGTCTTTAAAAGTGGGAAAGATATTTGAGCCATGCCATCATCTCGATCATGGGTCATGGACTAGTTTTTCATTCATGAGAAATTTAAACTTGGCATTCATTTGCACCTGAATCAGTTACGAGAAAAGCACTTCTACCATACACGGGACATGGATCAAACGTCAACTCAGTTTGACATTAGGATGCATGCAAACTTGTCAGTAGTATTTGTTATTCCCAGAGTAATATAGTCCTATATTCTGACAATCAGTCAATCAACTTTATGTCTTCTCTCTTCTTATTTTCCTCTCACACAACACACACACAGAGTGAGTTCTCTCTGATACTCATTAGTACACATGTATTTATTTTCAATCTTAAACTTGGAACAACTATATATGTTCAAATAAATTTCGGAAAAATATTTCGTTTGTACATGTGTTTTTCTTTCGATTTTATGTTCAAAACAAGCCCAATATTGAATATGCTTTGACAAAGTTCAAATTTCAAATTCGAACTAATACCATGACAAAAAAATTATAAAATGGAGGGAGTAATATTTAGTTATAAACAATATGAAAGATTTAATTTTTAAATAAAAATCAATTAGATGGAACTGAGTAGGAAATATCACGTTACGACATATTAGGTGAGAGAAATCAATGTGTGTGATGTCAAGGTTGCTATATTTTACCACTTTAGATATTGTGATGGCACATGTCCCAACAAAACAAAAGAATGGTGGGAGTGGTTGGAGTTAATTGCATGGAAGTATCACACTTGGGCACGTCGTAAAGATTGGTACCACTAGTCATATTTTTTGCAAGTCAGTACCAACTCTGCGCCTAATTGTTGCAAAATGGTCTAAACCGCTATAACAGTGTATTGACTCTGCATCTGACTGACGGCCCCACTGTCAGGTGCTGACATGGCATGTTCTTTGCAAAAAAGGCCCTTATTTTTTATTTAATCATGTATATGTCCCTTGTTTGACATAAAAGGGTCCCGTCAAAAAAAATACGCGCGCGCTGCGTCCCGCGCAATCCGCCGGATGATGGTAAGCGTTCCCCACCATTAAAAGTAGGAAAGATATTTGATTCATGCCATCATCTCGATCAGAGGGCTGGACTAGTTTTTCATTCATGAGAAATTTAAACTTGGCAGGCGTTTGCACCTGAATCAGTTACGAGAAAAGCACTTCTACCATGCACGGGACGTCCCGTGCATGGATCAACCGTGAAGTCGGTTTGAGATTAGGATGCATGCAAACTTGTCAGTAGTATTTGTTATTCCCAGAGTAATATAGTCCTAGATTCTAACAATCAATCAATCAACTTTATGTCTTCTCTCTCCTCATTTTCCTCTCACACCACACCCACACAGAGTGAGTTCTCTGTCCTACTCATTAGTACACATGCATTTATTTTCAATCTTAAACTTGGAACAACTACATATGTTCAAATAAATTTTGGAAAAATATTCTGGTTGTACATATGTTTTTCTTTCGATTTTATCTTCAAAACAAGCCCAATATGAAATACGCTTTGACAAAGTTCAAATTTCAAATTCGAACTAAAACCATGACAAAAATTATAAAATGGAGGGAGTATAATTTTGTTATAGATAATATGAAAAATTTAATTTTCAAATAAAACTCAATTAGATGGAACTGGCTAGTAAATATCACGTTATGACATATTAGGTAAGAGAAATCAATGTGTGTGGATTCAGGGATGCTATATTTTACCACTTTAGATATTGTGATGGCACATATCCCAACGAAACAAAAGAATGGTGAGAGTGGTTGGAGTTAATTGCATGGAAGTACCACACTTGGGCACGTCGTAACGGATTGGTACCACTATTCATATTTTTTGCAAGTCAGTACCATCTCTGCGCCTAATTGTTGCAAAACGGTCTAACCCGCGTATAACAGTGTATTGACGCTGCATCAGCCTGACGGCCCCACTGTCAGGTGCTGACGTGGCATGTTCTTTTGCAAAAAAGACCCTTAGTTTTTATTTAAGCACGTATATGTCCCTTGTTTGACATAAAAGGGTCCCGTCAAAAAAAAATACGCACGTGCTGTGTCCCGTGCAATCTGCCGGATGATGGTAAGCGTTCCCCGTCTTTAAAGTCGGAAAGATATTTGAGCCATGCCATCATCTCGATCGCGGGGCTTGGACTACTTTTTCATTCATGAGAAATTTAAACTTGGCATGCATTTGCACCTGAATCAGTTATGAGAAAAGCACTTCTACCATGCACGGGATGTCCCGTGCATGGATCAACCGTCAACTCGGTTTGGGATTAGGATGTATGGAAACTTGTCAGTAGTATTTGTTATTCCCAGAGTAATATAATCCTGGATTCTCACAAACAATCAATCAACTTTATGTCTTTTCTCTCCTCATTTTCCACTAACACCACACCCACACAGGATGAGTTCTCTCTCATACTCATTAGTACGCATGCATTTATTTTTAATCTTCAACTTGGAACAACTATATATGTTCAAATAAATTTCGGAAAAATATTCCGTTTGTACATGTGTTTTTCTTTCGATTTTATCTTCAAAACAAGCCCAGTATGGAATATACTTTGACAAAGTCCAAATCTTAACTAAAACCATGACAAAAATTATAAAATGGAGGGAGTATAATTTTGTTATAAATAATATGAAAGATTTATTTTTTAAATAAAACTCAATTAGATGGAACTGACCAGGAAATATCACGTTACGACATATTAGGTGAGAGAAATCAATGTGTGTGATGTCAGGGATGCCATATTTTACCAGTTTAGAAATTGTGATGGCACATATCCCAACGAAACAAAAAAATGGTGGGAGTGGTTGGATTTAATTGCATGGAAGTACCACACTTGGGCACTTTCTAACGGATTGGTACCACTATTCATATTTTTTGCAAGTCAGTACCATCTCTGCGCCTAATAGTTGCAAAACGGTCTAAGCCGCGTATCACAGTGTATTGGCGCTGTATCTGACCGACGGCCCCACTGTCAGGTGCTGATGTGGCATGTTCTTTTGCAAAAAAGACCCTTAGTTTTTATTTAATCACGTATATGTCCCTTGTTTGACATTAAAGGGTCCCGTCGAAAAAAATATACGCGCGCGCTGCGTCCCATGCTATCCGCCGGATAATGGTAAGCGTTCCCCGTCTTTAAAAGTAGGAAAGATATTTGAGCGATGCCATCATCTCGATCATGGGTCATGGACTAGTTTTTCGTTCATGAGAAATTTAAACTTGGCAAGCATTTGCACCTGAATCAGTTACGAGAAAAGCACTTCTACCATGCACGGGACCTCCCATGCATGGATCAACCCTAAACTCAGTTTGAGATTAGGATGCATGCAAACTTGTCAGTAGTATTTGTTATTCCCAGAGTAATATAGTCCTAGATTCTGACAATCAATCAATCAACTTTATGTCTTCTCTCTCCTCATTTTCCTCTCACACCACACGCACACAGAGTGAGTTCTCTCTCCTACTCATTAGTACACATGCATTTATTTTCAATCTTAAACTTGGAACAACTATATATGTTCAAATAAATTTCGGAAAACTATTCCGTTTGTACATGTGTTTTTTCTTTCGATTTTATCTTCAAAACAAGCCCAATATGGAATATGCTTTGACAAAGTTCAAATTTCAAATTCGAACTAAAACCATGACAAAAAATTATAAAATGGAGGGAGTATAATTTTGTTATAAATAATATGAAAGATTTAATTTTTAAATAAAACTCAATTAGATGGAACTGACTAGGAAATATCACGTTACGACATATTTGGTGAGAGAAATTAATGTGTGCGATGTGAGGGATGCTACCACTTTAGATATTGTGATGGCACATATCCCAAAGAAACAAAATAATGGTGGGAGTGGTTGAAGTCATTTGCATGGAATTACCACACTTGGGCACTTCGTAACGGATTGGTACCACTAGTCATATTTTTTGCAAGTCAGTACCATCTCTGCGCCTAATTGTTGCAAAATGGTCTAAGTCGCGTATAACAGTGTACTGATGCCGTATCTGACTGACGGCCCCACTGTCAGGTGCTGACGTGGCATGTTCTTTTGCACAAAAGACCCTTAGTTTTTATTTAATCACGTATATATCCCTTGTTTGACATAAAAGGGTCCCGTCGAAAAAAATATACGCACGCTGCGTCCCGTGCAATCCACCGGATGATGGTAAGTGTTCCCCGCCTTTAAAAGTAGGAAAGATATTTGAGTCATGCCATCATCTCGATCACGGGGCATGGACTAGTTTTTCATTCATGAGAAATTTAAACTTGGCATGCATTTGCACCTGAATCAGTTATGAGAAAAGCACTTCTACCATGCACGGGACGCCCCGTGCGTGGATCAACCATCAACTTGGTTTGAGATTAGGATGCATGCAAACTTGTCAGTAGTATTTGTTATTTCCAGAGTAATATAGTTATATATTCTGACATTCAATCAATCAACTTTATGTCTTCTCTCTCCTCATTTTCCTCTCACACCACACCCAGACAGAGTGAGTTCTCTCTCCTACTCATTAATACATATGAATTTATTTCCAGTCTTAAACTTGAAAAACTATATATGTTCAAATAAATTTCAGAAAAATATTCCATTTGTACATGTGTTTTTCTTTCGATTTTACCTTCAAAACAAGCCCAATATGGAATATGCTTTGACAAAGTTCAAATTTCAAATTCGAACTAAAACCATGACAAAAATTATAAAATGGTGGGAGTATAATTTTGTTATAAATAATATGAAAGATTTAATTTTTAAATAAAATTCAATTAGATGGAACTGACTAGGAAATATCATGTTACGACATATTAGGTGAGAGAAATTAATATGTGTGATGTCAGGGATGCTATATTTTACCACTTTAGATATTGTGATGGCACATATCCCAACGAAACAAAAGAATGGTGGGAGTGGTTGGAGTTAATTACATGGAAGTACCATACTTGGGCACGTCATAACTGATTGGTACCACTAGTCATATTTTTGCAAGTCATTTCCATCTCTGCGCCTAATTGTTGCAAAACGGTCTAAGACGCATATAACAGTGTATTGATGCCGTACCTGACCGACGGCCCCACTGTCAGGTGCTGACGTGGCATGTTCTTTTGCAAAAAAGACCCTTAGTTTTTATTTAATCACGTATATGTCCCTTGTTTGACATAAAAGGGGCCCGCCGAAAAAATATACACACGTGTTGCGTCCCGTGCAATCCGCCAGATGATGGTAAGCGTTCCCCATCTCTAAAAGTAGTAAAGATATTTGAGCCATGCCATCATCTCGATCACGGGGCATGGACTAGTTTTTCATGCACGAGAAATTTAAATTTGACATGCATTTGCACCTGAATCAGTTACGAGAAAAGCACGTCTACCATGCATGCGACCTCCCGTACATGGATCAACCGTCAACTCGGTTTGAGATTAGGATGTATGCAAACTTGTCAGTAGTATTTGTTATTCCCAGAGTAATATAGTCTTAGATTCTGACAATCAATCAATCAACTTTATCTCTTCTCTCTCCTCATTTTCCTCTCACACCACACCCACACAGAGTGAGTTCTCTCTCCTACTCATTAGTCCACATGCATTTATTTTCAATTTTAACTTGGAATAACTATATATGTTCAAATAATTTTCGGAAAAATATTCCGGTTGTACATATGTTTTTCTTTCGATTTTATTTTCAAAACAAGCCCAATATGGAATATGCTTTGACAAAGTTCAAATTTCAAATTCGAACTAAAACCATGACAAAAATTATAAAATGAAGGGAGTACAATTTTGTTATAAATAATATGAAAGATTTAATTTTTAAATAAACTCAATTAGATGGAACTGACTAGGAAATATCACGTTAGGACATATTAGGTGAGAGAAATCAATATATGTGATGTCAGGGATGCTATATTTTACCACTTTAGATATTGTAATGGCACATATCCCAACGAAACAAAAGAATGGTGAGAGTGGTTGGAGTTAATTGCATGGAAGTACCACACTTGGGCACGTCGTAACGGATTGGTACCACTAGTCATATTTTTTGCAAGTCAGTACCATCTCTGCGCCTAATTGTTGCAAAACGGTCTAACCCGCGTATAACAGTGTATTGACGCTGCATCAGCCCGACGGCCCCACTGTCAGGTGCTGACATGGCATGTTCTTTTGCAAAAAAGACCCTTAGTTTTTATTTAAGCACGTATATGTCCCTTGTTTGACATAAAAGGGTCCCGTCAAAAAAAATACGCACGTGTTGTGTCCCGTGCAATCTGCCGGATGATGGTAAGCGTTCCCCGTCTTTAAAGTCGGAAAGATATTTAAGCCATGCCATCATCTCGATCATGGGGCTTGGACTACTTTTTCATTCATGAGAAATTTAAACTTGGCATGCATTTGCACCTGAATCAGTTATGAGAAAAGCACTTCTACCATGCACGGGATTTCCCGTGCATGGATCAACCGTCAACTCGGTTTGGGATTAGGATGTATGCAAACTTGTCAGTAGTATTTGTTATTCCCAGAGTAATATAATCCTGGATTCTGACAAACAATCAATCAACTTTATGTCTTTTCTCTCCTCATTTTCCACTAACACCACACCCACACAGGGTGAGTTTTCTCTCCTACTCATTAGTATGCATGCATTTATTTTTAATCTTCAACTTGGAACAACTATATATGTTCAAATAAATTTCGGAAAAATATTCCGTTTGTACATGTGTTTTTCTTTCGATTTTATCTTCAAAACAAGCCCAATATGGAATATACTTTGACAAAGTCCAAATCTTAACTAAAACCATGACAAAAATTATAAAATGGAGGGAGTATAATTTTGTCATAAATAATATGAAAGATTTATTTTTTAAATAAAACTCAATTAGATGGAACTGACCAGGAAATATCACGTTACGACATATTAGGTGAGAGAAATCAATGTGTGTGATGTCAGGGATGGTATATTTTACCAGTTTAGAAATTTTGATGGCACATATCCCAATGAAACAAAAAAACTGTGGGAGTGGTTGGATTTAATTGCATGGAAGTACCACACTTGGGCACGTTCTAATGGATTGGTACCACTATTCATATTTTTTGCAAGTCAGTACCATCTCTGTGCCTAATAGTTGCAAAACGGTCTAAGCCGCGTATAACAGTGTATTGGCGCTGTATCTGACCGACGGCCCCACTGTCAGGTGCTGATGTGGCATGTTCTTTTGCAAAAAAGACCCTTAGTTTTTATTTAATCACGTATATGTCCCTTGTTTGACATAAAAGGGTCCCGTCGAAAAAAATATACGCGCGCGCTGCGTCCCGTGCTATCCACCGGATAATGGTAAGCGTTCCCCGTCTTTAAAAGTAGGAAAGATATTTGAGCGATGCCATCATCTCGATCATGGGTCATGGACTAGTTTTTCGTTCATGAGAAATTTAAACTTGGCAAGCATTTGCACCTGAATCAGTTACGAGAAAAGCACTTCTACCATGCACGGGACCTCCCATGCATGGATCAACCCTAAACTCGGTTTGAGATTAGGATGCATGCAAACTTGTCAGTAGGATTTGTTATTCCCAGAGTAATATAGTCCTAGATTCTGACAATCAATCAATCAACTTTATGTCTTCTCTCTCCTCATTTTCCTCTCACACCACACGCACACAGAGTGAGTTCTCTCTCCTACTCATTAGTACACATGCATTTATTTTCAATCTTAAACTTGGAACAACTATATATGTTCAAATAAATTTCGGAAAACTATTCCGTTTGCACATGTGTTTTTTCTTTCGATTTTATCTTCAAAACAAGCCCAATATGGAATATGCTTTGACAAAGTTCAAATTTCAAATTCGAACTAAAACCATGACAAAAAATTATAAAATGGAGGGAGTATAATTTTGTTATAAATAATATGAAAGATTTAATTTTTAAATAAAACTCAATTAGATGGAACTGACTAGGAAATATCACGTTACGACATATTTGGTGAGAGAAATTAATGTGTGTGATGTGAGGGATGCTATATTTTACCACTTTAGATATTGTGATGGCACATATCCCAAAGAAACAAAACAATGGTGGGAGTGGTTGAAGTTATTTGCATGGAATTACCACACTTGGGCACTTCGTAACGGATTGGTACCACTAGTCATATTTTTTGCAAGTCAGTACCATCTCTGCGCCTAATTGTTGCAAAATGGTCCAAGTCGCGTATAAGAGTGTACTGATGCCGTATCTGACCGACGGCCCCACTGTCAGGTGCTGACATGGCACGTTCTTTTGCACAAAAGACCCTTAGTTTTTATTTAATCACGTATATGTCCCTTGTTTGACATAAAAGGGTCCCGTCGAAAAAAATATACGCACGCTGCGTCCCGTGCAATCCACCGGATGATGGTAAGTGTTCCCCGCCTTTAAAAGTAGGAAAGATATTTGAGTCATGCCATCATCTCGATCACGGGGCATGGACTAGTTTTTCATTCATGAGAAATTTAAACTTGGCATGCATTTGCACCTGAATCAGTTATGAGAAAAGCACTTCTACCATGCACGGGACGCCCCGTGCAAGGATCAACCATCAACTTGGTTTGAGATTAGGATGCATGCAAACTTGTCAGTAGTATTTGTTATTTTCAGAGTAATATAGTTATATATTCTGACATTCAATCAATCAACTTTATGTCTTCTCTCTCCTCATTTTCCTCTCACACCACACCCAGACAGAGTGAGTTCTCTCTCCTACTCATTAATACACATGAATTTATTTTCAGTCTTAAACTTGAAAAACTATATATGTTCAAATAAATTTCAGAAAAATATTCCGTTTGTACATGTGTTTTTCTTTCGATTTTATCTTCAAAACAAGCCCAATATGGAATATGCTTTGACAAAGTTCAAATTTCAAATTCAAACTAAAACCATGACAAAAATTATAAAATGGAGGTAGTATAATTTTGTTATAAATAATATGAAAGATTTAATTTTTAAATAAAATTCAATTAGATGGAACTGACTAGGAAATATCATGTTGCGACATATTAGGTGAGAGAAATTAATATGTGTGATGTCAGGGATGCTATATTTTACCACTTTAGATATTGTGATGGCACATATCCCAACGAAACAAAAGAATGGTGGGAGTGGTTGGAGTTAATTGCATGGAAGTACCATACTTGGCCACATCATAACTGATTGGTACCACTAGTCATATTTTTGCAAGTCAGTTCCATCCCTGCGCCTAATTGTTGCAAAACGGTCTAAGACGCATATAACAGTGTATTGATGCCGTACGTGACCGACGGCCCCACTGTCAGGTGCTGACGTGGCATGTTCTTTTGCAAAAAAGACCCTTAGTTTTTATTTAATCACGCATATGTCCCTTGTTTGACATAAAAGGGGCCCGCCGAAAAAATATACACACGTGTTGCGTCCCGTGCAATCCGCCAGATGATGGTAAGCGTTCCCCATCTCTAAAAGTAGTAAAGATATTTGAGCCATGCCATCATCTCGATCACGGGGCATGGACTAGTTTTTCATTTACGAGAAATTTAAATTTGACATGCATTTGCACCTGAATCAGTTACGAGAAAAGCACGTCTACCATGCATGCGACCTCCCGTACATGGATCAACCGTCAACTCGGTTTGAGATTAGGATGCATGCAAACTTGTCAGTAGTATTTGTTATTCCCAACTCGGTTTGAGATTAGGATGCATGCAAACTTGTCAGTAGTATTTGTTATTCCCAGAGTTATATAGTCCTATATTTTGACATTCAATCAATCAACTTTATGTCTTCTCTCTCCTCATTTTCCTCTCACACCACACCCACACAGAGTGAGTTCTCTCTCCTACTCATTAGTACACATGAATTTATTTTCAGTCTTAAATTTGAAAAACTATATATGTTCAAATAAATTTCAGAAAATATTCCGTTTGTATGTGTGTTTTTATTTCGATTTTATCTTCAAAACAAGCCCACTGTGGAATATGCTTTGACGAAGTTCAAATTTCAAATTCGAACTAAAACCATGACAAAAATTATAAAATAGCGGGAGTATAATTTTGTTATAAATAATATGAAAGATTTAATTTTTAAATAAAACTCAATTAGATGGATCTGACTAGGAAATATCACGTTACGACATATTAGGTGAGAGAAATCAATGTGTGTGATGTCAGGGATGCTATATTTTACCACTTTAGATATTGTGACGGCACATATGCCAACAAAAGAAAAGAATGGTGAGAGTGGTTGGAGTTAATTGCATAAAGTACCACACTTGGGCATGTCGTAACAGATTGGTATCACTAGTCATATTTTTTGCAAGTCAGCACCATCTCTGCGCCTAATTGTTGCAAAATGGTCTAAGCCGCGTATAACAGTGTATTGACGCTGTATCTGTCCGACGACCCCACTGTCAGGTGCTGACATGACATGTTCTTTTGCGAAAAAAACCTTAGTTTTTATTTAATCACGTATATGTTCCTTATTTGACATAAAAGGGTCCCGACGAAAAAAATACGCGCGCGTTATGCACCAGCCGGGACTCAAACCCGCAACCTGGGGTACTTTGCGCGTGCTGGCTGCCGCTGCGCTACAACATCAATTGTGTTCAATCCTACCCGTACATACTTTTATAGTATGGTGGTTCTTTTTTTTATGCGATAGTAAAAACAGTAACTTGACCGCGCGAATTCCTGGATTCGATCCCGCGCCAGTACGTTTGCTCTGCGCGCTCGCTGCCGGTGGTCCACTACATCCTTCACGTCTTTATATACTTCGAGCCCTTGCATTTTTTTGGGGCAGTGCTACGCGTTGCCTGGCAGATCTTTTTAAAAGATCCGCCGCCTCGCGAAACACTAAATTCAACGGCGGATAGCCTTAAGATTCAACTCCTAACTTTGCAACAAGGATGATGTTGCGCTTTGGATGTTCACAACAGAGTTCGAGTTGCGGAACTTTTGCAACAAAGGTCTTGTTGTTGTTGTTTTTTGCAACAAAGCTAATGTTGCAAAAAAAAATTAGGCAATCCTACGGGTTTGCCGACTGATTTTTTTGTAAGATCATGTGCATCATCAAGTGACCGAGTGGCGCTCTCCATCTTTGTAACAAAGATTAAGTTGCATAAACTTTTGCCAGAAGATCATGTTGCGAAAAACTTTATACCAGGAGTTATGTTTTAGAAAACTTTTGCAACAGTAGTTAGGTTTCAAAAGCTTTTGCAACAAAGGTCATGTTGCAGAAAAATCGCCACACTCACATCGGTGCACCGTCGTGTTTTTCTCTGTAACATTCCCCATGTTTCAAAAACATGGACGATATTGCAATCCAAGACTTCATCGATCGGCTCTTTTGAAACAGCAAAGCTCGTAGCATCAGTGGTGGGCGGCAGCCACCATCGTAGCAGGTGCTGGCAGCCGTGGCCTGCTTGCCAGCGTGGTTTCAATCTTGAGGCAACATGTCGTTTCCAGCTAGAGGAGCAGTCGTATTGCCATGGTTGGGAGCTTGAGATGGATAGCACGTGCTAGGAGAAAGGATGAGCAGTTGGCGCTTATGAGGATAAGGATGCACTGTTACTTGCTGGTGTTTCCAGAGAGAGAGAGGGCATGGGACCAAGTAAGAGCACCAGGCAGCCATGCGATTGAATCCGATCCGACGACAACGCATCTGGCGGATGTCTACCACGGATCAGCCGGCTGACGGTAAGAGTTTCCCATTTTTTGTCTATATGTTATATTTCCGGATTTCTTTTATCTTTTTTCAGATTGTGGGTATTCTCCGGGCCGTACTCGGTGTGTGTGTGTCGAATATGAAAAAGGTATACATATATATAGGATGAACATTTTTATAATACGAAAAAAGTTCATCGTATCTTTAAAAAATGTTCATCTTATATTTAAATAAGATAATTGTATATTGAAAAATGTTCAATATATATAGTAAATGATGTGATGAACATTTTTTTCATATACAAGACGCTTTTATACGATGAACTTTTTAATATATGATGCAATGAATATCTTTTTATATAGCTTACCACATATGCCATAAACATTTTTTAATATCATATATTTTTTCGCGTCGTATAACTTTTAATACAAAATAATTAATATACACATTTTTTTAGTATCACATAAAAAACGGAACGGCCCAAAGTATAAAAAGTTGCACGCGTGTTGTATGAAGCAAATGTTGCAGTAGCGCAGCGGAAGGGAACTGGGCCAGTGAACAGCTCGGCGCGGATTCAAATACGTGCGGGCAGTAGTTTATGTTTCAATTATCTTTTTGTCGTTCGAAAAAAGGAACGGTCAAAAGTGTACAAAGCTGTACGCGTGTTACTTTTTTTTAATATTAGTACAGACACAAGCGCTCATATACACGCGCATGCACTCATCCCTATAAATGCACACACGCACACCCTATCCCTATGAGCACCTCCAAGAGACTGAGCCGGCATATCATCTTGAGATTTACGAAGTCACCGTAGGCGCTTCGTCGTCGACGGGAACGTCTGCTCCCACTGAAAGCGCATCGCTGAATATTCTGAAATAAATCCAGAAATAATGCGAGCACCAGGACTTGAACCCTGGTGGACTAGGGATACCACTGTCCCTCTAACCATCCAATCATTGGTTGGTTCGCTGCACGCGTGTTACTTGACGCAAACGGTGCAGTGGCGGAGCGGCAGCGAGCGCGCGTTGCGAACGGGTCGGGTCGGCGCGGGTTCTAATCGCGGCGGCCGAGCGCGCGTTTAAACTTTCATTTTGTGTTTTACAAAAAAAGAACAACCCATTGTATAAAGGTACGTATGCGTGCAATTTTGCACGGAAAGTTTTGCAGCGCAGCAGTGGCGCACGCGCGCATAGTACCCTTGGTCGCGAGTTCGAATCCCGGCTGCTGCTCAGCCTTCCCTCAAACAAGTGATATATGCGTGATTAAATAAAAATTAAGGGTCTTTTTCGCAAAAGAAGTACCTAACAGTGGGGCCCGTCGGTTAGATACAGCGTCAATACATCGTTATACGCGGCTTAAACCGTTTTGCAATAATTAGGCACAGAGATGGTATTGACATGTAAAAAATATGACTAGTGGTATCAATCCGTTACGACGTGCCAAGTGTAGTACTTTCATGCAATTAACTCGAATGGTGGATGCATGCACGGCATGGTAGAAAAACCAGTCTCAGTCAGTTACACCTACAAGCAAAACCATAATACTACAAGGACCAGTTTCATAAAGTTTGTAGGGACACATTGGAAAATTGAAGTACAAATTGGCGGCGCCTCTCTTTGTTGTTTGCGAAATCGGCTTGTGGCTACTCCCGGGATTGCACACACTCGTTATCCTGGCCATGGAGATAAAACCACGGAAACACAACATCTGAATGGAGGGAGAAGAAGATTCACCTTCTCCAGTGGAGACTTGATCCATGCTGCATGCACTCGCTGAATAACATTTTGATCATGCTTCCAGACCTGGAAATTTCCCCTTGGGAGTGATGGCAGCCAGGTACATGACCATATCGCGGCGACACATAGGGCATGTCGACACCCTATGGAACCACGGCCCAAGGCACCTTCCGTGGAAGGCATGAGAGCACGGCAGCACCACGGCGTCAGCATCGTCTTCAACTGCCAAATCTTCCATACATACAGAGCACTCTGCAGTGGTGGGCACGCACCGACATTGCTGAGCTGCTGTGGCCTCCTTGCACGCGAGGAGCAGCGCCTTGGGCTCACTATAGACAGCCCTTACCCAGATGGTCAGAGCCAAATCGACGTTGTAGCGCAGGCCGACACCCATATGCTCGTCCGTATCCTGCCTATGCCCGTTCACGATCACTCTAGCTAGATCATGGGGCAGAAAATCGTCCCAGTTGTCCGCGGCGAGGTCGAACTCGCGGAGCTGTGGCGTCTGCGTGATCATCTGGTGGATGGCCTCGCGGCAGGCCAAATAGCTCCGGAAGAAGGTCTCCGGGTCGTGGAGCAGGAACACCTGGTCGAATGCCTTGGGTGCCGCTTCGTGAACAAGCCGTGGCATCTTCGAACCACCAACCTCACGCAGCTTGTAGATGACGACCAAGTCGCCATGCAAGCGCACGGACCAGGGCTTGTCTTTGGCCGGGTTGATTTCTCGACGTACGCTGTACATTCCACTGAATCTGCACTCTGTCGCTGCCGCGGCCAACGGCGGCATGTTCGTCAACGGAGAAGGCATCATGCATGAGCCCCCTAGCCAGCCAGCGGGGGCGATATCATATCTCTCTATTAAATAAGCTTAGCACGGGTAAGGACGGAGACCCATGGCCGGAGAAGACATAGTCCCGAGACTGAATCCGGCTCCAATTCTGCAATCTAACGGAAACCGGACACGAAAACACGGAAAGAAAGATGGCAAGGGAACGAGTCATGCAGACATGCACTCTGAGAGGTCAACAAATACTGACGCAGAGGTAATTGATGCTCATCAGTCTGAAGGTGAAGGTGCACTTCTAGGACATCATGGTACCCAAGATCTTCAACTTCTGGTCACTGGAGGCAGCAATCCCCATGGGGCGCGATCTACACCAGCGTCAACATTTGAAGAGAGTAATGATGTAAGTTTTTGACCCTCTTTACATATTAGAAAATGTGCTGTTGAGCAAACAGTTGAAGATGAAAATGGAGTGTGCTGTCAACCTCCATTTACATATTAGTAGATAGTATTAGCTTTCAACTTCTATGCATATTACTTCTGTCTGCAATATGTTTATTAATTTTATTTTTTATCTTGCAGATCGCCCTCAATAGACTATTAATGATATGGAAGTGCCCATGCGGCATTATGCGAGGGACCTGGTACATTGAGGATCTTGTACTTACTTGTGGTAACAGTTGGTCATTCAGCTGTGACGGTTGCGGCAAATCTGCGCGCGCTGATTCATCTTTCTGACCGGGGTTGTAACCACTAGATTGGAAATTCTGCAGTTCCTAGCTTTCTAGTCCGTTTCTTTTGTTGTCTGTTTCAGGGACAGAGGATGATAACCTTTTATGCTTTTCTAGGGTGTGTATATGTAGAGCGGCTACTTAAAAGTGGCAGGGCTGGGCCGATACTGCAAAGGTGCACCTTCTGCTCTCTGAATGAATGAGAGCGCAGATCACCTAAACTATGTTTGGCGCGTGCATCGTTATACTCAGTTTGTCTGTTGCTGGGAAATGGCATGGTAATGCTGAAGCTGATCGTCTGTTGCGACGGAGTTTCTGCAGTATTATCTGCATGAATTGTTTAACGATCATTCCACAACTTGTTGCAAAATTGAAAAGTATCTTAAAGTCTGCATCAATCAAGTGAACGGATAAAAAAGTGTTGATACTCAACAGAGCTAAATAGAATGGACGACTACTGTTTCTTTTTCTTTTTTGACCAGGAACCATGAGGGATCCCCACATGGTAATATGAACAAGCCTACAAGGGCACCTCTCCAATCTCTGCTCCAAGGGGCTACCGGCACACTGTCAGGCGTTGATGAGAGCGACAGGCAGGGCCATGATCATACTCGCTTGGAACTCTCTTGTTCCAAGCAAATACAAGTTGCATATTTCCTAACAGTTGTGATGCCACTTCAGTATTCTTTTTTCCCCAAACTATTTCATTAACTTTTGTCACTTCTGTTTCTGAATCTTCAATCACACTACCTTGTGGAACCACCAACAAACCAAAAATCATCTGCCTATAACTCGAGAGCATGCCAGGATTCATTCTACTGCATTTCATAGGAGAAATATCCCAACAAACATGCCAGAAACACAAATGTTCCACTATCCCTAGATTATAAAAAAGTTTCAGTCATTTGAGCAAAGTGGCGTCACACTTTCAAAATGCAAACATAAGTAATACTTATCATAATAATTGCACATCATATATTTCCTTTTATACTAGAACCAATGGATTATTTCATGAAAGTTCATAGAACACAAACTCCGAAATTAGAACAATTACAGATAAGTAGCTGTTAATTAATGATAGAAAACATAACTAGCATAGACTATTGGCATGTCAGGCTAAGGCAAATGGTGGTCAGTTTTGTTAAAATCAAAATTCAAACTGCATTTAATAAATAAACCTGGCATGAGCTACATAAATAATACTATGAACACAACAGAAAAAAAGGGGTAAGATAATCAAGGAAATTAACATGATTATGCACACACAAAAAAAACTCACAATACAAAGCTCTGTTAGATTTTACCGAGAGAGATTGAGGACGAGCTGAGTGCCGGGATACCAGCATAATCATATCTCTTCTAGTGCAGAGGAGATGTTGTCACTGTGCTCAGAGCCATCTCTTTGTCACAACAGCTAGCTGTCAAGAGTACCACACAAATGATATCACCGGGGGAGTTGGGCCCCCTCTCCTCCCTCCCCGTACCCCCCCCCCCCGAAGCGGGGCAACCGGGGCGGCCCTCCCTCCCCTCGCCGCCCAGCCCCTACCTCCCACCCCTCCTCCCGCCGCTGCCGCCGGCTGGCGCGGCCAGGCGTTGCCCGCGCGGCGCCGTGGCGAGGCCGGCTCTCTCCCTCTTCCACTCGCGGTTCCCCGGCTCGAGCGGCGGTTTCCGGCGACGGTGCGCCTCGGCGGGTGGTGCTCCAGTGTAGATCGGGCGCAAGTATGGCGGCGGCGCGGCCCTTTGGCGGTGGTGGCGGTTGGCCGGCGGAGCCCTGCAGGCCCAGATCTGGGCCCTTTTGGGCCCGATCTGGGTCAGGGCGGGTTGGTCTGGCCTCCGGCGGGTCGCCTCCTGCTGGGCTGGCGAGTTGTGGGCGTTGGGATCGGCGGCTTCTGCACTGCGTCAGCTGCAGCACGGCGGCAGGAGCTTAACGGGCACGATCTGGGCCAGGCTGGGCAGGGGGTCCGGCGTGCTCCTGCGCCTGCGTCCGGTCTGCTACTGCTTGTGCTAGTGGAGGTTGTCCCCTCCCACGTGGCTGCGGTGCTCCCGGTCCCCATCATCGGTGGCCTCGTTTGGTTCGGCCGGCCTCGCAGCGTCTTGTTACTTCTTAAGCTTGCGTTGGTTTTTCCCTTAAAGAGGAAAAGGTGATGCAGCAAAGTAGAGATAATTATTTCCCTCAGTTTGAGAACCAAGGTATCAATCCAGTAGGAGGTACACGCAAGTCTCCAATCTATGCACCTGCACAAACAATCAAACACTTGCACCCAACGCGATAAAAGGGTTGTCAATCCCTTCACGGTCACTTGCAAGGATGAGATCTGATAGAGATAGATATAAAAGATTACTAAAACGTAAAACAAAGTAAAAACAAATAAATTGTAGCAAGGTATTTTTGGGTTTTTTGGTTGATAGATCTGAAAATATATGATGGAAAATAGACCCGGGGCCATATGTTTCACTAGAGGCTTCTCTCTTGAAAGAAAACATACGGTGGGTGAACAAATTACTATCGAGCAATTGATAGAAAAGCAAAGTTATGACGATATCCAAGGCAATGATTATGAATATAGGCATCACGTCCATGTTAAGTAGACCGACTCCTGCCTGCATCTACTAATATTACTCCACACATCGACCGCTATCCAGCATGCATCTAGAGTATTAAGTTCAAAAGAACGGAGTAACGCCATAAGTAAGATGACATGATGTAGAGGGATAAACTCAAGCAATATGATGAAAACCCCATCTTTTTACCCTTGATGGCAACAATACAATGCGTGCCTCGCTACCCCTACTTTGTCACTGGGTGAGGACACCGCAAGATTGAACCCAAAACTAAACACCTCTCCCATTGCAAGAAGAACCAATCTAATTGGCCAAACCAAACCGATAATTCAAAGAGAAATACAAAGATATCAAATCATGCATATAAGAATTCAGAGAAGATTCAAATAATATTCATAGATAATCTGATCATAAATCCACAATCCATGGCCGGAGAAGTCATAGTCCCGAGACTGAATCCGGCTCCAATTCTGCAATTCTGACACTAGAACACGGATAGAAAGATGGCAAGGGAACGAACAGTACATACCTTACCCCAGGCCCCAACACCGTCGTTGGAACCTATATTACCCCGTTGTTCTGTTCAGCTGGCGCCCGACGCCTTCCCCTCTGCCGAGATGACTCGAGACGCGCCTCGTCGGCGGGAGCACCGCCGTGCTAAACTGCTTCATCGTCCTCGCCTGGTACTAAGTTACTATAGATCCCAGTTAAGGCTCATTTTAAGAAAGCTTTTTTAGTTGCAAATCTTTACACTTATTGTCTTGAACTTCAGACTTGTCTAAAGCCTGGATACCGGAGAAAAAGGTTTGAGGAAGATCTGCAGAAGCTCCAGGCAGTATCTGTAAGCAGACAGAGTAGCCATCTCCACTGCCTTCAGCAGGAGTTAATATCTACTGCATGGCTCCCTCAAGAGGTTAGTTATTTGTTACATTTAGTGATTAGTCTGCCAGGCCCAGTCAGTGATGTAACTTTCCTTGTTTTCAGATTGGTTGCTTTATCCAGACAAGTCCTGCTGGCATGGACTCTGAGGGCTCAACAAATACTGATGCAAAGGTAATTGATGCTCATCAGTCTGAAGGTGAAGATACACTTCCAGGACATCATGGTACCCAAGATCTTCAACTTCTAACCACTGGAGGCAGAAATCCCCATGGGGGGCGATCTACATCAGTGTCAACATTTGAAGAGAGTAATGATGTAAGGTTTTGTCCCTCTTACATATTAGAAAATGTGCTGTTGAGCTAACAGTTGAAGATGAAAGTGCAGTGTGCAACTTCCATTTACATATTAGTAGATTTTAGCTTTCAACTTCTATGCATATTACTTCTATCTGCAATATGTTTATTAATTTTATTTGTATCTTGCAGGTCACCCTATGTGCATTATTAATGGTATGGAAGTGTCGATGCGGCGTCGTATGAGGGACGTGGTACATCGAGGACCTTGCAGTAACTTCGGGTACCAGTTGGCCATTCAGTTGTGACGGTTGCGGCAAATCTGTGTGCGGCGATTCATCTTTCTGACTGGAGGTGTAACGAAAGTGCTATTGTGAGCTCAAGCTCACATGATCTCGGATGAACAGTAAAATCCAAAAAATAGTAAAAAAATAAAAATCTGAATTTTTTTGGCAAGAAACATTGATGTTTTCTCCCAGCCAGCGGTGCCGATGGAGAAGAAAAGAGATCGGGCCGAGAAGAACTCTCAAGAGACGTCGGAAGGAGAGGAGATGAGAAGACGAAAGAGACTTGTTAATAAGAGCATAGCCGCAACTGGAGAACACCAGCTACTCCGCCCCGAGAGGCGTTTAAAAGAAGGAGAATGAGAACGACCCCTGAGAGAAGAGCAAACTTAGCGACGGGAAAACGAAGACGAGGCGAGACGACTAGCAGGAAGGCGAAGGGAGGGAGGCGATGCACTAGTGGATCTGGGGGGCGAATGAAGATGATCGGAGGAGACGACGTAGAGGAAAACAGGCAGGATGGAGGGAGAGAAGAAAGGGAGAGGGGAGATATGCCGAGCCCGGGGAGAGAGGATGAGGATAGGGGAGGGGGAGAGAGGGAGGGAGGGAGGGAGGGAGAGAGGGAGAGAGAGGGAGAGAGGGAGAGAGATGCCACTGTGAGAGAGAGAGAGAGAGAGAGAGATGCCACTGTTACATGAACCTTTAACAAAAAGAGAAACATGTCAAAATGCAATTTCAGTTACTCATTACAGGTCAGTTGTAAAATATCATAATGTAGTGAAATCTACAGTAACATGAGTTACGTGTCATCGTCCTTCCAAATGAAAAGAACAACTTGATTTGGAAATATTTGAGGATTATATTTTGTTTAAAGGAGGTTTGAAGTTTACCATCACTGATGATCTCAAAGTGCTTTTTTAGCTTCTTCAAGTGCTTCTGGTTTTACCGGTCCCATGTCATTCTTTGTAGACACTTATGGGATATAGGAGCAAGGCAAACTTGCTCAAGAAATCATTGCGCACGTAGTCTCCACACGTAAACCAAAGAGCCATAATTGTTCGTTTTAGTAGTTCTGGACTTTTATGGGAATAAATGTTACTTGAGATACTATACTTGGTCTTTTTACATCAATAAAATGAATCGGAAAGCAAGGCTTGTATTGGAAGTACCATGTGAATGCTTTTTTTTGTGAGATATGACAAAAGGAGCTCCTTGGTCTCATGTGCTAGGCATTAGTCGACTGTAGCCGCGATGGTTGGGGGAGGGAGAAAGGTGGAAATGAGTTGCCGCCCCAACCACCGGATCTAGCTTAAGTCATGATCAACATGTGTGTCATGTGTACCATCGGAACATTTTTCTCCATGTTTTTCAGAATTATTGTGAGAAAAACATCAAATCATTTTTAACGAATACGTACAACAAGAATATTTAGGCATGCAACAAATGACACTTACATCATGGAAGACAAACATGTACAATATACATGATCAATGAAGACAACAATGAAGAACCACGTTTGTAGCATAAAAAATGATCATTTCCAATAGACATGTGGAACTATTGCAATATACTTCTCGTGGTACATGTAACATCCCCAGTGTCATGCTACAGTGACCTCACACTAATGGTGCCATGTCATCAAGTTTGACTAAGCCAGATTGTCCCTTGATAAAAATCAAAGTTGAATTCAAATTCAAATTGCAAGTCAAAATAATATTTCTTCAAGCAGTCAAGGAAAAATGTAGGTAGTATCCCAAAATGCCAACCATGTTTGCATTCCCAAAATGCTCCAAGCAACTTTGAAATTGGTCCCACGGCAATTAAATTGGCCTTTTCAAAAATAAACAAATATTTAAACCTTCCCAAATGGCCTAAAACATTTTTGTGAATCTTTGGTATATTACAATGTATTTATGTGGCAGTTTTCACATTTAACAAAAATCAAATGTTATCAAAAGAAAATACAAAACAGTACCTAAGAAATAAAACAAAAAAATAAAAACAGAAAAGGGCCTAACTGACTACTGTGCATCTGGGCCCTAGTGGCCACAGAGCACTACCGGCCCACCTAAACCTTCCCCTACCTCGCTACAGGAGGTGGGGGAATCGTGGCGTCCATCCGCCGGCGATGGCTGTGCGTGGCGGCCATCCAGGCCCCCTTGTTGGATGAAACCGTCACCCACAACCCCCCAGGCGAACCCTAGCCCTTTTCTCCTTTCCCCTCTATCGTATCTCCTCTCCACAGCACGTGCTCGAGACATCAACACCCCGCCCTTGTCGATCCCGCGGCCACCTAGCTCCCCGCCGGTTAGCTCTGTGTCTAGGAGCTTTGTCTGACTCCTCTACATCAACCAAGCGCATCGGTTCAACCGGAGACCCCCACCTTGACTGGATCAAGCTCGTCCTCGCCTTCGGTCACCGACGCCACTCCGACGAACTGCACCGCCCCTGTTGCTCCTAAGCCCTCGGCGAGCCACCCTTGTGCTCCTCGGTGAGCACCGCGTCCTTCCCCTCTCTTCCCCGCTCGTTTCCATGCTTGTAGCCGCCGCCGCCATTGTTGCCGAAGCTCGTCGCTGCCGTTCGTTTCGCCGTTGCGGACGCGGCCCTGCCGCTGCTCTACTGCTCTTTGATGCTGCCGCTACTGCTTGCTACCGCTGCTCTTTGTTGCGCGCTGGCCCAGCCGCCCCAGCCGCTCGCTGCCGCCCGAACTCCTCGCCGCGAGCCCCTGACCCGCATGTGCGTGCTCCCCCTGCGCCACTCGCACCCAGGCTGCGCCCGGCGCACCCTTGCCCGCACCGTCTTGCGCGTGGGCCAAGCCCTCGCGCGCGCCGCCTCTGACCGTGCCCGCCTCCGGCCGGCCGCCCCCGCACGTGCCTGCAGCGGTCCCTAGCCGCCCACACCTCCCCTGACCATGCCGTGGCCGTCCCCCCGCTAACACAGGCCCGCTCATGGACGCGCGCGCTCGCAACCCCCCTACGCGCCCCGTGCCTTCATCCGCGCGCCGCTCGCCACTCGCCGCCGTCGTACCTGCGCGCCTCCTCCCTCGCACGCCAGCGCCGCTAACGTGGCGGGGCATGCCCCCCCCCCTCAGGTTGCTGCCTGGGCCCCCATTGACCTGCTGACTCAGCAGCCCCGAGGCCCACTGTCAGCCCCTCTGTGCGCTGTTAGGTGCACTGCACCGGGTGCACCCAGCCTTTTCTATTTTTTTTTCAAATTAAGTTAAATCCAGAAAATTCAAAAATTGTTTAAAATTTTGAAAATTAATAGAAAAATAACCGTAACTCAGTTAAAAATAATTTATATATGAAAAATGATCAGAAAAATATGACGAATCCAAATTTGTCATCCATATACCTGTCACACCCCTCGATCACTTCAAACATGGAACCTTACCCTCCGGATCGTCTATCCGATAATTTCCTAAAGCCGGGGAAATATCCACAGATATTTTCCCGCTCCGTCAGTAAAGCTTAGCACTACATTATGTCATCCCTAGCACAGCATATCGCCATGTCATGCATCGTGATGCATTTGCTTGCTTTATATTTACTATTCCTTCCCCGTCTTCTCTCCGGTAGACCCTGAGACCGACGCCACTCCCGAGTTTGACTACACTCCTGACGACCAGCCCCTTTCGGCAGAGCTTCCAGGCAAGCAAAACCCCCTTGATCATTCCTATATCGCCCATTCTTTCTCTCTCAGGCTTGCATTAGATTTTGCTACTGTTGTTCGATAGCTCCTATTCTGATGCATAGCCTGCTTTTGTAACCTGCTATTGTTACTTTACCTGTTGTCCTATATGCTTAGTATAGGCTGGTTAGGGATCCGTCCGACGCCCTACACCCTTGTCAGTGCTGCCAGGCTTTACTACCAGAAGATTCAACCAATGTGATTGATGTGCAGAGACCGACACAACACCGCACACCCCCTTAGTTGTACGACTCTGCAGAGCTACTATTGAGTGCCGAGGGTGATACCTCCTACCGCACTCCTGATGATATCTCTGTAGCGTAGCTAAACGGTTGTGAGTTAACGAGGGTGATTCCTCTTTCACCACCTTCGACGATGCCTCTGTCGTGCCACCCCTCAAGTGTGAATCCATCGAGGGTGATTCCTCCAAGTTTACCTTGACGGTTACATCGAGTAGGAATCCAACGAGGGTGATTCCTCGGGTTCCCCCTTGATGTCTTGGACACACGGTTACCCTGTCTTTTACCTCAGTCCCTTGTTGAAGTCGGGTCAACCCCGAGGAGTACCTGCGAGAGATGTGAAGTCAGGTTGACCGTGAGGGTACCCGCGAGATAATGACACAACACGGCCGGGCAGGCAGACCGCCCCAGGGAGGGATGGGCCTGACCCTTGCCGTAAGTCCGCGAGACGGGGCGACAGGAGCACTGATCGTCACCGCGAGCTCCCAACACACTAACGGTTTGGATATGTGATCTGAGTAGGCCTCTGGCCTTTTTGCACTGACCACCACGCGGGAATAAGTATGGGCGCTCGGCGTCGTATGATTCTCCCAAAAGCTTTGTCAGACGTCCAGTTCAGCATTGTGGGCCTATCAGGCCAGTGCCATCCAGGATGAGGTGGTGCTCGTCCCGGCTCGTCGCATAACGACCCAGAGTGCAAAGGGTGATGGGCCCAAGACCCCTGAGCACTTAGGATGTAGACCGGTGGGGACTGCTACTTCATGAGCTTGCGTTGGTTTTTCCCTTGAAGAGGAAAGGGTGATGCAGCAAAGTAGAGATAGTATTTCCCTCAGTTTGAGAACCAAGGTATCAATCCAGTAGGAGGAACACACAGGTCTCCAATAGTTGCACCTACACAAACAAACAAATACTTGCACCCAACGCGATAAAAGGGGTTGTCAATCCCTTCATGGTTAATTGCAAGGATGAGATCTGATAGAGATAGGTATAAAAGATAAATAAAAGTGCAAAATAAATTAAAGATAAATAAATTGCAGCAAGGTATTTTTGTGTTTTTAGTTTTATAGATTTGAAAATAATATGATGATAAATAGACCTGGGGCCAAAGTTTTCACTAGAGGCTTCTCTCTTGAAAGAACGCGTACGGTGGGTGAACAAATTACTGTTGAGCAATTGATAGAAAAGGGCATAGTTATGACGATATCTAAGGCAATGATCATGAATATAGGCATCATGTCCGTGACAATTAGACCGACTCCTGCCTGCATCTACTACTACTACTCCACACATCGACCGCTATCCAGCATGCATCTAGTGTATTAAGTTAACAAGAACGGAGTAACGCCTTAAGCAAGATGACATGATGTAGAGGGATAGATCCAATCATTATGGTATAAACCCCACCTTTTTATCCTCGCTACCCCTTCTGTCACTGGGTGAGGACACCGCAAGATTGAACCCATTACAAAGCACCTCTCCCATTGCAAGAAAAATCAATCTAGTTGGCCAAACCAAGTCAATAGATCTGGAAGAAATACAAAGCTATCTTAATCATGCATAAAAGAGTTCATAGAAGACTCAAATAATATTCATAGATAATCTGATCATAAATCCACAATTCATCGGATCTCAACAAATGCCGCAAAATAAGATTACATCGAATAGAACTCCAAGAACATCGAGGAGAACATTGTATTGAAGATCAAAGAGAGAGAAGAAGTCATCTAGCTGCTAGCTATGGACCCGTAGGTCGGTGGTGAACTACTCACACATCATCAGAAGCGCAGCAAGGTTGATGTAGAAGCCCTCCGTGATCGAATCCCCCTCCGGCAGAGTGCCGGAAAAGGCCCCGAGATGGGATCTCACGAGAACAGAAGCTTGCGGCGGCGGAAAAGTATTTTTGGTGTGCCCTCTGGTATACGGGGAATATTTGGGTATTTATGGAGCTGAGATTAGGGTTGGAGGAGCCACGGGGGCCCCACAAGCTCATAGGGCGCCCTCCTAGGGCGCGCCTGGTGAGATTGTAGCTCACCCGTGGGACTTCTGGCCTCCTCTCGAAGCTTCCTAGGTTTCTTCTGGTCCAAAAAAAATCGTCAAAAAGTTTCATTCCATTTGGACTCCGTTTGGTATTGATTTTCTGTAAAAGACAAAAACAAGGAAAAAACAACAACTAGCACTGGGCACTAGGTTAATAGGTTAGTCCCAAAAATGCTATAAAATAGCATAATAATGCATATAAAACATTCAAGATGGATAATTTAATAGCATGGAACAATAAAAAATCATAGATACGTTGGAGACATATCAAGCATCCCCAAGCTTAATTCCTGCTCGTCCTCGAGTAGGTAAATGATAAAAACAGAATTTTTGATGTGGAATGCTACCTAACATGTTCATCATGTAATCTTTCCTATTGTGGCATGAATATTCAGATCCATAAGATTCAAAACAAAAGTTTAATATTGACATAAAAACAATAATACTTCAAGCATACTAATAAAGCAATCATGTCTTCTCAAAATATCATGGCTAAAGAAAGTTATCCCTACAAAATCATATAATCTTATCATGCTCTATCTTCATCACACAAAGTATTTATCATGCACAACCCTGATGACAAGCCAAGCAATTGGTTCATACTTTTAACGTTCTTAAGCCTTTTCAACTCTTATGCAATACATGAGCGTGAGCCATGGATATAGCACTATAGGTGGAATAGAATATGATGGTGGAGGTTGTGTGGAGAAGACAAAAAAGGAGAAAGTCTCATATCAACGAGGCTAATCAATGGGCTATGGAGATGCCCATCAATTGATGTCAATGCAAGGAGTAGGGATTGCCATGCAACGGATGCACTAGAGCTATAAGTGTATGAAAGCTCAAAAGAAAACTAAGTGGGTGTGCATCCAACTCGCTTGCTCACGAAGACCTAGGGCAATTTGAGGAAGCCCATCATTGGAATATACAAGCCAAGTTCTATAATGAAAAATTCCCACTAGTAATATATGAAAGTGACAAAATAGGAGACTCTCTATCATGAAGAACATGGTGCTATTTTGAAGCACAAGTGTGGAAAAAGGATAGTAATATTGTCCCTTCTCTCTTTTTCTCGCATATTTTTTTTATTTTTTTCCTATTTTTTTCTTTTTGGGCTCTTTGGCCTCTATTTTTTGGGGGGCTCTTTGGTCTCTTTTTTATTTTAAGTCCGGAGTCTCATCCCGACTTGTGGGGGAATCATAGTCTCTATCATCCTTTCCTCACATGGGACAATGCTCTAATAATGATGATCATCACACTTTTATTTACTTACAACTCAAGAATTACAACTCGATACTAGAACAAAAATATGACTCTATATGAATGCCTCATACATGATCATGAAAAGCAATATGACAATGATGGTATGTGTCATAATAAAACGGAATGGTGGAAGTTGCATGGCCATATATCTCGGAATGGCTATGGAAATGCCATAATAGGGAGATATGGTGGCTGTTTTGAGGAAGATATAAGGTGGCTTATGTGTGAAAGAGCGTATCATATCACGGGATTTGGATGCACCGGCGAAGTTTGCACCAACTCTCAAAGTGAGAAAGGGCAATGCACAGTACCGAAGAGGCTACCAATGATGGAAGGGTGAGAGTGCGTATAATCCATGGACTCAACATTAGTCATAAAGAACGCACATACTTATTGCAAAAGTTTATTAGCCCTCGAAACAAAGTACTAATACGCATGCTCCTAGAGGGATGTATTGGTAGGAAAATACCATCGCTCGTCCCCGACTGCCACTCATAAGGAAGACAATCATAAATAAATCATGCTCCAACTTCATCGCATAACGAGAGACCATACGTGCATGCTTTGGGAATCACAAACCTTAACACAAATATTCTTACTAATCCACAATTACTCACTAGCATGACTCTAATATCACCATCTTTATATCTCAAAACAAATGCAAGGAATCAAACTTCTCATATATTCAATGATCTTCATGATTTTTTTTTATTATATCCCTCTTGAATACCCATCATATTAGGACTAAATTCATAACCTAAGAAAAATTCCATACTATTTTTAAGACTGTCAAAATAATATAAGTGAAGCATGAGAGTTCACCAATTTCTTCAAAATAAAACCATCGCCGTGCTCTAAAAAGATATAAGTGAAGCAGTAGAGCAACTGCCTAGCTCAAAAGATATAAGTGAAGCACATAGAGTATTCTAATAAATTCACAATTAATGTGTGTCCCTCTCAAAAGGTGTGTACAGCAAGGATGATTGTGGCAAACTAAAAAGCAAAGACTCATATAATACAAGACGCTCCAAGGAAAACACATATCATGTGGTGAATGAAAATATAGCCTCAAGTAATTTTATCGATGGATTGAAGACAAAACAGGGGATGCCATCCGGGGCATCCCCAGGCTTAGATGCTTGGTTTTCCTTGAATATTACCTTGGGGTGCCTTGGGCATCCTCAAGCTTAGGCTCTTGCCACTCCTTATTTCGTAGTCCATCGAAACTTCACCCAAAACTTGAAAACTTCACAACACAAAACTCAACAGAAAACTCGTGAGCTCCATTAGTATAATAAAAGCAAATCTCCACTTAGCTACTGTTGTGAACTCATTCCAAATTCATATTAGAATTATATTTACTGTAGTCCAACTTCACCATGGTTCATACCCCCTGATACTACCCATAGATTCATCAAAATAAGAGAACAATGCATAGAAAACAGAATCTGTCAAAAACAGAACAGTCTGTAGCAATCTGGACAACGACCATACTTCTGTAACTCTAAAAATTCTGCAAAATTAGAACAACCTGGGAAATGTTTATATCAATCTTGTGTATAAAAATCAGAATTTTCCACATTCCAGCAAATTTTGATAATTTTGCTACTGGACGCAAAAGTTTCTGTTTTTCAGCAAAATTGAATCAACAATCTTCCAAACCATCCCAAAGGTCTTACTTGGCACAAACACTTATTAAAACTCTTAAACGCAATCATAATAGAGGATAATTGCATATACTCATAAAAACATAAAGGAAAAAATATTGGGTTGTCTCCCAATAAGCGCTTTTCTTTAAGGCCTTTTAGCTAGGCATTGATAATTTTAATGATGCCCGCATGAAATACAAGAATTGAAGCACAAAGAGAGCATTATAAAGCATTTGAAAATCACATTTAAGTCTAACATACTTCCTATGCATAGGCATTTTATAAGCAAACAAATTATCAAAACAAGCAAAAACTAGCATATGCAAGGAAGAAGAATAAAACATTGACAATCTTAACATGAAGAGAGGTAATTTAGTAACATGAAAATTTCTACAACCATATTTCCCTCTCTCATAATAATCACATGTGGGATCATATTCAAATTCAACAATATAGCCATCACATAACATATTCTCTGCATGATCCACATGCATGCAAAGTTGACACTCTTCCAAAATAGTGGGATTATCATCAAATAAATTCATGACCTCTCCAAGCCCACTTTTACCAAAAATTTCATAAGATTGATCATTCTCCAAAGTAGTGAAATCATTATTACCTAGAGTTGATACTCTTCCAAACCAACTTTCAATATTATTGCAAACACTATTATCAATATCATATTCAACATGAGGCTTAAATAGTTTTTCAAGATCATAAGAAGAATTCATCACCCCAATCATGATCATTACAATAAGTAATGGACATAGCAAAATTAGCATCCCCAAGCTTAGGGTTTTGCATATTATCAGCATAATTGACATTAATAGGATTTATAATAACACCATTGCAATCATGCTTTTCATTCAAGGAGCTATCGTGAATCACTTCATAAATTTCCTCTTTTAGCACTTCATCACAATTTTCAGATTCACGAATTTCAAGCAAAACTTCATAAAGATAATCTAGTGCACTCAACTCACTAGCAATTGGTTCATCATAGCTGGATCTTTTAAAAAGATTAGCAAGTGGATGAGGATCCATAAGCTTTTTGTTTTTGATTTCCAATAAACATGCAATTATACCAAACAAACAAGTAAAGCAACAAGGTAAAACATAAAGGCAAACGAAAAGGCAAATATTTTTGTGTTTTTCTGAAAAGGTTTTAGAAGTGGGGGAGAGGAAAACGAGAGGCAAATGGCGAATAATGTAAGTGCAAGAGATGAGAGTTTATGATTGGTACTTGGTAGGCTTGATGTAGATCCTCCCCGGCAACGGCGCCAGAAATTCTTCCTGCTACTTCTTGAGCTTGCGTTGGTTTTTCCCTTGAAGAGGAAAGGGTGATGCAGCAGAGATAAGTATTTCCCTCAGTTTGAGAACCAAGGTATCAATCCAGTAGGAGGAACACACAAGTCTCCAACAGTTGCACCTACACAAACAAACAAATACTTGCACCCAACGCGATAAAAGGGGTTGTCAATCCCTTCACAGTTAATTGCAAGGATGAGATCTGATAGAGATAGGTATAAAAGATAAATAAAAGTACAAAATAAAGTAAAGATAAATAAATTGCAGCAAGGTATTTTTGTGCTTTTGGTTTTATAGATCTGAAAATAATATGATGATAAATAGACCCGGGGGCCATAGTTTTCACTAGAGGCTTGTCTCTTGAAAGAACGCATATGGTGGGTGAACAAATTACTGTTGAGCAACTGATAGAAAAGCGCATAGTTATGATGATATCTAAGGTAATGATCATGAATATAGGCATCACGTCCGTGACAAGTAGACCGACTCCTGCCTGCATCTACTACTATTACTCCACACATCGACCCCTATCCAGCATGCATCTAGTGTATTAAGGTAACAAGAACGGAGTAACGCCTTAAGCAAGATGACGTGATGTAGAGGGATAGATCAAATCAATATGGTATAAACCCCACCTTTTTATCCTTAATGACAACAATAAAAATACATGCCTCACTACCCCTTCTGTCACTGGGTGAGGACACCGCAAGATTGAACCCATTACGAAGCACTTCTCCCATTGCAAGAAAAATCAATCTAGTTGGCCAAACCAAATCAATAGATCAGAGAGAAATACAAAGCTATTGTAATCATGCCTAAAAGAGTTCGGAGAAGACTCAAATAATATTCATAGATAATCTGATCATAAATCCACAATTAATCGGATCTCAACAAATGCACCGGAAAAGTAGATTACATCAAATAGAACTCCAAGAACATCGAGGAGAACATTGTATTGAAGATCAAAGAGAGAGAAGAAGCCATCTAGCTACTAGCTATGGACCCGTAGGTCAATGGTAAACTACTCACACATCATCGGAAGGGCAGCAATGTTGATGTAGAAGCCCTCCGTGATCGAATCCCCCTCTGGCGGAGTGCCGAAAAAGGCCCCAAAATGGGATCTCACGAGAACAGAAGCTTGCGGCGGCGGAAAAGTATTTTTTTTGTGCCCTGTGGTATTCGGGGAATATTTGAGTATTTATGGAGCTGAGATTAGGGTTAGAGGAGCCATGGGGGGGGGCACAAGCTTATAGGGCGCGCCCCCCCTAGGGGGCGCCTGGTGAGTTTGTGGCTCACCCGTGGGCCTTCTGGCCTCCTCCAGAAGCTTCCTAGGTTTCTTCTGGTACAAGAAAAATCGTAAAAAAGTTTCATTTTGTTTGGACTCCGTTTGGTATTGATTTTCTGTAGAAGAAAAAAATAAGGAAAAAATAGCAACTGGCACTGGGCACTAGGTTAATAGGTTAGTCCCAAAAATGATATAGAATAGCATAATAATGCATATAAAACATCCAACATGGATAATATAATAGAATGGAACAATAAAAAAATTATAGATACGTTGGAGACGTATCAGGGACCTCTCTGCGGAGCCTAGGTCAGTCTACGGCGTGTCGATCAGCCGAGGCCGGGCATGACCCGGAAAAGTGTGTTCGGCCAAAGTTAATCGAGCGTGTTGGGTAAGTTGGTGCACCCCTGTAGGGAAGTATATCTATTTGAATAGTCGTGTCCACGGTAACGAACGCTCGGAGTTGTATCCCGATCTGTTACAACTAGAACTGGATACTTGAGACACTAAATGGATATGATGGCTCCGGGATCGCTTTCTCGCAAGCAATCGAGGAAGGATCTCTGGGCGTTACTAAAATATACTTGTTACTTTATGATATGCTAATCTGCACTCTTCTAATGCTGCAAGACGCTGCAAGATACTAGTCTTCCATAGGCTAGGCCTTCCCTTCTATTCCGGCATTTCTGCAGTTTAGTCCAAAGATATAGCCCCATTCCTTTGATACCGATGCATACTTAGTATAGATCTGATGTAAGTCTTGCGAGTACTTTGGATGAGTACTCATGGTTCCTTTGCTACCTCTTTTCCCCTCTACCCGATTGCTGCGATCAGATGACGGAGCCCAGGAGCCAGTTGATCACATCGATGACTACTACTACACCGACGGAACCTACTACTACATGGAGACCGATGACCAGGAGTAGATAGGAGGCTCCCAGGTAGGAGGCCTGCGCCTTTTCAATCTAGATGTCATTGTTTTCCTCAGCCTTCTTAAGGCAAACTTGTTTATCTTATGTCTGTACTCAGATATTGTTGCTTCCGCTGACTTATGTATTCGAGCCTTCGTGGACCTGCTTGTAATATAAAGCTTTATGTTTGAATTTGTGTTTAGCGTTGTGTTGTGATATCTTCCCGTGAGTTTCTGATCTTGATCATGCGCATGTGCATGTATGATTAGTGCATGATTAAGTCGGGGGGCATCACAAGTTGGTATCAGAGCCAACTGCCTGTAAGAAGCCCCTTTCCAACTCCTTGGTCGATGTTGAGTCTAGTCTTCAAAAAACTATCTTGCTAACATTGTTGTGTGGCTTACGGGCCCACATCACAAATGGATGGGTTTAGGATCTTTTATTTCGCATCTTTACTCTAGGATTCTGATCTCTCTTCTTTTCGGGTTAAAGATTTTACTAACTCTATCTCTAGGATATCGTAACTACTTCCTCCCGGAGAGCCCCTCATTCCAGATGATCGCTTGATTCACAAGAAGGTCTCAAATATACTCTTCGATGTTTTCCCGAGAACCTTGTGCCCACCGCTTTTGCTATTCCCTACCACCGATAAATCCTTATGGATAACTACTTACACTTGTCATTCATACCTTCATTCCCAGTTGCCCTTGTTATTACTTGATACCCTAAAAAATTCTTTGATATTCCGAGAATCTTTCGTGCCTACTGCTTTGCAGCTCCATTCCACATGAATACATCTACGAATAATTTCTCACACTTACCAGGGATTAGTTCATGTTGTTCATGTGTTTCATGAAATACTTGATAATGCTATTCGATCTTCCGAAAATCCTCTACAGCCTATTGCTCTTGAAATTCTTGCCTGCTTGCATTATGGTTAATTCCATATGTCTAGTAGTCTTTGTTGACATCCCTTGGCATTGCCATTTTGAGCCTAATGATTCAATGTGTGCGGATGCACGCAATCATTAGTTGACCCTTAGAAATTATCTTTCTGGCTCAGATGCCATTCCATATATGAGTTGGTTCTCGGCAAATCAAACCTTGATTGATTGTCCATATAATTCTAATCAACTTACTCGTATTTGATAAGAGCATCTGATTCGGATACACCGATCTGGAAATCATAATTCCTTTGTATTTAAGTGTCAAATTATTAAGATGTTTATATGATCCGATGCCTTTGCATTCTTTCTTCTTCTGGTTGAGCACCTGTACTCACATCAAATTCTTTGCGGTCCGCCAGATCCTTTGGTGGATTATTATCTTGCTTTTCCTTCATATTCTAAAAACCTTGAGTTTTTCCCCTGATACCTATGCCTTTAGCAATGGTGTATCCTCTACTTCTTGCAGTCTATACTCCGCTTCGAGATGGTACCTGTGCCCCTATAAGTGTGTTGTATAGATTCATACAATGTCCCGATGGGTTGTATCTGTGCTTTTGAATCTATGTGAACCCGAAAGTTTTCAGGGTCATGCTCCTCTGATAATTCACCAGGTAGATTTTCACACTCAAATCATTTTTAACAGAGCAGTGAATGAAAGGTTATGCATTGGAGAAGTGGGAGTCGACCTTGAACTTTTTGTTCATGCCCATGGACACGATGTAGATCTTATCATGGAAGCTTCTCTTAAAATTAATTATCTCCTTGGTATAATTTCACCTTATATCTGGGATTTGGTCTTTTGCAATCGTGGTTCCAACCATATTGTTCTTCCTTGATCCCATTTCTCGGACAAGTTAAAGTACTTGTCTTCTGCAGATCAATACACATGTCCAACCTCTATTCTGCTCTACCTTCGAGTATTACCCTATGGTATCTCGATAATATCACATAACCTTGTTGCTTATTATGAGTCTTCATCAAGTATTATTTCTCACCGATTCCAATTTTTCCGGGATTCTGAGTTGTTAGTCACTCGAGGACACCGATAACTAAATCGAGTCCGCACTACAATTCAACAACTCTTAGTAATCTTCATTACTTACGAGTTTGTACTTGATCATGTCATTCCTAGTCGATTGGCTACATCATCATCGTCATGCTAAAGCTTGACTGTGCTACCTATGTCCTTCATCCCCGGAACACAATCCCGACAGTGCGCTAAGCTACATCGAGCTTTCAACATCATATTGTTTGTCTTGAAAGGAAACTCTGACTCAGAGATTGCATCTTGTCTGTGGTTCTAATAACCTTTTGCTTCACCGTTCCTTTGTCTTGATGTCATCATCGATCGATTACATCTTCATGAAACCTCTCGACAAAATGTGTCATAATCATCGTCAACAATTTGACTTCTTCTAATTTGCGCATTGAATTCATGATGAGAAGTACCATCCTTGTACCTTGGTAATTTGTGTTACCATCGGCATCATCCTTACCTTCTTTCCAACACAAACTTGTTCGTGTTATGGAGCTCCTTGCTATCCAGCTTATGTTTTGTTCTACCTTGGAGTATTACCGTCTTTTATGTCAAGGATGTTGTGAGAATTGCTCCACCTCTTAAGAATTCTTGATATAGTAATACTTCTTGCCATCTCCATTTATTTCTTGGTCCCCGTATTGTCCCTAACCGGAATACCAACAAGTGAACTCTATTGTGAGACTTCAATACTTCTAGCAACCCTATTGCTTTGAGACCGAGGACAAGACCTGGTCTTCGGACGTTGTTTCCGTATTCGGGATCAAAGCCAAGTTGATGGGGGGGTTCGGCTAGGGGTGATTCCTGGCTTCTGGATGTCGACCCGTCACTGGGGCTCAAGGCCGGAGGCGTGTCATGAGGAGAGGGTTCGACCGAGAGTGACTCTTGGCGTCCGAACACTAGTTCCGCGTTAAGGCCCGAAGCTGGGTCTTCGGCGGGCATCACTAGCATGGTCGAAGGGGATTCCTGGCCTCCGGTCAGGGTGGGGTCATCCGGGCTCGAGGCCGTCTGAAGGGTTGAGGCCGATCCGTAGATCGGATCGGGAGAAAACTCCGGAGTGGGCGCCGCGGGGCCCATAGGGTACGGGGAGAGGTTGCGAATCTGGCAAAGACCAGATCGCCTCGAGCGTCCGCAACGTACTCCAAGTTATCGACTCTACTCTAGTGCTCAGGGGCAAAATTGTTGATTTGGTCTACATGACCAGTTGGGTTGGCGTGCAGCACGATGCTGCCGAACGCGAAGAGTTGGCCGGGGACAAAGAGGTCCCCGGAGCTGCCGCCCGCTCCGATGATCAGGCGAGCCATTGATCCTTCGGCGACCCAACAGCAGAACTCTCAATGAAAGCACCAATGTCGGTGTCAAAACCGGCGGATCTCGGGTAGGGGGTCCCGAGCTGTGGATCTAGGATCAATGGGGAACAAGGGATGAAGAACACGGTGTTTACCCAGGTTCGGGCCCTCTCTAAGAGGTAAAATCCTACGTCCTGCTTGATCATATTTGATGTGTATGATATGGTTACAGAGTCGATCTACCACGAGATCAGGCGAGCTAAACCCTAGGTTGATGGGGTGATGAATGTTGCTCCAGCCCTAAAGACTAAAACCCCTTGGTTTATATAGACACCAGTAGGGTTAGGGTTACATGCGATCGGTTACAATGAAGGAAAGATCACGCAAACCTTTGACTTGGAGGGCACACCACGACTCCGAAGATCTCATATCCGGCCGCGGATCCGCGCTCTAGCTTGGCCCCATAGTGGCCCATCAGTCCGGCCCACATGTAGTAAGTCGACGGCCCGAGGACCCCTCAATCTAGGACTCCCATACCGGGTGCACCCAGCCTTTTCTATTTTTTTTCGAATTAAGTTAAATTCAGAAAATGTTTAGAACTTTGAAAATTAATAGAAAAATAACCGTAACTCGGTTGAAAATAATTTATATATGAAAAATGATCAAAAAAATATGACGAATCAGAATATGTCATCCATATACCTGTCACACCCCTCCATCACTTCAAACATGGAACATTCCTCTCTGGATCGTCTGTCTGATAACTGCCTAAAGCCGAGGAAATATCCACAAATATTTTCCCAACACACTAACGGTTTGGATATGTGATTTGAGTAGGCCTCTGGCCTTTTCGCACTGACCACCATGCGGGAATAAGTATGGGCGCTCGGCGTCGTACGATTCTCCTGAAAACTTTGTCAGACGTCTAGTTCAGCATTGTGGGCCTGTCGGGCCAGTGCCATCCAGGATGAGGTGGTGCTCGTCCCGGCTCATCGCATAACGACCTAGAGTGCAAAGGGCGATGGGCCCAAGACCCCTGAGCACTTAGGATGTAGACCGGCGGAGACCTCTCTGCGGAGCCTAGGTAGGTCTACGGCGTGTCGATCAACCAAGGTCGGACATTGACCCGGAAAAGTGTGTCCGGCCAAAGTTAATCGAGTGTGTTGGGTAAGTTGGTGCGCCCCTGCAGGGAAGTATATCTATTCGAATAGTCGTGTCCACGATAACGGACACTTGGAGTTGTATCCCGATCTATTACAAGTAGAACTGGATACTTGAGACACTAAATGGATATGATGGCTCCGGGATCGCTTTCTCGCAAGCAGTCGAGGAATGATCTCTGGGCTTTACTAAAATATACTCGTTACTTTATGATATGCTAATCTGCACTCTTCTAATGCTGCAAGACACTGCGAGATGCTAGTCTTCCATAGGCTAGGGCTTCCCTTCTATTCTGGCATTTCTACAGTTTAGTCCAAAGATATAGCCCCATTCCTTTGATACCGATGCATACTTAGTATATATCTGAAGTAAGTCTTGCGAGTACTTTGGAAGAGTACTCACGGTCGGTTTGCTACCTCTTTTCCCCTCTACCTGATTGTTGCGATCAGATGACGGAGCCCAGGAGCCAGCTGATCCCGTCGATGACTACTACTACACCGACGGAACCTACTACTACGTGTAGACCGACGACCAGGAGTAGGTAGGAGGCTTCCAAGCAGGAGGCCTGCGCCTTTTCGATCTAGATGTCATTGTTTTTCTCAGCCTTCTTAAGGCAAACTTGTTTATCTTATGTCTGTACTCAGATATTGTTGCTTCCGTTGGCTTATGTATTCAAGCCTTCGTGGCCCTGCTTGTAATATAAAGCTTTATGTTTGAATTTGTGTATAGAGTTGTGTTGTGATACCTTCCCGTGAGTCTCTGATCTTGATCGTGCACATTTGCGTGTATGATTAGTGCACGATTAAGTCGGGGGCGTCAGGGTACACAAGAAACGCCATACACGTCTTCGACATGTAAAAATTGAAGGAAATATGCCCTAGAGGCAATAATAAAGTTGTTATTTATATTTCCTTATATCATGATAAATGTTTATTATTCATGCTAGAATTGTATTAACCGGAAACTTGATACATGTGTGAATACATAGACAAAACATCGAGTCCCTAGTAAGCCTCTACTGGACTAGCTTGTTGATCAAAGATGGTTAAGTTTCCTAACCATAGACATGTGTTGTCATTTGATGAACGGGATCACATCATTAGGAGAATGATGTGATGGACAAGACCCATCCGTTAGCTTAGCATAATGATCGTTAAGTTTTATTGCTATTGCTTTCTTCATGACTTATACATATTCCTTTGACTATGAGATTATGCAACTCCCGAATACCGGAGGAACACCTTGTGTGCTATCAAACGTCACAACGTAACTGGGTGATTATAAAGATGCTCTACAGGTGTCTCCGAAGGTGTTTGTTGGGTTGGCATAGATCGAGATTAGGATTTGTCACTCCAAGTATCAGAAAGGTATCTCTGGGCCCTCTCGGTAATGCACATCATGATAAGCCTTGCAAGCAATGTGACTAATGAGTTAGTTACGAGATGATGCATTACGGAACGAGTAAAGAGACTTGCCGGTAATGAGATTGAACTAGGTATGGAGATACCGACGATCGAATCTCGGGCAAGTAACATACCGATGACAAAGGGAATGACGTATGTTGTCATTGCGGTTTGACCGATAAAGATCTTCGTAGAATATGTAGGAAGCAATATGAGCATCCAGGTTCCGCTGTTGGTTATTGACCACAGATGTGTCTCGGTCATGTCTACATAGTTCTCAAACCCGTAGGGTCCGCACGCTTAACGTTCGATGACGATTTGTATTATGAGTTATGTGTTTTGGTGACCGAAGATTGTTCGGAGTCCCGGATGAGATCAGGGACATGACGAGGACTCTCAAAATGGTCGAGAGGTAAAGATTGATATATTGGATGATAGTATTCGGACACCGGAAGTGTTTCGAAATGTATCGGGTACGTATCGGAGTACGGGGGGGTTACCGGAACCCCCCGGGGGAAGATATGGGCCATATGGGCCATAGGAGGGAGGCACACCAGCCCACAAAGGGGTGGCGCGCCCTCCACAGGGAAGGAGGCCGAATAGGATTAGGAGAGGGGGCTGCGCCCCCCTTTCCTTCTCCCTCCTTCTCTCTTTCCCCCTTTCCCCCTCCGGTAAAAGGAAAGGGGGGGCCGAATCCTACTAGGAGCCCAAGTGGGACTCCTCCCACTTGGGGCGCCCCTAGGGCCGGCCTCCTCCCCTCTCCCTCCTTTATATACGGGGGCGGGGGGCGCCTCCAAGGACACAACAATTGTTCTTAGCCGTGTGCGGCGCCCCCTCCACCGTTTACTCCTCCGATCATATTGTCGTAGTGCTTAGGCGATGCCCTACGCGGATCACTTCACCATCACCGTCACCACGCCGTCGTGCTGACGAAACTCTCCCTCAACACTTTGCTGGATCAAGAGTTCGAGGGACGTCATCGAGCTGAACGTGTGCAGAACTCGGAGGTGCCGTACGTTCGGTGCTTGATCGGTTGAATCGAGAAGACGTTCGACTACATCAACCGCGTTAAGCTAACAATTCCACTTTCGGTCTACGAGGGTACGTGGACACACTCTCCCCCTCTCGTTGCTATGCATCTCCTAGATAGATCTTGCGTGAGCGTAGATTTTTTTTTTGAAATTGCATGCTACGTTCCCCAACAGTGGCATCCGAGCCAGGTCTATGCGTAGATGATATGCACGAGTAGAACACAAAGAGTTGTGGGCGATGATAGTCATAGTGCTTACCACCAACGTCTTATTTTGATTCAGCGGTATTGTTGGATGAAGCGGCCCGGACCAACCTTACATGACCACGTTCATGAGACCGGTTCCACCGACAGACATGCAACTTGTTTTGCATAAAGGTTGCTGGCGGGTGTCTGTTTCTCCAACTTTAGTTGAATCGAATTTGACTACGGCCGGTCCTTGTTGAAGGTTAAAACAGCAAACTTGACGAAACATCGTTGTGGTTTTGATGCGTAGGTAAGAACGGTTCTTACTAGAAACCTATAGCAGCCATGTAAAACTTGCAACAACAAAGTAGAGGACGTCGAACTTGTTTTTGCAGGGCATGTTGTGATGTGATATGGTCAAGACATGATGTGATATACGTTATTGTATGAGATGATCATGTTTTGTAAAAGTTATCGGCAACTGGCAGGAGCCTTATGGTTGTCGCTTTATTGTATGAAATGCAATCGCCATGTAATTGCTTTACTTTATCACTATGCGTTAGCGATAGTTGTAGAAGCAATAGTTGGCGAGACGACAACGACGCTACGATAAAGATCAGGGTGTCATGCCGGTGACGATGGAGATCATGATGGTGCTTTGGAGATGGAGATCAAAGGCACAAGATGATGATGGCCATATCATGTCACATATTTTGATTGCATGTGATGTTTATCTATTATGTATCTTATTTTGCTTAGTACGGCGGTAGCATTATAAGATGATCCCTCACCAAAAATTTAAAGGTACAAGTGTTCTCCCTGAGTATGCACCGTTGCGACAGTTCGTCGTGCCGAGACACCACGTGATGATCGGGTGTGATAAGCTCTACGTTCACATACAACAGGTGCAAGACAGTTTTGCACATGCAGAATACTCGGGTTAAACTTGACGAGCCTAGCATGTACAGACATGGCCTCGGAACACTAGAGACCGAAAGGTCGAACGTGAATCATATAGTAGATATGATCAACATAGAGATGTTCACCATTGAAGACTACTCCATCTCACATGATGATCAGACATGGTTTAGTTGATATGGATCACGTGATCATTTAGATGACTCGAGGGATGTCTATCTAAGTGGGAGTTCTTAAGTAATATGATTAATTGAACTTAATTTATCATGAACTTAGTCCTGATAGTATTTGCATATCTATGTTATAGATCAATAGCTCGCGTATAGCTCCCCTGTTTTATTTTGATATGTTCCTAGAGAAAACTAAGTTGAAAGATGATAGTAGCAATGATGCGGACTTGATCCGTGATCTGAGGATTATCCTCACTGCTGCACAGAAGAATTATGTCCTTGATGCACCACTATGTGACAGACCTATTGCAGGAGCAGATGCAGACATTATGAACGTTTGGCAAAAGCTCGATATGATGACTACTTGATAGTTTAGTGCACCATGCTTTACGGCTTAGAACCGGGACTTCAAAAATATTTTGAACGCCACGGAGCATATGAGATGTTCCAACAGCTGAAATTGGTATTTCAGACTCATGCCCGTGTCGAGAGGTATGAGACCTCTGACAAGTACTTTGCCTACAAGATGGAGGAGAATAGCTCAGCAAGTGAGCATGTGTTCAGAATGTCTGAGTACTACAATCGCTTGAATCAAGTGGGAGTTAATCTTCCAGATAAGATAGTGATTGATAAAATTCTCTAGTCACTATCACTAAGCTACTAGAACTTCGTGATGAACTATAATATGCAAGGGATGACAAAAACGATTCTCAAGCTCTTCGCGATGCTAAAATCGGCAAAGGTAGAAATCAAGAAAGAGCATCAAGTGTTGATGGTTAACAAGACCACTAGTTTCAAGAAAAAGGGCAAGGGAAAGAAAGGAAACTTCAAGAAGAATGGCAAGCAAGTTCTCACTTCCGTGAAGAAGCCCAAAGCTGGACCTAAGCCTAAAACTGAGTGCTTCTACTGCAAAGGAAATGGTCACTGGAAGTGGAACTGCCCCAAATACTTGGCGGATAAGAAGGATGGCAAAGTGAACAAAGGTATATTTGATATACATGTTATTGATGTGTATTTTACTAGTGTTCATAGTAGCCCCTGGGTATTTGATACCGGTTCAGTTGCTGACATTAGTAACTCGAAACAGGAGTTGCAAAATGAACAGAGATTAGTTAATGATGAGGTAACGATGTGTGTTGGAAGTGATTCCAAGGTTGATAAGATCACCATCGGACACTCCCTCTACCTTCGGGATTAGTGTGGACCTAAATAAATAAATGTTATTTGGTGTTTGCGTTGAGCATGAATATGATTGGATCATGTTTATTGCGATACGGTTATTCATTTAAGTCAGAGAATAATTGTTGTTCTGTTTACATGAATAAAACCTTCTATGGTCATACACTCAATGTAAATGGTTTATTGAATCTCGATTGTAGTGATACACATATTCATAATATTGATGCCAAAAGATGCAAAGTTGATAATGATAGTGCAACATATTTGTGGCACTGCCGTTTAGGTCATATTGGTGTAAAGCGCATGAAGAAACTCCATACAGATGGGCTTTTGGAATCACTTGGTTATGAATCATTTGATACTTGTGAACCATGCCTCATGGGAAAGATGACTAAAACTCCGTTCTCCGGAACAATGGAGCGAGCTAATGACTTATTGGAAAGAATACATACTGATGTATGCGGTCCGATGAGTGTTGAGGCACGCGGCGGGTATCATTATTTTCTGACCTTCACAGATGATTTGAGCAGATATGGGTATATCTACTTGATGAAACACAAGCCTGAAACATTTGAAAAGTTCAAAGAATTTCAGAGTGAAGTGTAGAATCATCGTAACAAGAAAATAAAGTTTCTACGATCTGATCGCGGAGGCGAATATTTGAGTTACGAGTTTGGCCTTCATTTAAAACAATGTGGAATAGTTTCACAACTCACGCCACCTGGAACACCACAGCATAATGGTGTGTCCGAACGTCGTAACAGTACTTTATTAGATATGGTGCGATCTATGATGTCTCTTACCGATTTACCACTATCATTTTGGGGTTATGCATTAGAGACAGCTACATTCACGTTAAATAGGGCACCGGCTAAATCCGTTGAGACGACACCGTATGAACTATGGTTTGGCAAGAAACCTAAGCTGTCGTTTCTTAAAGTTTGGGGTTGCGATGCTTATGTGAAAAAACTTCAGCCTGATAAGCTCGAACCCAAATCGGAGAAGTGCGTCTTCATAGGATACCCAAAAGAGACTGTTGGGTACACCTTCTATCACAGATCCGAAGGCAAGATATTTGTTGCTAAGAATGGATCCTTTCTAGAGAAGGAGTTTCTCTCGAAAGAATTGAGTGGGAGGAAAGTAGAACTTGATGAGGTAATTGTACGTCCTCTCAATTTGGAAAGTAGCTCATCAGAGAAATCTGTCCCCGTGATGCCTACACTAATTAGTGAGGAAGCTAATGATGATGATCATGAAACTTCAGATCAAATTTCTACAGAACCTCGTAGGTCAACCAGAGTACGTTCCACACCAGAGTGGTACGGGAATCTTGTACTGGAAGTCATGTTACTAGACCAAGGCGAACCTACGAACTATGAAGAAGCTATGATGAGCCCAGATTCTGACAGATGGCTTGAGGCCATGAAATCTGAGATAGGATCCATGTATGAGAACAAAGTGTGGACTTTGGTGGATTTGCCCGATGATCGGCAAGCCATTAAGAATAAATGGATCTTCAAGAGGAAGACGGACGCTGATGGTAGTGTTACTATCTACAAAGCTCGACTTGTCACAAAAGGTTTTTGACAAGTTCAAAGTGTTGACTACGATGAGATTTTCTCACTCGTAGCGATGCTTAAATCTGTCCGAATCATGTTAGCAATTGCCACATTTTATGAAATCTGGCAAATGGATGTCAAAACTGCATTCCTTAATGGATTTCTTAAAGAAGAGTTGTATATGATGCAACCAGAAGGTTTTGTCGATCCTAAAGGTGCTGACAAAGTGTGCGATCCATCTATGGACTGGTGCAAACATCTCGGAGTTGGAATATACGCTTTGATAAGGTGATCAAAGCATATGGTTTTATATACACTTATGGTGAAGCCTGTATTTACAAGAAAGTGAGTGGGAGCTCTGTAGCATTTCTGATATTATATGTGGATGACATATTGCTGATTGGAAATGATATAGAATTTCTGGATAGCATAAAAGGATACTTGAATAAGAATTTTTCAATAAAAAGACCTCGGTAAAGCTGCTTAAGTATTGAGCATCAAGATCTATAGGGATAGATCGAGACGCTTAATAGGACTTTCACAAAGCACATACCTTGACAAAGTTTTGAAGGAGTTCAAAAAGGATCAGTCAAAGAAAGAGTTCTTTCCTGTATTCAAGGTATAAAGTTGAGTAAGACTCAAAGCATGACCACGGCAGAAGATAGAGAGAGAATTAAAGTCATTCCCTATGCCTCAGCCATAGGTTCTATAAAGTATGCCATGCTGTGTACCAAACCTGTTGTGTACCTTGCCATGAGTTTGTCAAGGGGGTACAATAGTGATCCAGGAGTAGATCACTAGACAGCGGTCAAAATTATCCTTAGAGGACTAAGGAAATGTTTCTCGGTTATGGAGGTGATGAAGAGTTCGTCATAAAGAGTTACGTTGATGCAAGCTTTGACACTGATCTAGACGACTCTAAGTCTCAATCTAGATACGTATTGAACGTGGGAGCAATTAGCTAGAGTAGCTCCATGCAGAGCATTGTAGACATAGAAATTTGCAAAATACATACGGATCTGAATGTGGCAGACCCGTTGACTAAACTTCTCTCACAAGCAAAACATGATCACACCTTAGTACTCTTTGGGTGTTAATCACATAGCAATGTGAACTAGATTATTGACTCTAGTAAACCCTTTGGGTGTTGGTCACATGGCGATGTGAACTATGGGTGTTAATCACATAAAGATGTGAACTATTGGTGTTAAATCACATGGCGATGTGAACTAGATTATTGACTCTAGTGCAAGTGGGAGATTGAAGGAAATATGCCCTAGAGGTAATAATAAAGTTGTTATTTATATTTCCTTATATCATGATAAATGTTTATTATTCATGCTAGAATTGTATTAATCGGAAACTTGATACATGTGTGAATACATAGACAAAACACCGAGTCCCTAGTAAGCCTCTACTGGACTAGCTCATTGATCAAAGATGGTTAAGTTTCCTAACCATAGACATGTGTTGTCATTTGATGAATGGGATCACATCATTAGGAGAATGATGTGATGGACAAGACCCATCCGTTAGCTTAGCATAATGATCGTTAAGTTTTATTGCTATTGCTTTCTTCATGACTTATACATATTCCTTTGACTATGAGATTATGCAACTCCCGAATACCGGAGGAACACCTTGTGTGCTATCAAACGTCACAACGTAACTGGGTGATTATAAAGATGCTCTACAGGTGTCTCCGAAGGTGTTTGTTGGGTTGGCATAGATCGAGATTAGGATTTGTCACTCCGAGTATCGGAAAGGTATCTCTGGGCCCTCTCGGTAATGCACATCATGATAAGCCTTGCAAGCAATGTGACTAATGAGTTAGTTACGGGATGATGCATTACGGAACGAGTAAAGAGACTTGCCGGTAATGATATTGAACTAGGTATGGAGATACCGACGATCGAATCTCGGGCAAGTAACATACCGATGACAAAGGGAATGACGTATGTTGTCATTGCGGTTTGACCGATAAAGATCTTCGTAGAATATGTAGGAACCAATATGAGCATCCAGGTTCCGCTGTTGGTTATTGACCGGAGATGTGTCTCGGTCATGTCTACATAGTTCTCGAACCCGTAGGGTCCGCATGCTTAACATTCGATGACGATTTGTATTATGAGTTATGTGTTTTGGTGACCGAAGATTGTTAGGAGTCCCGGATGAGATCACGGACATGACGAGGACTCTCGAAATGGTCGAGAGGTAAAGATTGATATATTGGACGATAGTATTCGGACACCGGAAGTGTTTCGGAATGTATCAGGTACGTATCGGAGTACCGGGGGGGTTACCGGAACCCCCCGGGGGAAGATATGGGCCATATGGGCCATAGGAGGGAGGCACACCAGCCCACAAAGGGGTGGCGCCCCCCCCCCCCCCCACAGGGAAGGAGGCCGAATAGGATTAGGAGAGGGGGCTGCGCCCCCCTTTCCTTCTCCCTCTCTCTCTCTTTCCCCCTTTCCCCCTCCGGTAAAAGGAAAGGGGGGGGGGGCGAATCCTACTAGGAGCCCAAGTGGGACTCCTCCCACTTGGGGTGCCCCTAGGGCCGGCCTCCTCCCCTGTCCCTCCTTTATATACGGGGGCGGGGGGCGCCTCCAAGGACACAACAATTGTTCTTAGCCATGTGCGGCGCCCCCCCCTCCACCGTTTACTCCTCCGGTCATATTGTCGTAGTGCTTAGGCGAAGCCCTGCGCGGATCACTTCATCATCACCGTCACCACGCCGTCGTGCTGACGAAACTCTCCCTCGACACTTTGCTAGATCAGGAGTTCGAGGGACGTCATCGAGCTGAACGTGTGCAGAACTCGGAGGTGTCGTACGTTCAGTGCTTGATCGGTTGAATCGAGAAGACATTCGACTACATCAACCGCGTTAAGCTAACGCTTCCGCTTTCGGTCTACGAGGGTACGTGGACACACTCTCCCCCTCTCGTTGCTATGCATCTCCTAGATAGATCTTGCGTGAGCGTAGATTTTTTTTTAAATTGCATGCTACGTTCCCCAACAAAAACACCATACGTAACATCCAAATTTCTTGATTTTATTGACCTCACGTCATCAACAATGGAGGCACCGCCTTCTGCAAAGATTTGAGCTTGCTGAGCATGAATCAGGCTCGTCGGATCCCCCATTGGAGCAAAATGCGACGACTCTTGGTCCCTTTTGTCCCATTCTCTATTAGGGTAGGTGTCATGGACACAAAATCGACCACAAGGTATCTGTGGAAGGGCAACAAGTCTCCAACTTGAGTCTCCACCCCTAAATATTTCCATGGCGTGATCCCCTCAGCCACCATCTATCACGAAGGAGGATAAGCTCCTTTGAGAAGGGGCAATGTGGCATGTGGAAGAAGAGCTAGAGAAGGTGCTTCTGGGAGGAGGAGGGGCGCTAGGAAGGGGAAGTGTTGCAAGAGAGAATGAACTCGCAAATAAGAGGTGTTGCATTAGAGGGAAAAGAACGAAGATGCATGGCAAAGAAGAGGAAATTAAACATGGGGTGACTAATGAATTGTTTCGAATCAGTCAGTAGAGACGGATCCTTTTCCCCAAAAGAAATGACATGATTTTTTTAATAAATAGAGAGCTTTATTAATCATTAGCGAGCATAAAATCGCACTAAAGAATACCATCAAGAAAAAGGGTGTATAGTTTGGCCACATGCATCTTATCCTCATATTAGTTGCTTGTTTGGCACATAGACGAGCAGCTTCATTTCCTTCCCAGGAAATAAAGCTCAAAGTAAAATTTGCGAAGTGTCCACTTAGTTCTCTAATCTCCCAGAGGACTCAAATTTGTGTTCTCTCATGGCGAGCCATGTCCCACAACTTAATAACTTGTTATGCATCACTGTCCCTTACCACCCGATTCAAACCTCAAACCTCCTAAGCTCCCATCGGCAATAGATTTCTACTGTATTCAGACCACATCATTGAGTATAGATCATGGAGTCCGTTTTGCATCACCACAGGAGTAGATCCAGATGTATCGTTTCCACAAAACACACATCTCCATTGATCTTTATTTCTTCAACTTTTGGGGCTTCCATCTTTGGAGCAACTTAGGTTGCTTCGCCTTCTTATGGTTGCCATAGCAGCAGAGATCCTTGCCATGTCCACCGCCCATTTTCACTGGTGCCATGATCGAGCGTTCCTGTTCACCATGTCATCTCATGTTTCTTTCAGACCATATTGTCCACATCCACATAAAGTGATGCAAGTATCATCACTATTCACTTGTACGCCATCAAATAGATCCTTCACCCAAAATTCTAGATGCAGTTGCGGAATCTTTGTCCTTGCAATCCCCTTCAAATCTTGCCAAAATACGCGAGCCCATGAGCTCTCAAAACATTCATGGAATATAGTTTCCTCTAGGGCGCATCCTTCACATAGGCCAATTCTTTCCACATGTATATTTTTCCAGAGTGATTTGCAAAAACTTATCGATCCCACACCACCAGAAGTTCCGGACCTTGGGATGAACTGAAATGTGCCAAAGTTTCTTCCAAACAAAAAAAAATCCCCCCTTCAGAACTCGACGCCTGGTCTTGTTGTCACGGTCTCTCCATTAAAGTTTCATAGGTCAAACGAATTGTGAATAGTCCATTCTTTACTACTCCATGAAGCAACCAGGTGGGATCCAACATATTGCACATACACCTGGGCATATGAAATCATCATGTAGTCTGTCCATATTTCATGTGCCATTCTCCTCATCAATTAATCATTTGTTTGTATTCAAGCGGGTCTATGGGTCCTCCCATGAATTAATGGTTGACTCATCACCAGCTCTCTTAGTAATCCCAACATCCACGGCTTCTCTTTCAAATGAAATTGCATGCCACACATGGGATGAGCCACTCTTCCCTTTATAAACTCACAATCATGATAATTTTTTCCTTGAAGTACCATTGCAGAGAAGGAATTTTGATTCATTACAAGCCTCCATGCTTACTTAAACATTTGGAAATATGTTTGTTACTTCATAGTCACACTCAAATCACATTCTTCACAGCAGTGAAAATCATATCACATTGAAAACCAATCTATGGTTTGATGGTTACCAGGTGGTCGTACCCCCAACCCACCAGGGATCAAACCCCGGGTTTGATATATGCATCTCGTAAAAGCGAAATATTTTTTCAATGAGAGGCGACTTTTATGTGGGTTTATAAGCGTGATATGAGTGTTATTGTCTTTCTAAAAAAATCACGCTTTGTTTTCAAAATATAAAGAATCACATTTCCGCAGGGGCAGAAAAAGAGAACACCATTTCACCCTAGAATCTCTATCTACCGGCTTTCGCTGGCCGATCTCCACCAAATCTGCAAACCCCCCAAACCTAGCTCCCCCAAATCACCGTGCCAACCCCTTCTCCCGAGCTCCAGTTCACCGCAATGGCGCAATGTGATCTGTGAGTGTGAGAGGCGCCAAGTCCTCCTCCAACCATGGAGCAGAGCGATGGGCCCAAGCGACCGAAGCTCGCCGACGCCGCCGACGGCGACGAGGACCGCGTCAGCGTGCTGCCCGACGACATTCTCATCGACATCCTCGTCAAGCTCCCCGGCACCCCCATGGCCGCTCGGACCAGCGTCCTCTCCCGCCGCTGGCGGGGCCTCTGGAAGCTCCTCCCGGAGCTCAACTTTCCCCTCGGCACCGAGCCGCACCGCATATGCTCCGCCCTCACAGCCCATGAAGCGCCGGCCATCCGCCACCTCGTTGTTAGCCTCCGGGACGCCGCTGCGGAGTTGGTGGCGACCTGGCTCCCCATCATCGCGCCCCGCCTCTTTGGCGAACTATTCATCCTCAATCTCAGGCGGGACTGGGATGGGGAAACAGGCACAGCTGAGCTGCCTTGCTTCCAGAGTGCCGACCGGATCTATCTCAACCTAGACGATCTTGGCCTCGCCCTGCCGCCCTCCGGCGTGTTTGCTCGGCTCACCGATCTTCGTCTGGTATCCCTTAGGATGCGTGGTCCCTGCAGACTCGGTGACATTGTCTCCTTGCCACGGTGCCCATCATTGCGGAAGCTCTTCCTGCGCGACGCCCAGGTCCAGGATGACATTGTAATCCACTCAGAGTCTCTTAGAAATAGGGATGGATAATGTGTTACTAGACCACAACGCCTTGGGTCCGGGCATCCTCGCCATTTCCTCGGAGTCTGTCCTTCAAATAGATCTGAAGAATTTAATTGGCGTGCGGCAGCTCCTTGTCGTGGCGCCTGCACTCATTTCGTTGAAAGAGAAAGACACCACCTACATTGCTGATCCTGTGGATCCGAGTCAACCAGTCGCCAACATCTCAGCCTCTCAGCTCACGTTGCTTGAGTGGAATGCTCGTTATGATCGAAGATCCGTTCAGCTTGGCAAGATGGCACGTCTCCAATGGCTGCACGCCGGTCAATTTCTTGTATATGGATCCAATGAGGATTTTGCACACAATCGCATCAGGCTTTTGCAGCGCTTCGAGTTCATCGTTTGTCTTGACCTTGCACTTTACTACCGAAAGGTGGGTTCCATTCTTACGTGACCACCATCATAATATGCTACCAAGTCAATAATAACAAGGCAAATATGGGGTTATGATATTTGGTATATTTGAGTAAGCATTACAGAATTCTCATTTGTTTGTCTTTGCTCATGTCTGTGCAACGTGGCTTAGTGCACTCAATCTTTATTCTTTCCCAATACTTATATAGTTATCCTCTTAGATGGTACTTGCTTTGTACCACCTTTGAGTAGTTAGCATTGAAGCTGCACGCTAGTATTACTGCACTAGGATTTAGTTATTACTGAACTAGGATATAGTTATTGAATGGGACATGAGCTCTCAGGAGTGGAAAAACGTGAACACCAGCAGTCCTTGTGGCCGGATTGGATATCCTCCCACCAGCACACACAAAACCATTTGTAGTAAGAAAAATGAGTATGTCTGTGTCTTTCTCCAACCGTTAATATATAATCCTCCTTTGTGACGTTCTATCCAAAGTTTTGGATTTCGTCCGAAAAAACCGGTTTTCCAGCGAATTTCGTTCATCCCGGTCCGGCCCGGTATTAGTGTATACCGGCCCAAATATTTCGGCCCATTTTGAAATCTCAGGCCAACCCATGGTCCACTACAGCCCAGAAATACCCCCCCTTACTATATAAACACAAACTGCCCTTCCCCTAACCCTAATTTTTCACTTCCCCGTCTCCTTCCCTGTGTGTGGCGGCTGCAGGCAAACAACGGCCAGCGAGTGAGGTGGGGGCGCGGGGCAGCGCCGCCTCCTCTCATCTACCTCCCACCCTCCTCCCATCCTCCTCCAAGCTCTGCCACTTCCAGTCCACCTACTGTGAAAGGGCCATGGACAGCGGCCGCGCTGACTTGGGTGGTGGCAGTGCGACGGAGCGCGGCCGCACGACGGCGATGCCGGGGCAGCTGGGGTCGGACGTCGAACGAGTCGACGGCAGCAGCAGGATGCAACACATCCAGCAGGGCTTGGGCAGCGCCCCGGCGCCGGACGCACGCGCTGCCTTTCGAGCTGCAGGTCGGCGAGCTGAGCAAGGTAGTCCCGTGCATGCTTTTTTAGTATTTCTGAAAGGTAGCTCATCTTGCCAAGTCTGTACCTAGCCTGTTCATTTGCTTGACATGAGTCCACCTTTGTCAAGATCTGTAGCTAGATTGTTCAATTCTCAAAAAAAGCAGTTCAGCATGCGCACTTGTTTGATACAGCCATACAGGAGCACAATTGTGCATGATTGCTCACCTTAGTTAGTTGTATGTGGTGCGTGCATGCTTAGTTAGCATGTGTGGATGATAGCACACTCAAGTAGGATCTGTAACTAGCTTGTCCAATTGCACTTTATCTAATCTCTTGTACTACATGATTGCTTCATATGTTCTCAAATTTGGTTGCATGTCATTGTTAAAACAGATTACCAATTTTTGCAAATAAATTTGAATTTACAGGTGATGGAAGTGCGCCATATCTTAATAGGGTGAGCATAGATGAAGCCAGAAGGAGGGGCAATGGCAACCCCGACAATGAAGATGATGTTTTGATGAGGAATGATTCAGCTCCCAAAGAGACAACTTGGAAAGGTCAATACCATGATCTGCATTCTGTTAATTGTACCTAATTATTTTTGCGAGGATATTATGATGCTTTTAGAGAGGATTTTTCTAAATTCTGTTTACTCATGGTTAATTTTGTTTTATGCCTTATTCTCTTTTACTTGATATTATCAAACATTTAGAATAAAGAAATGTGTTAATTCTGTTTGAAGTAAAAATTGTGCTAATTCTGTTTGTAATGCCTTGTTATCTTTATACTTGATGTTGTTATGCATTTAGAGTAAAAATGTACCTATTCTTTTTCTTTCTGCCTTGTTATCTTTTTACTTGATGTTATGAAGCATTTGAGTTGAAGTGTTGTTATTTCTGTTGTAAAAATTGTGTTGATTCTTTTTACAGTCCTGATTCATTCTTTTTTATTCCTTACTCAATTTTTATTTCATACTGTGATGCATTTAGAGTTGAAGTGCTATTTATTCTCTTGTAGCTATATATTATGATGCATTGCTAACCTGGTGCGTGAAATTTTGATATGTAGGACTTGTAAGCAGTGACATCTATTATATTTGGAACCATGGCCCCAAGTTTAGTGGAGGATTTGATTGTCGGTACTGCCCCCTAATCACTAGAGGAGGAGGTGCAACCCGCTTTAGGGAGCACCTTGGAGGTATACCGGGTGATGTGAGGGAGTGCCCCAATGTTCCAAGAAATGTGCGAGCTGCAATGAGGGAATCCCGGGATGATGCAAGCCGGAAGAAGAGGGAAAAGAAAAATCGTAGACTCCGCTTAGAAAGGGATATCATGGAAGGGTTATACCACGGAGAAGGGGTGATAAATATTGAAGATGATGATGAGGAAGAGATTCAGGCCGCACTTCGGGAGACACTAAGAGACAAGAATGTCTCTCGTGCAGTTGAGAGGAGGCGTGGGAGTGGCAGTGGTGTTCGTGTGTCTCTTGGGAAACGGAGTATCACAGCATACTTTGACAAGGAATTATCGAGCAACAAGGTATCAATGCAGCCAAAGATCAGCACTGCTTTGAATGTTGAGTCAAAAGATGTACTTGGCCAAGCTTGGGCAAAGTTTTTTCATGCTAATGACATTGCTGGTCTGAAAGCAAATTGTCCCTATTTTCGTGCGGCGGTCAAGATAACTCAAAACCTTGGCCCAGCTCCTGTTCCAACTGCTAAGGAGATTGACGGGATATATTTGGACAAAAATTATGAAGAAGCTGAACAGTGGTTGAAGATGTTCAAGCAAGACTGGAGGAACTATGGTGCTGCTGATTTTGTGTTTGCTGAAGAGCTGCTATCTAGTAATATGTGGTGGGCAGCTTTAGAGTGGGTCCTTGCTGTGCTAGAGCCACTCTATAAAGCCCTTAGATATGCTGATACACAAAAGAGATGCACCCTATCTGGATTCAAGAAGAGTATGATGACAGCCATACAAAAGTTGGAAAGTCATCTTGGTGGTGGATCACAAATGTTTCATAGAGTCATGAGCAAGGTGTCCAAGAGGATCGATGCTATGCAAGAAGGCACACTATTGGTTGCAGGTAGTTACAAAACTAACTAAATTTGTATTATGACGTTCTCTTTTTATGGTTTTAACTTCTTTTGTTCTTCCTTCTCCTATGCAGCTGCTGTCCTTGATCCTTACACACATTATCAGATCAACATGAGCAAGATTCCGGACTATGCTTATGCACTAACAGATGCCATTGAGAAGATCGCAGACCCTGAGACCGCTGTTTTGGCCATTGATGAAGTCAGCACTTACAGGGAATGTCGTGGGAGGTTTGGCTCAAGGTTGGCACGTTCCTCTGCAGAGAAAATGTCACCAAGTAAGTTCCAATACCCCACTTGTAATATTCTCTATTACCCTAGTTTTGCAACTCAGTTCATCTCACTATGTTAATTTTGTTTTAACTTGGCAGCTGAGTGGTGGTTCCAATTTGGAGGGGAAGTTCCTAATCTGCAGAAGTGTGCCGTTTCGTCAAGTGGTTGTGAGAGGAATTGGAGCGCTTTTGCTTTGGTCCACACGAAGCAAAGAAACCGTCTTCTATATGGCAAGCTGCACAAGCTTGTATCTGTGCGCTACAACTTGAAGGTATGAAATGTGTTTGCCCATATGCCATTATTCACCCATATGCCATGATTCACTCGTATACTGCTGTTTACTAAGCATTGTTTGAAATAAAGGCTGTTGTTTACATAGCGACTTTATCCATTTTATTCTTTGTACTTCGTTGTCATTGACTGATTTTGTTTTCACACTTTGAAGATACGTGCTGAAGAAGAACTAGACCCGGTGAGAGAGAATGATAAGCAGAAGGAAGTTGATGCATGTGCAATGATGATGGATACAACCATGTTTGATGCAACAAATCCTATGATGGAATGGTTGAATGAGGATGAGGAGCATGTAATCTTGGATGGAGTTGATGCTGCTAGCGCCGTGTTTGAGCAAATACGTTTGCTTAACTCAAGTAGGAAAGCGTCTCGTCTTGCAAGGAAGGACAATGGCTGGAAAAGAAAGAGGGTAGAGGAAGAAGAGGATGACTACCATGATAGTGAGGATGATGATGAAGAAAATGAGGACCTGGACATGGAAATCAATGACGACGATGATAGCCATGATGATGGTGCAAGTCAATCTGGAGGAGATTCACCAATGCAAGTTGAAAAGGATTTAGCAAGCCAAGTTGGAAACAATGTTGAGGTAACAAGTGATGGTAGTTTGGTGAACCCTAGATCTGAACGGGTTAGGCAAGCCAAGAAGGTCAAGGAGGTCACCAGCCTTTACAATTGACAAGTAAGTTCCTTGTGATGACATCAATAATCTGCCATTTATGCGCTTTCTTATATTCTGTCATAAACATGTTATGTTTGCTTTAGTCCATATGATTTTATATGTTGTTTCAATTGGGGCTGCCATCTATTAATTGTTGTTTCTGCCATCTACTTGTGATGTTTATATAATTCACAATGCTTTAATCCATATGATTCTATATGGTGTTTCAATTGGGTCTGCCATCTATATGAGTTGTTGCTGCCATCTACTTGTAATTTTTATATAATTCACAATGCTTTAGTCCATCTGATTTTATATGTTGTTTTAATTGGGGCTGTCATCTATGAGTTGTTTCTGCCATCTACTTGTAATATTTATATAATTCACATTGTTTCTGTCCATATGATTTTATATGTTGTTCCAATTGGGGCTGCCATCAATGAGTTGTTGTTTCTGCCATCTACTTTGTAATGTTTATATAATTCACAATGCTTTAATTGCAAGGTTAAGCAGCATGGGAGCAAAAGAGCTTTTGGTTTGATGAAGACTAACGGGTGGATGAACAGGAAGTCCGAAGTGAAGGTCTCTGTTCGATTCAATACTTTTGGTGCAAGACTGAAGAGTTGAAGAACAGGAAGTCTGAATTGAACTTTCTGTTTGTATTTTGGGGTCGGCATAATTGAACTTTGAATGCCGTGTTAAATTCATCGTGGACTGTAATCCTGAACTGTTATGGGCGTTCATTTCGACTCTTAGTAGAACTATTAAGTCGCATGTTACTCTTAGTATCTGAACTATTAAGTCGCATGTTAATCTGGACTATCATGTTGCTTTTCTAATGGTTGCCGCTCTCTGAATTGATCGACTATGCTACTGTTTGAATGGTTACAGTTGGAGTGTTGATCTTCAGTCCGATACGTAGTGATTTGATGAATAGATTCAGCTGTTTGATTTTTACATGCATATTTTGCTAAAAGTTCTGAATACTCATTTGTTGTTCTGCTGTATTTCAAATTTTTAGGCAAATTTCGCTCATTTTTCGTCCCAAAATTCAAATTTTGATTTATGATTTTCGTCCGAAATTTTCCGAAAAAACCGAAATTCGTCCATTTCGTCCAGGACCGGTAAAAATCAAAGAACTTCTATCAACCCGTAGGACATGTCTGACCACCAACGCTACTTGATGGAGGACATGCCAAGGCTTCCATATATTTTATTCTTGTCCGTAAATGTGGCGGCGAATGAACATTCCTTTGGAGCCAGCTTATTCCATGTTCTCAGGCTGTGTACTGGTGTAAGAAAGCTGACTCTTGCATTTGATGTCAGTACCAGGCAACTAGAGGTAAAGTTACATCCTTAATCTGTTTATCTAATACTTGAATTACCTGGAAAGTCACAATCTATTCAATATGTACTTCCATTTTTATGCATACTTTGGCTTGGGTTGCCAGTTGCCTCACTCTAGGTGTTGGTTTGCTCTTCAAACTTTGACAAAGTGGCATACTAATTGGGTTTGGTAGCTAGTTAATATGTTGCATTTCGAAAGATCATCTGTCTATTGAAAATCAGAGAAACTAGGAACCTTTCCAGCAAAAAAATTGAGCACTTCCTTCCTCTTCTCTGCTCTACTTTCTCAGAAAATTTAATATCTTATTGAATGTTATTTACCGATGGAGGATCTTTTATAATGGTTCTGTTATTTGATTCCCTCTTCCTGAAGAACAACCATATTTTCTGCAATATATAGGTTGGCCCCAACTAATTTCTAGGTAGTATACTTTTGTTAATGTTGATGTCATATCCCAAAGTATTCAGGTCATAGTTTCATGCATATTTCTAGTTTCACCTCTCTCATGTTACAACATCAAATCATACCAGTTATTCACTTATTCTTATTAAGCCGATATGTTGTTTCAGGCTCAAACTACATGCTCACTGGGTTGCATATGCCATCAGCCACCAAACTGGAAAACTGACGAACTCCTGCTGAGTCACCTCGTAATAATCGAAATCAGTGCTTGGAGAGGAACTGAAAATGAAGTTGCTTTTGTGGAACGGTTGCTTAATTGGGCAACAGTGCTAAAAGAAATGACGATAACTTTCCATCAGTCAGTTAGTGAAAGCAATGCCGAGGATCTCTGCCAGACATTACTAAGCTTCTCTAGGCCGGAAACTTGCATGAAATTTTACTTGTACCATGGCTTGTACGCGAAGGTCCCGTATGTTCCTGAAGGCTAAGGCACCTGCTTCTGTCTTGCACTAGTTGCTAATACTCTTTTGGTGTCAACAGCACTCTATGTAAAGATCAAAATCTAGTAGAGCTGTCCAAGATGTTACAATGTCATCAACCTATTTTGCAAGATGTTAGAACTTGCTTCATGTTTCATCTGTTGTACTGCTTGCGAATGGAGTTCTCAGAGCTGCTTTCACAAGCCCTTTTGGTGTGTACAATCCGAATCTTGGCATGCTCAAAAGTTGTAGTGAATTCATCAAGTTATGTCATTTTGGTTATGATTGTGTTATCTGTGGCACTGACTGAATCCCGAGCATTTAAAAATTTGTAAGAAAGCTGTTCAGTGTGGTTTTGTCTGAAGAAATGACCAGTTGCATGATGTATTTACAAGCAAACTAGTTCGCTTTCATGCTGTTTGGCAGAGCATATCTCATAAGGAATGACGAAGATACTTTCTCGAGTACATGAGCCTCGATTTGAAGGAAAACTAATTTGGAAACATAGCTATTTTTCCCTTGTGCTTGTGGAAAAAAAAATGTATTTCGATAGATTTGTTTGTGAGCTTTATCTCTTTTTTTTCTTTTATGATGGAAAGGGAAAAGAAAAAAAAGCAGAGATCTCTGAAAAGGAAAAGATAGTGCAGCAAGTTGGTCTAGTCGAAGCTCCTGCGAAAGATTGCCAGCTGTTTCTTCGACGATCACGTTCGACTCATAAGTGCGAAATGAAAAGGAATAGCAGATTTTTTATTTTTATTTTTGAAAAAACAGAAGGTATCTAGACGTACAATGCAGCACGCAGCAATAGCAACAGCATTTGCAGGCCGAAGTAGCACACAAGCAAGGAACAAAGCCTTTTGTTCAAAAAAAGCGAGGAACAAAGCAACGGTCACCTTTGGTTAAAGATACAAATTAAGGCAGACAAATAACCGAGACACATCCATGTGTTCGCAGCACAGAAGCGAAATCGCAGTACACATCCATGTCTACTTAACTTGTGGTTGTAATGTTGATCTTGTTTGTTTTTTTCCTGGGTTCAGATTTGATACTCAGACAGATCATGGATAAAGCACCATCTTCTGATTGCACCCCCGCTGCATTGGCAAACTTCGATAAGTTCATGGGAAGGCAGATGTTGCAAGTGAATGCTCTCCTGGTGGGGAACACCATCCTGATGGGAATCATGGTCGGGATAGGCGCCAACGGGCATCGCTACCGTCACCATCCAGTGACCCGCTACCTCTTCCTCGGTGCCACCATATTGTTCTTGCCCATCATCTCCTATATTGCCTCTGTCACTGATGTTCAGTATATCGTCGCTGTTCTGGCTCCTTATAATATCATAGCCACAGGGAATTGTGATCCAAGTATTCATCCCGGCCTGGTCTTAGTATGGATTTCCTTTGTTATGATTGTTGGCATCAATACAACCACAATAGTTGCCGCTCATGCTAGAGAAGGTCGAAGCATTGCGCCCCCTGCAGTACTGCTGGTGCAAGCAATATGGACTACCTACCTTGGGGTCAACATCATGCAAGGTCCAAATCGAAGTTTGTCATCCCTAGAAGATATAAAACAATATGTCACCTCGGCGTCTGTTCTTTACCATTTTTGCACCATTTGCTCTTATCATTGCCAAAATATTTGTCAAGTATTATGCATGGTACGGTGCAAGACAATCCTTTGCGTTTGGACACAATCCTCGTCTTATTGTTGGATACATGGAGCAGCTACCCGATAGAAGTCAGCATGCCAAGGAAGTCATTGAAAATATGCCGCCTCCTCTTATAGTCACAGGAGAGGACACATTGTTGGTAGAGAAGAACCCTCATGGTTACACTTTTAGTAGAGGTGATGGGACAGGGATGAACAGCAATGGCTTAGTGACCATTGACAAAGTCTGGGAGTCAGATGACATCTTTCACAAGTCAACGGCACAACTCAAGGATCTATGTTTTTCATTTGCATTGTTCAAGCTGCTAAGGTGTCGTTTCGCAAAAGACACCGCCGCTGAAACTGTCTTCACGAAGGCCCGGAACTTCTTATGGCATCTGCTGGCCGAGGATAGGGATGGTGGAAGGGTACTTGGGTTGATTGCATATGAGCTTTCCTTTCTACATGACTATTATTATTCCTCTCTTCCAACCTCATACTCCAAGAGTTGGCTGCCCATCTTGAGCATATCCCTTTCACTCTTAAGCATTGGTTATTGTTTATTGGCTGCAATTATTCTGAAGATATATTTACCCCGCTATTGGAGTGATAAGGGTGCACACCAGATAAGTTGTCGTGTTCAGTGCAAGTGGAATCCTAGTGGAGATGGTACTGTAATGTGTTTCAGAAATTTATTGTTTGATTTGTTGCCATTGTTCTCACTAGCTGCATTAGTCGTGCCCTGTGAGGTGAGGGATATTGCATCCTACATCTGCTCAGACTGGACTAAAGTGGCCTTAATGTGCCGCTATGTAAGCCATGCTTCTTGGCGTGGATATCCTACATTTTAGAAAATGGATTGGCCTATTATTACAACACAGATGCAAGCTAGTCAAGCCTTGGCAGGACAAAATGAATCAGTGCTCAGTCCTGGTGTTCAGTCACAGAAAAACGCCGGTGGCTCTTGTTGGGCGTCTCGTTCCTCTTCCTGAACCAAAGAAGAACGTCGACACGCCAAGAGAGGTGAAGACTGCCATTGCCAACACATTAAGAAGCGGCATGGGAGACCTCAGAAATGGCATGACATGTGTTGCAACTCGGCGTGCAAGTCGGGGACAACCTCCTCCGGGCATGCAGGGTCAAAGGTACATCTGACGCCTTACTTGCATGGCACATCGCCACGAGCATCTTTGAGGTGAGGCACCCACAATCATCACCAGCTTCTGACCACAAGATTGTTGCCACCCACTTCTCACGCTACTATGCCTACTTGGTGGCATATTCTCCTGAGCTACTCCCCGATGACTATGCGTGGAGCAAGAGCCTTTACAAGGCCACCAAGGAAGACGCTGAGTGTGTCCTTGCTGGTCGCGTCGCCAAGTCGACGCCTGCACTGGAATATCAGCAGTTGGTTGAGTTGCTGAGTGCAAGATCGAAGCATGAGGTGCTCAAGGATGGTGCGAAGCTTGACGAACAAATGGTGAGGTGGATTGAAGGAGAGGACGAGGGGTGGAAGATTCTGGCTGGATTTTGGTCTGAGATGATCTTGTATATTGCTCCGTCGGATAACCTCGATGGGCATGCGGAGGCAATTGCCCGTGGTGGCGAGCTGATTACACTCCTGTGGGACTACTCACTCATGTTGGGGCTGTCAGTAGGCCTGAGGCCGCCTGTGCCAGTGTTCGTGCTTCTGATAATTCTAAAGTACTAGGCTAGTGTTGTTCCAAGTATAGTTTGTTTGTGCCGCATTTCAGTTATTGCCATTTGATTTTGTTCTCGAGTGATTGATGTATTTGCCGTTGTAACGATCTGTGTTGCATTGCACCTTCTTTGTTACTTGCTTCTCCGAACATATCTTTATGATTAGAAAATACCAATGGAGACCATTGCCAGTTATCTAAATTAATATGGTTGAAACAAATCAACCGAGTTGTTCCCTTCATTTGTTATTTTTGAAAGAAAAAAAAGCGGCACAAAATGTGACTCTGAGGGTTCTCTACACTTCAGGTAAAATGCTGCACATGGTGCTTATCTCGTCCAGTTGTCTCTGACATTCCTTTCCCTGGAGGTTCTCTTCTCTGAAGAATCTTTGCTGGTAGTAGTAGTATAACATATCTTTGGATGTAAAGCAGTAGCAAACATGAAAGAGTCAATTGTATGGGTTGGCCTCTTTCCCTCCGTCAGAAAGAACTTACGACGCGTTTGGTTCGTGACATTCTCGTTGTCTTCCGAATACACCGGCTCACGATTACCTTACCAGCGTTTGTTTCGGCCACGTCGGTTTCAGTTCCCGTGTAATCGAAAAACATCTTTCACAAAACCGAAAACACCCGGGACAGCCTGGTATCCAATACCGCTCGTCCTGATCGTTTTCTTCACCACGAGGACGAAGCAGCAGCGACGATGATCTCCCTCGCCATGAGCAGTACCATCGCCGTCTCTCCGTTCGCCGCCGAGCGCCGCTGATATCCATTCGCCTGCGCCGCCGATCTCCATTGCCTCCGCCGCCGTGGGCGGCACCGCGCCGTTCTCTCTTCGCCGCAGCCGTGGGCAGCGCCGCCGTGAGCAGTAGCGATTGTTGTGAACAGCCAGTGATCTCATTTTCCGTCACGAGCCATCCCAGCAGTCGTCCGTCCTCCAATCGTCCGGCATCGTCTACAAGGCTGACGATGGTATTCCACGGCTTCCTACTCCCTTGCATGAACCAAATACATCTCGTATTCAACTACCTCTAATCTAATACAGTGTATTCTCATTACAACAGTGAATACGTTACCTGAGCTCCAACCAAACGCGTCGTAACGTATTCACTGTTGTAACAGGTGAAGAACAGGCACCTTATTCCTTTATGTGTGCTTCAACAACCTGTACTGCAGTGCTCCCCAGTTATTCAACAAAGCTTCAAAGGTAAGCTCCTTGTCTTGCTTCTTGCTGTAATTTTTTGGCCAGATATAACAACTGACACGCTAAAAGATTGGAAACCCGTTCCGCTCGCTCCAGAGGAGGTGCGCGGGCAGACTCATTCTCATACGGCCCAGCTTCGGCATGCCTTTGAGCGCCTCCTCTGATATGGGGTCCAGGGAGGACCCCAGGGACGAGTAGATGCGTGCACTCTTTTGGAACCTGCGGGGCTTCGGAAACAATGGCCGCCGCGGGCAATTAGTGGAGTACATGCATGAGGAGAACATTGATATTGTTGCAGTCCAGGAGACGATGAGAACGGAGTTTTCGCTTGCTAAGCTTGAGTGCCTTAGTAGGCATCTATTCGCATGGCACTGGTTGCCATCTAGTGGAGTGGCAGGTCACTCCGGTGGTATCCTTTTAGGGGTAAATGATACCACCTTTGGGGTCGGCTCCATGGACCGGGGCACCTTTTTCGTAAGTATGGAGATTTGGGAAAGAGCGATCAACTTCAAGTGGGAAGTGATCGTAGTATACGGTCCTGCGGACCATAGCCGATCCCACGAGTTCCTTGCTGAGATTCACGTGAAAGTTTCGGCTACAACGTTACCTGTCATTATTGGTGGTGATTTCAACCTTATCCGAACGCCATCAAACAAAAGCAATGCCCGGGTCGATATTCCAGGCATGCGGCGATTCAATGATTGGATTGCCGATCTCGGTCTCCGAGAGCTAGATAGGATTGGTGCCAGGTTTACCTGGACCAATCGGCAGACGGCTCCGACTTGGAGCGTGTTAGACCGGGTCTTCATGTCCCCGGATTGGGAGAGTCGGTTCCCCCTCGCTATCCTGCAGGCCATCACCTGAATAGGGTCGGATCATGTTCCCTTCCTTCTTTTATCATGCGACGAGAGGCCCCATCCACCCCCGCGTTTCCGCTTCGAGTCCTTTTGGCTGAGGCAACTGGGGTTCATCGAGGCCGTGAATGCCCACTGGGTAGCTACCAGGGCGGAGCCGCATCGATTGATATCGGCAGTTGATGATTGGCATTTCCTGGCCAGGCTGCTAGGCAATTCATGAAGGGTTGGGGCGTCAATGTTGGCCGTGACCTCAAGATTAGGAAGGGTCCGTTGCTCTCGGAGATTCAGGTTTTAGACTTGAAAGCGGATACCGCAGGTCTCTCGCATGATGAGTGGGCCTTGCGCTACAGCCTTCAGGACGAGCTCCTCGAGATTTTCCGGAAGGAAGAGGAATACTAGCATCAGAGGGGGTCTTTTAATTGGGTGCTCTTTGGCGACGCCAACACAGCATATTTTCAGGCTATTGCAAACGGCCGGCGACATAGATGCACCATCCCCCTATTGTGGGAGGAGGGGTCGGTTAATTCAAGACCCGGAGAGATTCGTGAACACGTCGACGGTTTCTACAAATCGTTGTTCGCAGCTCGTGACCGTGGTGGGGCCACCCGGGCGGCTTCGATCTGGGAAGGGCCGCAGCTGGTCTCCCGGGCCGAGAATGCGGCGCTCGCCGCACCTTTTGATGAGGCTGAGGTGGGAGCATAATAAAGGGGATGAACTCTTCCTCGGCCCCGGGCTCAGATGGCCTTCCGGTCCGCTTCTTCCAAGTATTTTGGCAGTCCGTCAAGTGGGAAGTTGTGGCGCTGTTCCAAGAGTTTTCTCAAGGTGTTTTAGATATCTCCCGGTTGAACTATGGGATCATCTCTCTAATTGCCAAGGTTCTGGGAGCTTCGGACATCCGGCAATTTCGGCCTATCACAGTTCTTAATGTGATCTTTCGGATTCTGGCCAAGGGGTACGCCATTAGGGCGGCCCTGATTGCACCACGGATTACTCATCCGAACCAGACCGCTTTCATTAAGGGTCGATTCATTCTCGATGGGATCCTGGTTCTATATGAGGTTATCCATGAGGTTAAGAGGAGACACCTCAAAGCGGTATTCAAGATTGACTTCCATAAGGCCTACGACACAGTTCATTGGTCCTTCCTTCGGGAAGTTCTGATTAGGAAGGGCTTCGATCCTCATTGGATCGCCAGGGTGATGCAGCTAGTGATGAGTGGTCGTTCAGCCATCAATATCAATGGGGAGGTGGGGCCCTATTTCCAGATGGCACAAGCAGTGCGCCAGGGGGACCCGTTGTCCCCCTTCTTATTCAACCTAGTGGTGGATGGCTTAGCAGGCATATTAGACTTGGCGAAGAGGGCCGGTCATATCAGGGGGGTCTGCCCTCATCTCCTGGGCTCGGGAGGGATTACCCACCTCCAATATGCCAATGACATGATCTTGATGGTTGAGGGTTCCGACGAGGACATTATTCACCTCAAATTCCTTTTACTATGTTTCCAAGAGATGTCCGGTCTGACGATCAACTTCACCAAGAGTGAGGTGATGGTATTAGGCTACTCCGAAGAGGAGAAGCGTTGGATCACGAACCAGATTAACTGCCGGCTTGGGTCCTTCCCGACGACATACCTTGGCATGCCAGTTAGTGACTCGCGGATTCTTGAGAAGGACCTTCAACCAACAGTGACTAAGGTCCAATATCGGGTGGAACCATGGCAGGGTCGATGGCTCTCCAAGGCAGCCCGGGTCATTCTGATTAACTGTAACACCCCAAAAATATTTCCCTTGGGTTTTCAAGTCTTTTTACTAAAATAAAATACATTGAGTTATTATGGCTATTTTTCTTCTTCTCTTTCTTTTGTTCTAAAAATAATCTTTAACTTTTATTTGGGTCTCAAAAACTTTGAATGGTTCTGTTTTGGATGATTTAATAATTGGGTAATTATTTTTAAGAGTTCAAAAATATTTACCTTTTAGTAAAGTTTTGGGTAATTAAAATTATTCCAAGGGTATGATCTTTTCACTCTTTCCAAGCACTTCTAAATTCACCCAACAATTTTTCTGCCACTCCAAATTTATTCCTCAAGTCATGCATGTCTTCTAGGACAGTATCCAACAACTCTCCTCTCCACAAAAATATTTCTCTCATATTTTATAAATTCCAAAGTTTGAATTTATAATATTCATGATTCCTTTGGTTTACAAAGGAACCACATTTTCTACTAATATTCTGCTCCCACCAAAATTATCCCAGCAACTAGACAGTACCCAAAACCCATTTCATCAAAAACATTGGGTTCCACAATTCAAAATTTTCAAAATTCATTCAGTGCAAATTTGGACCAGAAACAGTCTCCTTGATACAAACTCAATTTTAAATGCTCCAAAATTCTGAAAATTTGCCAGACCCCCTCAGTTGCATCAATACCTTACCACAAAAATTCTCATAAAATCCTAAAATTCCTAGCCTTCCCTGGCATTCTGCCATACACCTCATGTGCACACTGTTCACCTGTCAAAAAATTCAGTTATCTGAATCAAGTTCAGAGAGGGATTCAGTGAGGAAACGCTGTCGTGTACTCCACCTCTTCCTTCTCCCCCATGGCGCCGCCGTTGCTCATCAATACCCCGAGCCCCAGGCCCACTCCTCAGCCACTCCCGGCCTTGGCAAGGACGGTGGGCGGTGTACCGGCCGCACCCGATCGCCGCCGTGTTCGGATAAGCCGAGGCCATCAGCTCTGCTCCTCTCTCCTCCCTGGTGAGCTCACCCGCGAGGTCAGCGCCACCTGTTGCTCCTCTACTTCTCCAGCCGCAGCAGCTCCACCTGTCAGCCACCCGAAGCCATGAACGAGCTTCTGTCCCACCAGAGCACACCGCGGTGGCCGGCACCCTCGAGCCTATCTCCGACACCTACCGCGGTCAACACCTCTCCAAAAGCACCCACCGACCACGCTCGCCGCCCTCAACCACCTCTACCGACCTCCACCGTCCGCCTTAACTTCGCCGTGATCGGGTTCTCTCCGGCCATCCTCGGACTACGTATAAAAGGGGTCCCCGGGCCTCGCTGGGCATCGGCATCACCTCACCACCCTCCCAATCGAGTCCACTGCACCCACCCAACCTCGAAAGGGCCTTTTTATACCTCTCCGGCCACCCGACCCGCCGCCACCTCTATTGATCAGTGCACTCCCTACACGTCACCTCCACCGCTCAAATGTTACCAGTAGCCTTCTTATCCACCCACTAATCGATTCCGCGGTCCAATTTCACCTTCCGAACTCTCTCCTGCGAGATCCCGACACACCCGAGACGCCGTCCGCTGGGGAGCTCGCCGCCGACGATTTCATACACCTCCCCGGCCATAATGGGTACTTGTGGAACCGCCTCGGTCTCCTGGACCCAACGGTGGCCTCAGCTCGCCGAGGGACCTCGCCGTTCGCCGGCGTCGGTCGCCGGAGCGCCGCCTTAATTCGGCAGGAGAGAGGGAGGGCGCGGGACGACCTGGGTCAAACCCGACAAGCGGGCCCCTCTGTCAGCGACTATAGCCGCGTCGAGCCGTCTCTCTCCAGCGCGGCTGATCGAACGGGCCAGCCCAGTGGCGCCTTGCAGTTAAATCGCGCTCAGGACACATTTCTACTCTTCCCTATTTTTCTCTTCCAGCAAACTTCCAAAAATCCCACAGCACTCATTTCGGCACCAAATATAATGATTCAAATTTCTACAGTCTTATAAAATTATGTTCTATTAATCTAGATTAGGTGAACATTTTGCCTAAGCTTTATCTCCACTGGATCAATTAAATAGTACTTTTAATCATTTATTCCATCTTAGAATTGCTCCAGGTAAATCATTTGAACCCCAAATAAATTGATTTTTTTTTGTAATTCCTTATATTTCATCTAGTTTATTTTAGTATTTATTTCAAAAATATTTGAAACACTTTTTAGTACTATTTTTGATTTATGTGGTAATTGCTATATTCTTTAAAATAGGAAATGGAGGGGAGATAAATATTTCAAAGTTTTGGAGTGCACTCAATATTTCTGCATACTCAAGGCAAGCATTTTGAACACTTGATATGGTGAATTGCATAGTTAATATTTGCATCATGATTATGTTGAGTTCATATAAGGTTTGCATATTGAAAGTTATGCATGCATGACCCCATGAAAATATTTTACCTTCATTTAGTCATGAAGTATGAGCAAGCATGGCTATTTTCATATGTCACATATGCCTGTGCCGGTCCGTACTAATCTGCAGGAAGAATCAGTCACGAGAAAAGTGACTGTGAGACTGAAAACTCGTTGTGACGAGAATTATCAGTGTGGGCATGTTGGAGCATGCAAGGGTTGTGGCCCTGTTTGTTGTTGCTGTTGAAGGAATACTTTGTTATGCTAACCACTGCAGGAAATATTTGAGCCTCCTGAGTCAACCGTAGATCGAGTCTTGTTTCGGTAAACCCCATACTTGATTCGTGCTACCACTTGTCCCGGCCACAGGTGGGGTATGGTTTAGTAAGTTGTTAACCCCTTTCCGTGCACACACCACATAGAGGGCTACGATGAGGGTTTCCACGATCATGGACTAAATCCTGTCATCGGGTCAGGGGGCATGGGTGTTTCCGGTTGTGTCCGAGAGGGGGGCACCCCTTGGAATCCGCGCGTATTAATAGTGATCCCATACTACTCGAGATTGTTGTCTCCCCGACTTAGAGTTTTTCTGAAACGATGCTTTGGGTGATTCCTGGCATCCGGACGGTTAATCTGGTGTGTGCTGGTTAGGTGTGTTTTCAACCCAAAAAACGTAATGGGAATTAGTCAGTGTCACGGCACTGACTAAAGGAATCCTATACTTGTGGGTAAAGAGTACACACTCTGCAGAGTTTAAACCTATTCGAATAGCCGTGTCCGCGGTCAAGGATTACAGTCTGGGTTGGTCAAGTGTCGGTCTTAGTGTCGGTCTTTGGAGGAAATAACTAAACTGAGCATGAGTTACTTGGCAAGATAATTTTTGTCACCACTAATGCTGTCATGAATATTTTTGTTATCAAGAATGATATTGTTTGCATATTAATATTATTGCCTTTATGAATATTATTGTGGACTAACCCATTTCTCTTATTATACTTTTCCTGAGTGTCTCAGGGGCTGGCAAGACTACCCCGGGCATTCGGTTTTATTTTCCAGACCTCTCCGTGGCGTCCCTCGAGTTCTCAGGCGGTCTATCACGCCACTACTCTTGTGGACACCCGATTGGCATTTCTTTTCAAGACCGACCGTGGCGTCACTTTTCGACACCCGACTGGCATTTCTTTTTAAGACCTTTCCGTGGCGTCCCTCGAGTTCTCAGGCGGTCTATCACGCCACTACTCTTGTGGACACCCGATTGGCATTTCTTTTCAAGACCGACCGTGGCGTCACTTTTCGACACCCGACTGGCATTTCTTTTTAAGAGCTTTCCGTGGCGTCCCTCGAGTTCTCAGGCGGTCTATAACGCCACTACTCTTGTGGACACCCGATTGGCATTTCTTTCCAAGACCTCTCGTGGCGTCGCTTGGATTCTCGGGCGGTCCTGTCTCGCCCGAATTTCCTTTTAGACACCCAACTGGCATTCCTTTTATTTTCTTCTGGATTCTCGGGCGATCCTGTCTCGCCCGATTCTCCATTTACTTATTGTTTGTCATTAACATTTTATATTCTCATTGTTCTGCACATGCTAATATTTTATCATGCCATGACTTAAAATCATGTTAGCTTGCATAATAGTCCAGCATGAGCATACGCATATAGTTTGGTTCATCATGATCATATATTTTTATCTGCTGCATTCGGTATATCTTTTGTTCATGATGTTTGCGAGTACATTCCAACGTACTCACAGGCTTGTCCCTGGCTATTTACTTGGCCAGGTCAGGAGTTCTACAAGGTATACCACAGCGATGTCCGTGCGGAGCCTAGGATAGCAGCCACGCGGATATGAATTATCCCGGTCAGCTGTTCCTGTGGGAATGGAGCCCCATCGATGTTGGAGAACCACAAGTCGCTTCCGTCACCCGTCACCAGATTATCATTGTTGTATCATTAGACCTTCATGGTCTTGTATCCAATTCTTGTAATTGCTTGGTAATCTGTAACAAGGACGTGTCCACCAGTAACAGTAATCCTGGGGCTGGTGGTGACACGAGGGGTTAATTTCTGGGATTTTGTGTCCCTGAAATCCGGCCCCGACAGCCTTGGTATCAGAGCTAGGCTGACCATTGGCTAATCCTACCTTAGCCTGGTCGCTATTTCTAGGTTTTCACACCATCCACATCCCTTCCTGTCCACAGTTAAGCCCATCCTATCCGAAAACCGCACAGTGGCCAGCCGACATCTTTTTGACAGTTGGTGCCCAACCTATCAACCTAGTCCATAGGCTATGTGCGTGTGGCCGACACCTAAGTTGTCCCATCCGCAAGCGTGCGATGGAAGACTCTGCTAGCTTATAAAGGAAGCCCTGCCCCAACTCAGCACATCACAGCCTCACTCTCAGCTCGATATCCAACCATCAAGATGCCTGGCCCCATCGTGCACAACAAGACCACCGCAGCCGAGCTTGAAGGCTTTGTAGCCATCCTCGCCAATCTCACCCGTCGTGCTCTCGGCATCGAAGAGCCGCCGGAGTATGTCGTGTACCAAGAGCACGCGAGTGATGCCATCCACCACTTCTAGGCCACGGTGCACATCTACGGGAGGGGCATCACCGCAGAGCGCCCCAACCGGTTCACCGGGAGGATGACCTCTGACGAGCCCCAAGCCATCCAACTTGCAGCCCGAGAGGCTGTAGTTCAACTCCGGCACCTGTCGCCAAGGGTTAACTGCCGCTCTTTATACTACTACCCTAGTCATGAAGGCTATGGTAGACCGACCCAAGTCGCCAATGGAGACCAATAGTCGGATCCTGCTCTCGTGCATCTGGTGCGCTACCTGAGAACGCAAGAGGCACTGTTCGATCAGGTCACTTTTGACCTGATTGAGACCCGCAGGACGCTTGCTCTCCTGACCCCGATGAGAAGTGAAGCTGCACCCGCCACTGACAACCCAATAGTACTATTCGGGAGACCAGTTGAACCCCCAAGGTCTGCCCCTGTTGCCCACCCGGGCAATGCATTCGTTTCCCCGGATGAACTCCGTCGTCTCTTGGGGATTTTCTCCAACGGAACTGTAGCCACTGCACCCCGCGTGGGTCATCATCGCTACCCCAACCCTGCAGCTCCTCATTCCTCTCCAGCCAACTCTGACGTTGAAGCCCCCGGAGAAGCCTCGACATCTGCGAGACACGCCCGACTGGATGTCGATGAAATGGACTGAGTCCGCCGGAGTAGTTGTCGAGTCCTTAGTAACCCTGTTGCACTGTAGATTCCACCGTCATGCCGTAGACGATCATGTGTATGTTTCTAGCAGTGTGTAGCGTTTGATTGAAGGATGTGCTTTTGTGTTATTGCCTTGTGCATGATTGTTTGTATGTTGTGATTTGCATTTAGTTCTTCCGCCCTTAACAAATCTCGAGGACGAGATTTTCTTAAGGGGGGTAGAGTTTGTAACACCCCAAAAATATTTCCCTTGGGTTTTCAAGTCTTTTTACTAAAATAAAATACATTGAGTTATTATGGCTATTTTTCTTCTACTCTTTCTTTTGTTCTAAAAATAATCTTTAACTTTTATTTGGGTCTCAAAAACTTTGAATGGTTCTGTTTTGCATGGTTTAATAATTGGGTAATTATTTTTAAGAGTTCAAAAATATTTACCTTTTAGTAAAGTTTTGGGTAATTAAAATTATTCCAAGGGTATGATCTTTTCACTCTTTCCAAGCCCTTCTAAATTCACCCAACAATTTTTCTGCCACTCCAAATTTATTCCTCAAGTCATGCACGTCTTCTAGGACAGTATCCAACATCTCTCCTCTCCACAAAAATATTGCTCTCATATTTTATAAATTCCAAAGTTGGAATTTATAATATTCATGATTCCTTTGGTTTACAAAGGAACCACATTTTCTTCTAATATTCTGCTCCCACCAAAATTATCCCAGCAACTAGACAGTACCCAAAACCCATTTCATCAAAAACATTGGGTTCCACAATTCAAAATTTTCAAATTTAATTCAGTGCAAATTTGGACCAGAAACAGTCTCCTTGGTACAAACTCAATTTTAAATGCTCCAAAAATTCTGAAACTTTGCCAGACCCCCTCATTTGCATCAATACCTTACCACAAAAATTCTCATAAAATCCTAAAATTCCTAGCTTTTCCTGGCATTCTGCCATACACCTCATGTGCACACTGTTCACCTGTCGAAAAATTCAGTTATCTGAATCAAGTTCAGAGAGAGGGATTCAGTGAGGAAACGCTGTCGTGTACTCCACCTCTTCCTTCTCCCCCACGGCGCCGCCGTTGCTCATCAATACCCTGAGCCCCAGGCCCACTCCTCAGCCTCTCCCCGGCCTTGGCAAGGACGGTGGGCGGTGTACAGGCCGCACCCGATCGCCGCCGTTTTCAGATAAGCCGAGGCCATCAGCTCTACTCCTCTCTCCTCCCTGGTGAGCTCACCCGCGAGGTCAGCGCCACCTGTTGCTCCTCTACTTCTCCAGCCGCAGCAGCACCGGCCAGCAGCTCCACCTGTCAGCCACCCGAAGCCATGAACGAGCTTCTGTTCTGCCAGAGCACACCGCGGTGGCCGGCACCCTCGAGCCTACCTCCGGCACCTACCGCGGTCAACACCTCTCTAGAAGCACCCACCGACCACGCTCACCGCCCTCAACCACCTCTGCTGCCGACCTCCACCGTCCGCCTTAACTTCGCTGTGATCGGGTTCTCTCCGGCCATCCTTGGACTACCTATAAAAGGGATCCCCGGGCCTCGCTGGGCATCGGCATCACCTCACTACCCTCCCAATCGAGTCCACTGCACCCACCCGACCTCGAAAGGGCCTTTTTCTACCTCTCCGGCCACCCGACCCGCCGCCACCTCTATTGATCAGTGCACTCCCTACACGTCACCTCCATCGCTCAAATGTTACCAGTAGCCTTCTTATCCACCCAATAATCGATTCTGCGGTCCAATTTCACCTTCCGAACTCTCTCCGGCGAGATCCCGACACACCCGAGACGCCGTCCGCCGAGGAGCTCGCCGCCGACGATTTCATACACCTCTCCGGTCGTAATGGGTACCTGTGGAACCGCCTCAGTCTCCTGGACCCAACGGTCGCCTCAGCTCGCCGAGGGACCTCGCCGTTCGCCGGCGCCGGTCGCCGGAGCGCCGCTTCTGTTCGGCTGGAGAGAGGGAGGGCGCGGGACGACCTGGGTCAAACCCGACAAGCGGGCCCCTCTGTCAGCGACTATAGCCACGTCGAGCCATCTCTCTCCAGCGTGGCTGATCGAACGGGCCGGCCCAGTGGCGCCTTGCAGTTAAATCGCGCTCAGGACGCATTTCTACTCTTCCCTATTTTTCTCTTACAGCAAACTTCCAAAAATCCCACAGCACTCATTTCGGCACCAAATATAATGATTCAAATTTCAACAGTCTTATAAAATTATGTTCTATTAATCTAGATTAGGTGAACATTTTGCCTAAGCTTTATCTCCATTGGATCAATTAACTAGTACTTTTAATCATTTATTCCATCTTAGAATTGCTCCAGGTAAATCATTTGAACCCCAAATAAATTGATTTTTTTCTGTAATTCCTTATATTTCATCTAGTTTATTTTAGTATTTATTTCAAAAATATTTGAAACACTTTTTAGTACTGTTTTTGATTTATGTGGTAATTGCTATATTCTTTAAAATAGGAAATGGAGGGGAGATAAATATTTCAAAGTTTTTGAGTGCACTCAATATTTCTGCATACTCAAGGCAAGCATTTTGAACACTTGATATGGTGAATTGCATAGTTAATATTTGCATCATGATTATGTTGAGTTCACATAAGGTTTGCATATTAAAAGTTATGCATGCATGACCTCATGAAAATATTTTACCTTCATTTAGTCATGAAGTATGAGTAAGCATGGCTATTTTCATATGTCACATATTGAAAGTGCGTTATATCAACTAGAGGGGGTGGGGTGAATAGGCGATTTTTACAAATTCGTCACTGAGGAATTTCAAGGTGAGGAAATTCCTAAGCGACGAACTACTTAGCAGCGGAATAAGTGCTCAGATGCAAGCATAACAGAGCAGTAGCACAGTCATCATGATGAAATGAAAACAAGCACAGAGTACGAGTAGCGTAAACACAGGATAAGCAGGCTGAAGACAAACTGACTGAAGAAATTTAACTGAGGAAATTGAGAAAGTCTTCAGACAAAGTCTTCAAACAGTAATGATCAAATACATAGCAAGTATGCGAGGAAATGAAAGGGTTGAGGAAATAGAACCAGTAGCTCGGTGAAGACAATGATTTGGTAGACCAGTTCCAACTGCTGTGACAGTTGTACGTCTGGTTAGAGCGGCTAGGTATTTAAACCTGAGGACACACAGTTCCGGACACACAGTCCTCACCGTATTCTCCTTGAGCTAAGGTCACACAGACCTCGCCCAATCACTCGTGGTAAGTCTTCAGGTGACTTCCAAACCTTCACATACTCGGTCACTCGGCAATCCACAATTTCCTCTTGGATGCTCTAGACCATGACGCCTAACCGTCTGGAGGATGCACAGTCCTCAAAGGTAACAAGCGTCGGTTCCACACAGGAACAATCTCTTCAGTGATGCTCAATCACTTTGGGTTTGTAGGTGTTTGGGTTTTTGGGTTTTTGGGTTTTTCCTCACTTGATGATTTTCGCTCAAAGTCCTCGGAGGATGGGATGCTCTAAATGACAAGTGTCAATCTATTTCTTGGAGCAGCCAACCAGCTAGTGGTTGTAGGGGGCGGCTATTTATAGCCTAGGGAGCAGCCCGACATGATAAGACATAAATGCCCTTCAATGATATGACCGTTAGGTGGGTAGGATATTTGGACAGCTAGCGCGTAGCACAGCAACGGTCGGAAATTTGAGTATCAAATTCCTCAGGGCTATCATGTTCCTCACTTGTAGGCAATCCGCACTGGCGAATTCCTAACTCCTCAGTCAGAACAAATTCCTCAGAGAACAGAAGAACTTCGTCTCTGTCACTGAAGAACTTGACTAAACTGTATGAGATTTCCAATGGCTTCACTCGAAAGGATTGGGTAGGTGTAGGATTTTGAGTTGAGCATCACTTGGAAACTTTTCCTTAGTTTTACCTCGACCCCCTTTAATAGTACGGTGTTTCCTATGACTCAAGAAGAAGAAAATGAAACTACGAAAACAAAAGTCTTCACGCTTCATAATCTTCGCATGAATATCAAGTCTTCAGGGTCACACCAATTTCTTCACTTTCAAAGTCTTCAAGAAAACCAAAGTCTTCAGTTGATGACATTCATTTTTAGGGGTCGACATTCATCGTAAATAACAAACTCCTCATAGACTTATAGACCTGTGTACACTCACAAACACATTAGTCCCTTAACCTATAAGTCTTCAATACACCAAAATCACTAAGGGGCACTAGATGCACTTACAATCTCCCCCTTTTTGGTGATTGATGACAATATAGCTTAAGTTTTCAACGGGGATAAACATATGAAGTGTAAATACTAATATTGAGGAATTTGACTGCAAGATATAGAAGAACTCCCCCTGAAGATGTGCATATTTGAAGAATTTGCTTTGAAATAGCAAATGCACATTGTTGAATAATATCATGGAGATCTCCTCCTATATCTTGAAATTCATACACGCATTTATCATATGATATGAAGAATTTGAAATGCATGCTGAAATATGGTGTCTGACGAAATTCAGCATGCGTGCATTATGGTATTGAGGAAATAGCATGCAGAAAAACAGAGCAAAAGTATCAGACCACCATAGGACTTAAGTTTACAACTCATCAGAGCAAACACCTCAGAAAAGCAAGAGTTGAAACTTAACAGAAATATAGCCCATATATAAGACCATATATAAGACCCGCTTGAAGACTAAACTCAAATTTCTCCCCCTTTGTCATCGAATGACCAAAAGGGACGAAAAATGAGGACTAACGCCCCTGAAGAATGTCATCATGATGTCGATGGAGGAGCGCCAGCATTGTTGGGGTCGTCTGTTGAGGTAGGGCCTGCCGCAGTGTCGTTCAAGTCTTCAGCTTCATCCGTCTCGCGCGATGAAGAATATGAACTGGCAACAAGCTGAGGAACTTTGACTTTCTTGAATTTCTTCGAAGGTGGCTGGGACCAGTCAAAGTCCTGTTGGAAGCCCATCTCCTTGAGTTCTTCAGCACTATGAAGATTAGACAGAATCGCCCAAGTGCGGTCAAAGACTTCATTCAAGTAGTAGTGATTCTTCTTCACAGTATTTTGAGTGACTGTCATGTTCTGAAGAATTGCACCAAACTGACGCTTGACCCACTTGTGATTTCGATCAACTTTCTGATGAAGACTAAGGAGAAGTTCACGATCAGTCATCACACGCGGAGCTGTGGCTTGAGGATGATGTTCTGAAGCTTTGGCGGCAGAATCTTGAGTTGCAGAGTCATCATTGGTGGAATAGGAAGTAGCTTTGCGAAACTGTCCATCCAATGGACGAGTACCTTCATCAATAACAGCAGCCTTGCCCTTCTCGTCAGCTGAGGAAATAGTCCATTTGAGGACTTCAATAGGGGGCAAATAGCTGAGATGATTTTGAAAGTCAGCCTTATAATGAATTGAAGACCTTGATCTGATGAATCTCATGATCCAGGGAGCATAAGGCTTCAACTCAAAAGGCGACATAGCAGCATTGGCCAAAGTCCTCATGAAGAAATCATGGTAGTTGATAGGAATACCGTGAATGATATTGAACAGCAGATTCTTCATAATGCCAACAACTTCTTCATCATCAGAGTTGTGGCCCTTGATTGGACTGAGGGTTTTGGTCAATATGCGATAGACTGTCCTTGGCACATAGAGCAATTCCTTGACGAGGAATTTGGTCCTAGGAGCTTGGCCTGGCTTCAAAGGCTTCATCAACACTTGCATCAGATGATCAGACAGTTCAGGTTCAACATAGAGAAGCCTTGCACCTTCAGTGGGAGGACTGACTGGGACGGCATGAAGCAATTCAGAGGCCGGTGCTTTGAAATGAGTATTATCGGTCATCCAGTCCAATACCCATGAATTGACATCATCAACATTTCCAGTAATGTGCAGCGTGGCGAAGAATTAAAGAATGAGTTCTTCATTCCAATCGCAGATGTCGGTGCAGAAATTGAGTAACCCAGCGTCATGAAGAACACTGAGGACTGGGGTGAAGCAGGGTAGCGATTCCATATCTACATGAGGAATTTGCTCATGTTCAAAGATCTTATCCTTATCAACCAACAATGAGGAGTAGAAGTTCATCTGGCTTGCAGTCCAGAAACGCTTGCGACGAAGACGAGCAGAGTCATAGGGATTGTAGTCAGTGAAGAATATGTGCTCGTTGAAGAAATCCTCAGCATTAAACTTCTGCTTCTTGGAGTGAGGGTTCTATGGCTTGGGCTGAAGATTACCAGTTGAAGAATTTACAGCCTCTTGAGGTATAGCCACTGGAGCCACTGGCTGAGGAATTTCAGCAGCAGCCTTGGCCTCCATTTCTTCAGACATATGTACATCAGCGCAAGTGGCTGGAACTTCTTTAGGAATAGAATGAAGTGAAGCTTGACGTTCATCAGAGCCCGTATGAATTTCTTCAGTTGGCACAGGGGACTGAGGAACATGATGTAGAGGGGTTGTCAGAGGTGAATTGGGGTGATGACTTTCCCAAAAGTCATCATTCAGAATAGGTGTTGTAGACCCAATATCCACATCCTCATCTTCTTCAGTTCCTTCGACGTCTGCCTCTTCAGCTGTGAACTGAGGCATGGGCGATGATACCAGTGGGGTTGAAGAGAAAGTATCCACTTCAATTTCTTCATCCATCTGCTCTGTCGAAGCAGCAGAAGGATCTTCTTCATCAGATTTACTTGGAATTTCATATTCCTCACCAAAGGGAATGATCTCCTTTGATGGCATGCTTGATATTGGAATAGCATCAATTGGGTTTTCAGATGAACTCGTCAAAGTCTTCAATTTCTTGGGAGCTGAAGGCTCTGAAGATGCAGATGCTTTCCTTTTCTTCACAGCTGCTCGCTCCGCAGCCTTGGTTTTCTTCGCTTCTGATGCAGAAGGAAGGTTGATGCTTGTCATCGGTGCAGGAGGAGCAGAGGAAATTGGTTGAATTTCTTCAGGCACAACTGATGCAGTTGCCCTGGCTTGTTCAGATTCCTCAGGCACAGTAGCAGATGCTTCAACTGGCCTGGATTGCTCTTCAGGCGCAATATTGGAGGTTGCCCTGGCATTTTCTTCAGAGACTGGAATTTCTTCATCAGCTCTGGCGCTTTCATTTTCTTCAGCAGACTGAACAGATGTTCCAGTCTGAGGAAATTTGGGTTGCGATGAAGCTGCAACACTTGGAGTAAATCCTTTTGCCATTCTGACGAATCTGACTTTGGCACCTAGCCAATCTGCATGGAATGCATGAAATTCATCACTGAGTGCTTTGATCTCAGCCTGCATAGTCACAAGTTCTTCAGGAGACATTTTCACAACATTATTCTTCAGAAAACGCTCCTTCTTGTACTGAGCCTTCTTCACCTGCTTGGCCTTTTCAAATTTCCATTTTTCTTCATTTATGAAGGCCGTCAACATGTGACTTTGACCAGGAGTGAGGTTTAATTCAGGCAAAGGTGTGTTAGGGTTCTTGTGCCATAGATCAATAAAATCAAGGATCTTCCTTGGATCCAGCATGAGGGGCACAGCACTGCCTTTGGCTCTAGCGGCCCTTTGTTGTCAATCTCTGATGAGCTCAGCTAATTCTTCATCATCAGCTTCGTCTTCGCTTGACGGAACCTGAAAGGCGACTTGCTTCTTGTGAGGACTTGGCCTTGTGCCTCGTCCAGCAGTGGCCTTTTTCTTCAGCAAGGTCGGAGTTGTTGAAGACTGAGGTGGAGCTGAAGAACTTGCAGAGACTCCTGAAGCAATTGAGATTCCAGTAGTCCTTTGGCATGTGGCAAGATGCACAGGTGCTGAGGACTTTGCAGGAGCAGCTGAGGATTTTGCAACCGAGGGAGTTGGAGCTGCTTTTGAGGAATTTGCTTGAGGAACAGGCCGTGAGGGCTTTGAAGAGCTTGGCCGTGAGGGCATTGCAGCTGAGGAACTTGTCTTGACAGCTGATTTCTTCAGCATAGCCTTCTTAGGCTTGATAGCAGAGGCCTCAGTGGCGGCAGCAACAGAATCTTCATTGAATTTCTTTACTGCCTCTTTAGCCACTTTGGCGAGCTTGGCTTGACACTTAGCCCACTCCTGAGGAAATTCCTCACCTCTTCTGATGCTAGTGGGATCAGCTTCTTGGCCAGGAGCCAATGGAGGTCTTGGACATGGAGGGTTAACAGCAAATTTCTTCATGTACTTGGGAGTGACATAGCGATATTCCCTCCATTCTCTTGCCCATCTCCTCTCAATCTTCTGAATGCGCACTTTGCGCTGATTTTTGTTCTCCTTGCCATGAGTTGCTTCATCAGGAGTACAATATTCATCATAAATGTCATCAGGGATCTCAAAAGCAGTATTTGTTTCTGGCCTCTTTCCTCCCTTCTGAGGTCTTTTACCATCAGCCATTTTCTTCACTTGAGGGTTTTGAACAATCGAATTTTCTGATGAGGTATGCAATTTTTCTTCAAGGAATGCCTTGACAAAGAACACGACGAACTGAGAGTGGCAGTGGAGATGTTCGTCCGTTCAGATCTTCCACGCCCTAACTTGGCGATGGAAAACAGCTACGGCGGCGGCGGAGTGAAGATTTCCACGGCCGGCGTGAGTACGACGGCGACGAGGTCGAGGCAGTGAAGCTCTTCCTCACCGGCGACGATGGAGTGTAGCGGCGGCGCTAGGTCTGAGAGCTCGAGCGAGGGAGTAAGATCGTGTTAGATCGTGGGTGAATAGATAAATCTTATCGAGGGATATGGAACGGTTTGAGCGGCAAAAGCCGAAAATTCAGATAAGAATATTTTAATGTTTCGTTCACAAATTCTTCAGCTGTCAAGGACACAGTGAAGACTTTGAATGGGTTTCAAATAGAACGCACATGAAGAATTTGTGAACGGACTGGATTGAGTTTAGCATAGAGGGGGAACGGGTCCGATCACATTCACTTAGAAGAAACACAACTTGAAGAATTAGCAATAAGTGAATGCTGTAGAGGACAGAAAACTCAAATATATATATATAGTCAATGAAGAACACAGTCGGAAAGAGTGAAGATTTTGCAAAGTTGAAGAATTTGCACAATGATGAAAGACTCAGATTTTGAAGATTTTCAACTTTTTGTGGTGGCGTGACCCACCGTGTAAGAATGATGATTTCAGACACCGCGTACAATTATCGTAGGGTTCTGAGAATCAAATTCTTCATTAATTTCTTCACACTTAGAGGGTTAGTCTTCATTGATTGAAGAAAAATGTTTCTTCGTGTGTTGCACACCTAAGTCATCAATTTGCATAAGTGTTAGGATGTGTGTCCTTTTCAAAGGACATTCGAAGATTCTAAGATATTTAGCTCACACCGCAACTTGCTAAATCTCTTCTCATCCAAGGGCTTTGTGAAGATATCCGCTAGCTGTTCTTCAGACTTCACGGGATCAATAGAGATGTCACCCTTCAACACATGATCTCGAAGAAAATGATGACGAATCTCGATGTGCTTTGTCTTCGAGTGCTGAACTGGGTTATGAGCAATTTTGATGGCACTCTCGTTGTCGCAGTAGAGTGGCACATTCTTCACATATATGCCGTAGTCCTTGAGGGTTTGCTTCATCCATAGCAATTGAGCACAGCAAGAACCAGCAGCAATATACTCAGCTTCAGCAGTAGAGAGTGATACGCAGTTCTGCTTCTTCGAGGACCAACATACTAAGGATCGTCCGAGGAAATGGCATGTGCCTGAAGTTGACTTGCGGTCCACACGATCACCGGCATAGTCAGAGTCAGAATATCCAATGAGATCAAAAACCGAGCCCTTGGGATACCATAATCCAAGTGTTGGAGTGTGAGCTAGATATCGAAGAATATGTTTCACAGCCTTATGGTGTGATTCCTTCGGTGTAGCTTGAAAACGGGCACACATGCAAACACTAAGCATAATATCCGGCCTAGATGCACATAGGTACAATAAAGAGCCAATCATGGAGCGGTATACCTTTTGATCGAAGTCTATTCCATTTTCATCAGTGCATAGATGGCCATTTGTGGGCATAGGGATTTTGACGCCTCTGCATTCTTGCATACCGAATTTCCTCAGAACGTCCTTGAGGTATTTCTCTTGAGAAATGAAGATGCCATTACGTCATTCATGAGGAATTCCTTCAGAGTATCATACCACGCCCGAGGGGCCTGCTTGAGGCCATAGAGGGCCTTATTGAGTCTGAAGACTTTGTCAGGATGCTTAGGATCTTCAAAACCTGGGGGTTGAGCAACATATACTTCTTCCTCAAGCTTACCATTGAGGAATGCACTTTTCACATCCATTTGATATAAGATGATATTATGATGGTTAGCATAAGCAAGCAATATGCGAATAGCCTCAAGTCTAGCAACAGGTGCAAAAGTCTCATCGAAATCAATTCCTTCAACCTGTGTGTAGCCTTGAGCTACAAGACGAGCCTTGTTCCTCACCACTAGGCCATTTTCATCTTGCTTGTTGCGGTAGATCCATTTGGTACCGATGATATTGTGCTTGCATGGGTCCGGTCGCTTGACAAGCTCCCACACATTGTTCAGCTTGAATTGATGTAATTCCTCTTGCATTGCTTGAATCCATTCAGGCTCCAGAAATGCCTCATCAACTTTGGTGGGCTCTGTGATAGAGACGAAAGCAAAATGCCCACAAAAGTTAGATAAATGTGAAGCTTTTGAGCGAGTCAGAGGACCTAGTGCGTTGATGTCGTTGATGATTCTCTCAATCTGTACTTCATTTGCAACGCGGGGATGAGCAGGTTGACGACTTTGATTTGGCTCAGCATTTTCTTCAGAGCCATTTTCTTCAGATGCACCAGCATGCTGTTCTTCATGTTCTGGAATGATTTCTTCAGCAGATTCTTTGGTAGGAATGACATCCTCAGTAGCTTTGAACTTGATGGTTTCCTCAGGCGTCTTCTCATCTAGCACAGGAGGTAGGTGCTCTCTTTGCGAGCCGTTAGTTTCATCGAACCGCACATCTACAGTTTCAACAACCTTGTTGTGATAGGCATTGAAGACCCTGTAGGTGTGCGAGTCCTTTCCGTAACCAAGCATAAAACCTTCATGTGCTTTCGGTGCAAATTTAGAATTGTGATGTGGATCTCTAATCCAGCATTTAGCACCGAAGACTTTGAAATAACTCACATTGGGTTTCTTGTCAGTGAGGAGTTCATATGAGGTCTTCTTGAAGAATTTGTGAAGATATACCCTGTTGATGATGTGGCATGCAGTATCAATTGCCTCAGGCCAGAAGTGACGAGGTGTCTTGTATTCATCAAGCATGGTGCGAGCCATCTCAACAAGAGTCCTGTTCTTGCGCTCCACAATGCCATTCTGCTGAGGAGTGTATGGGGCAGATAGCTCATGAGTAATACCAAGTTCATCGAGATAGTCATCAAGACCAGTATTCTTGAACTCAGTCCCATTGTCACTACGTATATGCTTGATCTTCACGCCGAAATCCGTCGAAGCCCTTGAGGAAAATCGTCTGAAGACTTCCTGCACTTCAGTTTTGTAAGTAATGACATGCACCCATGTGTAACGAGAATAGTCATCAACAATGACAAAGCCATATAGAGATGCTGCATTTGTTAGTGTGGCATAATGAGTAGGGCCAAAGAGATCCATATGAAGCAATTCAAAAGGACGAGAAGTAGTCATGATAGTCTTCGAGGGGTGCTTGGCTCTGGTCATCTTTCCAGCCTCACAAGCCCCACAAAGATGATCTTTGAGGAATTTGACACCCTCGATGCCAATGACGTGCTTTTTCTTCATGAGCGTGTGTAAGTTCCTCATGCCAGCATGACCCAGTCGTCGATGCCATAGCCAGCCTTCTGAAGCTTTAGCAAGTAGACAAGTGGCAGGCTGTGGTCCTGCAGAGAAATCAACAATATACAAGTCTCCTCTCCTAAAGCCTTCGAAGACTTTGGAATTGTCAGATTCCATGAGCACTAAGCAACGATATTTGCCAAAGACAACAACCATATCAAGATCACAAAGCATTGAGACAGACATGAGGTTGAATCCGAGGGACTCGACAAGCATGACTTTATCCATGTGTCGATCCTTTGAGATTGCAACCCTACCTAGACCCAATACCTTGCTTTTGCCTTTGTCAGCGTAGGTGATATGCTTCAAGTGTAATGGAGATAAAGGAGTGTTCATCAGTAAGCTCTTGTCACCGGTCATGTGATTTGTACATCCACTATCGAGGACCCACTCAGTAGCTTTGGGTAAATCATCCTGCAGATGAATTAGTGCATCTTACGAACTCATATACTTCAGAGTGAAGAATATGACATCAAATTCATCAGACATATTTCATCAATTAAAGCAACATATGTATATATAGCAATGTGAGGACGTGAGAAATGAATAAATCATTTCTTCATGATTAGCTTGCGTCCTTTCAAGCATTTCAGGTCTCCAGCAAATTCTTCAGACGATTTAGTTCGTCTGGAGACCTGACCCTGCATAAGAGATTAGTTCCTTTTCTTCACCACCCACATCTGGAGGGGTGGCAAAGAGTTCATCATTCTGCGAGCTCCATAAGAGAAAGGTGGCATAGACGCCAGACCACTTCGTTTCACATAAGAGGGGTTAGGGTAAGCATATGAATAAGCAGAGAAATTCTTCGAGGACTTATGAACATAATGATTTGAAGAATAATGCATATATTCATAGCCCTTAGGCTTTCCCTGCGAAACAGAAGTGTTAGCACGATGATGTTCATGTGAGGACTTGGATCCATGTGAGAAATTTGATCCATAAGAGGACTTGGATCCATATGAAGACTTTGGTTCATATGAAGAATTTGATCTGGGGTTCTTATTCTTCACAGGTGGTGTCATGAGGACATTCACCTGAAGACTTTCAAGGCACTTTTTGGGAACCCAGATTTTCTTCATAGGGGGACCATTCCTGCAGTTAGATCCAACATATCTAGCAAATACCTCACCATTCTGATTTTTGAACAGTTTATAGTTGGAGTCAAATGACTCATCAGATGAATATGAGGATTCACAAGTAAAGCCAGATAAAGTGGATGGATCTACGGGAGGTCCCTTCGCAGCAACCCATGAGGTTTTGGGATACTGCTCCGGTTTCCAGTAGGTTCCATCAGCATTGAGTTTCCTCTCAAAGGCAATACCCTCTTTCCTAGGGTTCCTGTTCAAGATCTGCTTTTTGAGCACATCACAAAGAGTCTGATGCCCTTTGAGGCTTTTGTACATGCCTGCCACATACAATTCCTTCAACCCTGCATTTTCGTCAGTGATACTAGTGGTATCCTCAGATGAGGAATTTGTGACCACAGAGATAGTTGAAGAATTTGCAGCAATGGAAGCATTTGAACATTCAGGTGAAGAATTAGCAGTTTCACGTTCAATGCATTTCAAGCATGGTGGAATAAATTCTTCCTGAGCGAAACTGATCTGTTGAGCAAGCAAAGAATCATTTTCCTTCTGAAGATCTTCATGACTCACCCTTAGCTTCTCAAGATCTTGCTTTCTTTGAAGAAATTCATAAGAAAGCTTCTCATGATCGGCTAGGAGAGTTTCATGACGACCTTGAAGGTTGTCAAACTTAGACTGTAGTTGCTGAAGATTATCAGTCAGTGTTTGAGTTCGATCCATTTCCTCACCTAACAGATCATCGCTTTTATCTAGCATATTTTGAACCTTTTCCAAAGCCTTTTGTTGTTTAACAACAATATTAGCAAGTTTGGAATAGCTGGGTTTGAGGTTATCATCAGATTCATCCTCACTTGATTCAGAGGAGGGATATTTGAGTACCTTGGCACCTTTTGCCATGAAGCAATAGGTGGGAGCATAGTCATCGTTGCCGTCATCAGCAGTGTTGGGGAAGCCATTTTCCTCAGTGTTGAAGATGGACTTGCTAACGTAAGCAGTAGCGAGGGCTAAGCTCGCCACACCAGAGTCTGACTCCTCAGATGCCTCCTCTTCCTCATGTTCCTCAGATTCAGCTTCAGAGTCCATTTCCTTGCCAATGAATGCCCGAGCTTTCTTGGAGCTGCTCTTCTTGTGAGATGAAGACTTTGAAGATCTTGACGATGAGGACTTTGAAGATTTCTTCTTCTTCGATTCCTTCTCCCACTGAGAACAATCAGTAATGTAGTGACCAGGTTTCTTGCATTTATGGCAAGTTCTCTTCTTGTAATCACGGGATGAGGAATCTGATTTCATGTCATCACCTTTTGAGGATTTTCCAAATCGGCCACGTCTAGAGAACTTCTGGAATTTCCTCACGAGCATTGCTAGCTCCTGACTCAGTTCTTCAGGATCACCAAGGCTGCTACCAGAATCTTCATCTTCAGATTCAGAGACTGCCTTGGCTTTCAGTGCACGAGATCTACCATAGCTCGGTCCGTAGAGATCTCTCTTCTCAGCTAGTTGGAATTCATGAGTATTTAGCCTCTCGAGGATATCAGCAGGATCAAGTGACTTGTAGTCTCCACGTTCTTGAATCATCAGTGCCAGTGTATCGAATGAAGAATCGAGTGACCTCAGCAATTTCTTCACCACCTCATGGTCGGTGATGTCAGTGGCACCCAGTGCTTGAAGCTCGTTTGAAATGTCAGTGAGGCGATCAAAGGTTTGCTGAACATTTTCGTTGTCGAGTCTTTTGAAGCGGTTGAAGAGATTGCGAAGAACGTCAACTCGAGAGTCACGTTGAGTTGAGACTCCTTCGTTGACCTTGGACAGCCTATCCCAGATAAGCTTAGCTGTCTCCAAAGCACTCACTCTGCCATACTGCCCTTTGCTCAGATGGCCACATATGATATTCTTCGCTTGAGAGTCGAGTTGCTTGAATCTCTTCACATCAGCAGCGTTTAACGAAGGAGTGACAGAGGGAACACCCTTTTCCACAACATACCAGAGATCGTTGTCAATTGCCTCAAGATGCATGCGCATCTTGTTCTTCCAGTAGGGGTAGTCCGTCCCATCAAAGGTAGGACACCCAGCTGAGACCTTGATCATGCCTGCAGTCGACATAACTAAAACTCCAGGTGGTTAAACCAAAATCACACAGAACAAGGGAGTACCTCGCTCTGATACCAATTGAAAGTGCGTTATATCGACTAGAGGGGGGTGAATAGGCGATTTTTACAAATTCGTCACTGAGGAATTTCAAGGTGAGGAAATTCCTAAGCGACGAACTACTTAGCAGCGGAATAAGTGCTCAGATGCAAGCATAACAGAGCAGTAGCACAGTCATCATGATGAAATGAAAACAAGCACAGAGTACGAGTAGCGTAAACACAGGATAAGCAGGCTGAAGACAAACTGACTGAAGAAATTTAACTGAGGAAATTGAGAAAGTCTTCAGACAAAGTCTTCAAACAGTAATGATCAAATACATAGCAAGTATGCGAGGAAATGAAAGGGTTGAGGAAATAGAACCAGTAGCTCGGTGAAGACAATGATTTGGTAGACCAGTTCCAACTGCTGTGACAGTTGTACGTCTGGTTAGAGCGGCTAGGTATTTAAACCTGAGGACACAAAGTCCCGGACACACAGTCCTCACCGTATTCTCCTTGAGCTAAGGTCACACAGACCTCGCCCAATCACTCGTGGTAAGTCTTCAGGTGACTTCCAAACCTTCACATACTCGGTCACTCGGCAATCCACAATTTCCTCTTGGATGCTCTAGACCATGACGCCTAACCGTCTGGAGGATGCACAGTCCTCAAAGGTAACAAGCGTCAGTTCCACACAGGAACAATCTCTTCAGTGATGCTCAATCACTTTGGGTTTGTAGGTGTTTGGGTTTTTGGGTTTTTGGGTTTTTCCTCACTTGATGATTTTCGCTCAAAGTCCTCGGAGGATGGGATGCTCTAAATGACAAGTGTCAATCTATTTCTTGGAGCAGCCAACCAGCTAGTGGTTGTAGGGGGCGGCTATTTATAGCCTAGGGAGCAGCCCGACATGATAATACATAAATGCCCTTCAATGATATGACCGTTAGGTGGGTAGGATATTTGGACAGCTGGCGCGTAGCATAGCAACGGTCGGAAATTTGAGTATCAAATTCCTCAGGGCTATCATGTTCCTCACTTGTAGGCAATCCGCACTGGCGAATTCCTAACTCCTCAGTCAGAACAAATTCCTCAGAGAACAGAAGAACTTCATCTCTGTCACTGAAGAACTTGACTAAACTGTATGAGATTTCCAATGGCTTCACTCGAAAGGATTGGGTAGGTGTAGGATTTTGAGTTGAGCATCACTTGGAAACTTTTCCTTAGTTTTACCTCGACCCCCTTTAATAGTACGGTGTTTCCTATGACTCAAGAAGAAGAAAATGAAACTACGAAAACAAAAGTCTTCACGCTTCATAATCTTCGCATGAATATCAAGTCTTCAGGGTCACACCAATTTCTTCACTTTCAAAGTCTTCAAGAAAACCAAAGTCTTCAGTTGATGACATTCATTTTTAGGGATCGACATTCATCGTAAATAACAAACTCCTCATAGACTTATAGACCTGTGTACACTCACAAACACATTAGTCCCTTAACCTATAAGTCTTCAATACACCAAAATCACTAAGGGGCACTAGATGCACTTACACATATGCCTGTGCCGGTTCGGACTAATCTGCAGGAAGTATCAGTCACGAGAAAAGTGACCGTGAGACTGAAAACTCGTTGTGACGAGAATGATCAGTGTGGGCATGTTGGAGCATGCAAGGGTTTTGGCCCTGTTTGTTGTTGCTGTTGAAGTAATACTTTGTTATGCTAACCACTGCAGGAAATATTTGAGCCTCCTGAGTCGACCGTAGATCGAGTCTTGTTCCGGTAAACCCCATACTTGATTCGTGCTGCCACTTGTCCCTGCCACAGGCGGGGTATAGTTTAGTAAGTTGTTAACCCCTTTCCGTGCACACACCACATAGAGGGCTACGATGAGGGTTTCCACGATCATGGGCTAAATCCTGTCATCGGGTCAGGGGGCATGGGTGTTTCCGGTTGCGTCCGAGAGGGGGGCACCCCTTGGAATCCGCGCGTATTAATAGTGATCCCATGCTACTCGAGATTGTTGTCTCCCCGACTTAGAGTTTTTCTGAAACGATGCTTTGGGTGATTCCTGGCATCCGGACGGTTAATCTGGTGTGTGCTGGTTAGGTGTGTTTTCAACCCAAAGACCGTAATGGGAATTAGTCAGTGTCACGGTACTGACTAAAGGAATCCTATACTTGTGGGTAAAGAGTACACCCTCTGCAGAGTTTAAACCTATTCGAATAGCCGTGTCCGTGGTCAAGGATTACAGTCTAGGTTGGTCAAGTGTCGGTCTTCGGAGGAAATAACTAAACTGAGCATGAGTTACTTGGCAGGATAATTTTTGTCACCACTAATGCTGTCATGAATATTTTTGTTATCATGAATGATATTGTTTGCATATTAATATTACTGCCTTTATGAATATTATTGTGGACTAACCCGTTTCTCTTATTATACTTTTCCTGAGTGTCTCAGGGGCTGGCAAGACTACCCCGGGCGTTCGGTTTTATTTTCAAGACCTCTCCGTGGCGTCGCTCGAGTTCTCAAGCGGTCTATCATGCCACTACTCTTGTGGACACCCGATTGGAATTTCTTTTCAAGACCGACCATGGCGTCACTTTTCGACACCCTACTGGCATTTCTTTTTAAGACCTTTCCGTGGCGTCCCTCGAGTTCTCAGGCGGTCTATCACGCCACTACTCTTGTGGACACCCGATTGGCATTTCTTTCCAAGACCTCTCGTGGCGTCGCTTGGATTCTCGGGCGGTCCTGTCTCACCCGAATTTCCTTTTAGACACCCAACTGGCATTCCTTTTATTTTCTTCTGGATTCTCGGGCGATCCTGTCTCGCCCGATTCTCCATTTACTTATTGTTTGTCATTAACATTTTATATTCTCATTGTTCTGCACATGCTAATATTTTATCATGCCATGACTTAAAATCCTGTTAGCTTGCATAATAGTCCAGCATGAGCATACGCATATAGTTTGGTTCATCATGATCATATATTTTTATCTGCTGCATTCGGTATATCTTTTGTTCATGATGTTTGCGAGTACATTCCAACATACTCATAGGCTTGTCCCTGGCTATTTACTTGGCCAGGTCAGGAGTTCTACAAGGTATACCACAGCGACGTCCGTGCAGAGCCTAGGATAGCAGCCACGCGGGTAGGAATTATCCCGGTCAGTTGTTCCTGTGGGAATGGAGCCCCATCAATGTTGGAGAACCACAAGTCGCTTCCATCACCCGTCACCAGATTATCATTGTTGTATCATTAGACCTTCATGGTCTTGTATCCAATTCTTGTAATTGCTTGGTAATCTGTAACAAGGACGTGTCCACCAGTAACAATAATCCTGGGGCTGGTGGTGACACGAGGGGTTAATTTCTAGGATTTTGTGTCCCCGAAATCCGGCCCCGACATTAACTCCTCATTGACAAGTTTACTGACGTGTATCAAGGGATTCTATAGTCTGAATGAATCCCTGCACCATGACATCGCCGAGAATCTATCCTGCTTCTTCTGGGCTAGCAAAGGTGACAAGCAGAAGTACCATATGGTGAAATGGTCCGAGATCTGCAGACCCAAGGACCAAGGTGGCCCTGGGGTTATCTCATCCAAAAGGATGAATATAGCCCTTTTATCCAAATGGCTATGGCGGATCACCTCTGGGGAGGGCGGTCTCTGGCTAGATATTATCCGTGCAAAATATTTGTGCGGCCAGCCACTAGAGTTTGCTCAGCGGACTGGTGGCTCCCAGTTTTGGCAGACGATCATTCAGCTAATGCATGTCCTCCGCCTCGGTGGGGTCCGGAACTAGTACCTTGTTCTGGTTGGACCGGTGGTCGGGTGCCCAACCCTTTGCTACCCGTTTCCAACCATTATTAAACACTAGGACAAGTGCCCGTGCGTTGCACCGGGCGATAAAATTAATAGAACCTGCTCAGCGTGTCATTCCGCAACACTTCACATATCCAATTTTGACGAACATCAGAAATAAGGCAACCCTGAGTATCTTTTCCCTCCATGAAGTGTGAATGTGTAGAAACCTCCCTAACATCATTCATCAGGATGTACTGCAGCTCCGCACTTTCATCTGATGACAAAGTAGTGCTGCAAGGCATAGTCTTTCACTCTTTTTTGTTGTTCAGAATAACACGGGTTTTTTTTGAAAATGCATTTTTTGCAATTTTCAAGAATAATATTTGAAAATTTTAAATCATTTGTTTATGACTAACATGTTTGATTTTGAAAATTATATTTCATTTGTAATAGTTTTTTACTCTATTTGGGCTTGCCCCAAACATAAGGACTTGGCCTACACAACACGCATGCTCTCAGAAAAAGAATACACCTTCTTTCTGGTGAGCCAGAATTGCGCGCACTGTCTCTCTTCCGGTTCCTCATCTCACTATCCTAGTAAACGCCAACGCCGGCAGCCCACTCACGCGACACTCTCTACCGGTGTAGATCCGCCATTTTCTTTTGTGTTAATCCCCGGCTACACCTCGCCATGCCGCCTCGCCGTTTGCATCGACGCCGCCCGTTTGTGTTTCTGGTGTGGCGTCGACCTGGACAATGGCGCGGCTTTCTCCGGTTGTCATCTATGAGGTCCTGCCTCTTTGGGTGATACGGTGCTCCGCGTCTACGCCCGTGGCGGGCTAGTTGGTGCTCGGCTTAGTCGCGCACTACGGCCTACAATTTTTGACTGGTTAGTCCCTGCTTCCACTCAACTCTCAATATAAAAAGCTACTCTTCTGATCAAACTATCTATGTCAAATTAACATAAAAAATAAGAAGAAGGCAGCACCAGGAGCACTATACGACACATAGAATTAATAGAACCTGCAGCAAAAAAGAAGTGTACTATACGACAGATACTACAGAATCAGGAGCGTCTTTTTCATGGTTACTACTTGCTTGCATCAATTCAAATTGCTACTTGCTGCAAGCTAGATTCACAAAGGAGCATTACTCTCTCAACAGTACTGCTGAGTTCAATTTGTCACCAATGAAATAGTACTGCTGAGTTCTCAGAGTGTAGTTCTCCGGATTTAGATCGAAACAAAATGAGAATTGGGAACTAACTTATCAAACAACAACGCGGGGTAATAGTGATGACCCCGGCTTAATCGTGCACTAACCATACACACAAATGCACACGATCAAGCCTAAGGACTCACTTCAAGATATCACAACACAACTCTAAAACATAAATAAAGTCATACAAGCTTTATATTACAAGCCAGGGGCCTCGAGGGCTCGAATACATAGCTCGATGGCATACAAGCGTCAGCGGAAGCATCAGATATCTGGGTACAGATATAACAGAGTTACAGATAGGCCTTTAGAAAGGCGGGGCAAAATAAAACACTACGATCGAAAGGCGTAGGCCTCCTGCCTAGGACCCTCCGAACCTACTCCTGGTCGTCGGACAGCTCCTCGTAGTAGTACTCGTCGGGAGGGTAGTAGTAGTAGCCGTCGGTGGGGGCAGCTGGCTCCGGGGCTCCGTCAACTGGTTGCGACAAATGGATAAGGGGAGAAAAAGAAAACGAAGCAAACATGAGTACTCATCCGAAGTACTCAGCAAGCAAGGATCTACACTACATATGCAACATTTTCAAAGGAGGGCTGTATATGTGGACTGGGCTACAGAAATGCCAGAATAGAGGGAAAGCCTAGTCCTATCGAAGACTAGCATCTTCAGCAACTTCATCGGTCTTGCAGCATTAGAAGAGTGCAGATTAGCATAAAGTAAAGTAGTAGTAGTGTTATCAACCTCGCCCAGAGATTCTTCCTCCACTCCCTGCGAGAAAGCAATCCCAGAGCCATACTATCCAGTTATCATCTCAAGTGTCCAGTTCTAGTTGTACCGTTCGGGATACAACTCTGAGTGTCCGTTACCGTAGGACAGGCTATCGATAGATTGTTTCTTCCCTGCAGGGGTGCACCAACTTACCCACCATGCTCGATTAACTCCGGCCGGACACACTTTTCTGGGTCATGCCCGGCCTCGGCCAAACGATACGCCGCAACCCGACCGAAAAGCTAACAGAGAGGTCAGCACGCCGGACTAACCCTATGCCCCAGGGGTCTTGGGCCATCGCCCCGGGAACTCCTGCACGTTGCGAACGCGGCCGGTGAGCAGACCTAGCCCCCCTTATACAAGTGCAGGGCGTTACCAGTCCAACCCAGCACGCGCCGCTCAGTCGCTGACGTCTATTAAGCTTCGGCTGATGTATACGACGCAGAACGCCCATACTATGCCCACGTGATGGTTAGTGCTATCAGGCCAGAGGCCCCTCGGATCAAATATCCAAACCGTTAGTGTGTTGGTAGTGCGGTAACGAGTAGAGACTCACGAAAGATGTGACCCCGTCGCCCCGTCTCGAGGACTTGCGGCAAGGGCTAAGAATGCTCGGCCGAGCCTCGTATTCATCTCTCGGGCACCCTCCAGGCCAACCCGTCTCCACATCACTTCGCAAATATGCTCGTGCGGGTACCCCTTAGGGCCGACCCATCTTTAGTAACATGGTTCAGTGTAAAGTCACAGTAACCATAGTAACCGTGTGTCTAACACCAAGGGGAACCCTGAGGAATCACCCTCGATGGAATTCCACCTGATGTTATCGTCAAGGTGAACGAAGGAGGAATCACCCTCGAGGTCCACTCTTGAGGAGTTGCACGACGGTGTCGTTATTGGGGGTGGTGTAGGAGGAATCACCCTCGCTGACCACGACCGATTAACTAACCTACAAGGTTATCATCAGAAGTGCTGACGAGGTATCTCCCTCGGCACTCGATAGTAACCTAGTAGTGTCGAGCAACTAAGGGGGAAGTGATGTGCGGTAACGGGGCCTGGTCTTCGATCCCGTTGATCGGGTCTTCTATTAATCCAGCGGGGCAGTCGGGATTAGTGGGGTCTCTGATGGGTCTCTACCCAACCTATACTAAACAGTTTAGGATAAGCAGGTAGGTAACAATAGCAGGTTACAATAAACAGGCTATGCAGCAAAAATAGGATAATAGCAGCTGTAGTAACTTCTAATGTAAGCATAAGAGAGAAGAGAATAGGCGATATCGATATGCTCAAAAAGGGGGGTGCTTGGCTGGAAGCTCTGCGGCAAGGGTCTGGTCGTCAGGGGCGTAGTCGTCCTCCGGAGCTGCATCGGTCTCGGGAGCTACGTCGACGTCGGGGTCTACCAAGACAGAAGAGGGGGAGGAAACAAATAAATACATAGCAAATAACGCAACACAGAGCATGCTATGCTTAGGATGCAGTACAGGGTTGCCTAAAGTATGTCTAAGTTATTTTAGTTATTTTAGGATTTAAGTTGGATTTATTATCCGGTGTATATGCACTATTCATTTACCGGAAATGGATGAAAAGTTGCGGGTTCACCTACGTAGAGGGTTCCAACATGGAAACAGATGACATGATCAGATTTGTCTCATCGTTCTGATCAACTTTCATGTAGAAAGTTTTTCAATCTGAGCTACGGTTTAATTAATATGAATTTTTGAAGATTAAAGCATTTTCTGAATTTATTTTTAGTAACAGAAATGATTTATGATGTCAGCATTACAGGGGGTGACGTCAGCGGTTAACACGCACTGACCAGGGTCAAACCTGACCTGTGGGTCCAGTGGGACCCACATGTCAGCCTCAGAGGGGTTAATCAATGCTTAATTTAATCTAACAGAGGGGTTTAGCTAGTGGGCCGGGCTGTCAGTGTGTCATCAGCTTAATTAATTTAGTTTTAATTAGTAGTTAGTTAATTAGGTTGATTAACCGTAACGGGCCCACATGTCAGTGGCAGTGCTTGCCACGTCAGCTGTGTTGACCGTCGTCAACGCGGTCAACTGCGACCTGGGACCCACTGGCAGCGACTGCGAGCAGGCCCCACACGTGACACGTCAGTCGCCGGCGCCGGAATGAGCTCCGGCGAGCGCCGGACGCGTCCAAAAAACTCCGTCGAGCTCGGATTTGGTCTATACTGCACCGTTTTGTGTGATTTTAATCGCGTTCGAACGTGCAGTTCGTCCCGTGTCGATCTAGCGTAGCCACAGGTGCGGGGTTGGCCGTAGACGAGCTCTGTGACGACGGCGGCGGCGGCGGTTGTCGGGCGTGTTATGGAAACGGCGAGGCACGTCGATAGCGGCCAAACTAAGGGCACCGGCCGCACCGTGGAGGTGCCCTGAGCACGTCCATGTGCTCAGGTGGCCATGACAATAAGGTTAGCGACGACGAAGACGGATCGAGCGGCAGGAGCTTCGGGCTCCACTGGCAGTGGCGGCTAGAGGGCGAGAGGGGCGGCGCCAGTGTAGGGGAAGGTCGAAAAGCTCACCTAGAGGGCGCACGAGGGCCCGGCGGAGGCTTAGTAGCTGCAGCAAGGCCGCCGGAGTTGGAGGGGAACGTCGACGGTCGGCGGAGATGGCGGAGGGGTCCCGGCACTGCAGGGCTCTCCAGCTCCACCTGAGGCCACCAGGAGAAGTGGCTGAACGTGGCGGAGCTGGCATACACGGTGGACGAGCGCGGGGTCGCTGGTGGCCGCGGGGATGACGGAGGTGAGGCGACGGCGGCGCTCGGCTGCGTAGCAGAGGAGGGAGAGGAGCGGCACGAGCGAGCGAGGGAGAGAGAAGGGGGAAATGGCGAGGCGTCCAGGGGGAGTGGAAGGGGCTCGGCCTTATCCCCTCGGTCGGCCGCGGGCGCCGCCGTGTCGACGAACGACCGGCGCGCGCGCTCGCGCCCACGGCTGTGGCGACACGCAGGGAGAGAGAAGAGGAGGGGGAGCGGGCGCTGTGGGCTGGGCCGGCTCGGGCTGCGACAGGTAAGCCAGGTAAGTGGCCTACGGGCCTCTTTTCTTTATTCTGTTTTTCTGTTTTTCTTTTTATCTCTGTTTTGCTAATTGCTTGAGCACTAAATGATTTTTATAAAATATGTGACCTAGCTCATAATTTGTAGGGCAATATATCCTAACTTCAAAATCTAGTTTGGTTAAAATACTATTTCATTTTGTTTTGTATTAATTATAAAGTTATTAAATGTTGTTTTCAGCCGCTGTTGAGGTTGTTAGAGGCACTTAACTAATCCCATTAATGTTGGTTACAATTTTATAATTGCCTTAAGATTATTTACAACATCATGGACATTTTTGTTTTCAAACTTGAAAGCTTTTATTTTCACTTTGAATTTGAATTTATTTCGTAGAGGAATTTGAATTTGGAATTGAAATGAGATATGATGCAAATGATGATCAAGCATAGTTAATCATGGTGACTTGGCAAGATCAGAGGGTGATCACTGTGGTGTGAGGCTGGGGATGTTACAAATCTCCTCCACTACAAGAAATCTCGTCCCGAGATTTAAGTGGGGAAATAAGGAGTAACTTCGGGTGAACTGACCCTTATAGGGTTAATTATCTGGTGAACAATTCAGGGAAATGTGGCAGAATTATCTCTCGAGTTGAAACTTAGGAAAACATCGAGAGCCAAGTATGAAGGTACAATAAAAAGTTTCAAGCAAATAGACATCCGATCGATACCTGAACAGAGGTTGAGAAGGGGGTTCAGAGCATCGTGAATGGATCACCTCTCGGAGGGTGGCTCGTGATAACACACAAGTCAAGAGCAAAGGGTACTTCGGAATCTAGGATGTACAGTAGAGTCAGGTTATGATCCTGTGGAACTATGAAGAGGGTCGATCGAGAGTAGGGAGAACGGTGTTATCTTACCGGCCACGACAACAAGGTATGTCAGAGGACAGTCTGTCAGCTATGTGGGTAACAATGTCGGTACCAAGGGCGAGGAACGAAGAGAACCATTTTCCTGCTCATTAAAACGAGGCGGACCATTAGGCAAAGTTCTCGTCCATCGGTGGTTACCGGAATGTCATCAACAATAGTAACAGGGTGTCACTGACAGAGTTGTAGACCGAGATATTTTCATAGGCAGAGAATTAATACTGCTTAAGTCACATAGATCACAAGAGAGGTTAGACAAAACAATGGAAAGGGAAATGTGATTATTAATTTAATCAGAACAATGGAAAGGAAAATGTGTTTAAACACAAATACCAATAGTATATCCTTCCCAAGGACAAGCGGAGGATGACATCCATGACAGAATAGTAAGTACATTTCCATTTAGGTAAAAGGGAGAGGAAATTTAAGACGATACCCATACAACAGTGTTTGGATAATTGATCAAGAAACATTTGGCAATGTGCCTCCAATGTTCTTGTTGATATTTGGAATGCCACTATCATGCTTCAAGGTAGCATTGATATGGTGTTTCAAGGTTGATCTGAAGATCACAAGAGATACAAAGGAACATGTAACATCCCCAGCATCACACTACAGTAATCCCTTATGATCAGTGCCAAGTCATCCTCCTTTGCATTGCTTAATCACAGTGGTTAAACCTTTCATTTCAAATTCCTCTCTGAAATCAATTCAAATTCAAAGTGCAAAATGAAGTTGCACAAAAGTTACTGGAAAAATGTTCATCATTTAGCATAAATTCCAAAATAAATTGATGTTAAGGGAAACAACATCACCCTTATGTAAAGATGAACAATATCAATTAAATCAGTACCAATTCAGCATTTTTAAATGCTATCCCATTTATGAAAAATCCATCTGATTTCACTTTGCCTCCAAATTAATTGAGGCAGTGCCAAACATTGCTAGAGAGTTTTGTGGTTTAGTTCCATATTTTTCTAAAATGTCTGGTGGCCCACAAAAATCCTTTTCTATCTCTGTTAGTAAATAAAAGAAACAGAAAACTTAAAAAGAGAAAAGGCCAGAGGCCACTTACCTGCACCCACCTGTTACTGGGCCGAGCCCAGCCAGCCCAACCCACCTGCTCCTCCCCCTCGTGTCACTACCGCCATGGCTGGAGCCTACCGCTCCGGCCGCTGGCCGCCACGGCGATAGGGCAGTCGGGCGGAGGGGATAAGGACTCCCCCGTTCTTCTCCCCTGGCATCCCCCCTGGCCGCTCCCCCCCCCATTCCCCTTCGTTCCCTCCTCCCTCTCATTTTGGAGCACTGCCGAACATGTCCGTCGCCGCCGCTCGCCAGTGCCGCGGCCAACGTCACCCCTTGACCTCCCCGCCGTGTCCAGAAGCGCCACGAAGCTCGCCCTCATCTCCCTCCCACAGCCGCTTGAGCTGGGGAGCTCTCCCTCTGCCGGATCGACCACAACCACGCCGCCGGTCACCGCCGCTGTCTCGCCGTGGATCTGCGCTCTGGCTCGTCCCCGACCCCGTCCGAGCTTGTCTTCCTCCCCACTGTGAGCTCATGGTCCTCGGTGACCTCTCCTCTCCTCTTCCCCGCACCCCGTAGCTCGTCTGCCGGCGAGGCCGAGCCTCTGCCTCCACCATAGCACGTCGCCGGTAGCGTTTCCCGTCGCCTCCGGTCAAGGCGTCGCCACCGTTGCACGCGGCTCGTTGTGCCCGATCGAACGGGACGTCCCGCGCCCGATTTGGGTGCCCGTAGCACTTTTCCGGCGGGCCACCACCGCGTCGGCCTCGCCGCCGGCGTTTGTGTGCGCGCGCGTGACTAGTTTGACCCGGCCCTGTCTCTCTGACAATGGGCCCGGGTCGTTAGCAGATGATTAGGTACTAATTTAGTCTGCTAACACGCACTGACAGCCGGGCCCCACGCTAGATAACATTTCACTTAAGTGTATCACTGGCATGTGGGACCTGCTCCCTGTAGCAATTAGATTAACACTGATTAGATCCTGTGAGGCTGACACAGGGGCCCCACCTGGCAGGTTTGACCAGTCAACAGTCAACCCAGTTGACTGCTGACTGGACCATTGAGTGTGGTCAACTGGCACCCTGGCCCACCTGTCATCCACTGTGGCTAGCCCACAGTGGGTACCAAAAAGTATCTGCACTGTTTAAATTCGGTTTAAATAATTCCAGTAATTTCTGAAAAAGCAATAATCTTCGAAAATTCGTAGAAAATAAACCGTAGCTCGGATCGAAAAACTTTCTACATGAAAGTTGATCAGAACGACGAGACGAATCTAATCGTGTCGTCTGTTTCTATGTCGGAACCCTCTACGTAGGTGAAACCATAACTTTCCGTCTGTTTCCAGTAGATGAATAGTGCATATATACCGGTTAATAAATCCCACTTTAATCCTAAAATAACTAAAATGACTTAGATGCATCTTTAGGCAACCCTGCACTGCATGATAGCATAGCATGCTCTGTGATGCGTTTGTTTGCTGTGTATTTATTTGTTTCCTCCCCCTCTTCTCTTTCGGTAGACCCCGACATCGACGCTGCTCCGGAGACCGACGACACCACTGACGACCTTGCCCTTGCCGCCGAGCAACCAGGCAAGCACCCCCCTTTTGAGCATACCAATATCGCCTATTCTTCTCTCTCTTATGCTTGCATTAGAAGTTGCTGATGTTACTGTTATCCTATTTCTGCTGCATAGCCTATTTATTGTAACCTACTGTTGTTACCTACCTGCTTATCCTAAACTGTTTAGTATAGGCTGGGTAGAGACACATCAGAGACCCCCACTTTGTCCCGACTGCCCCGCTGGATTAACAGAAGACCCGATCAACGGGATCGAAGACCAGGCTCCGGCACCGCACATCACTTCCCCTTAGTTGCTCGACACTACTGGGTTACTATCGAGTGCCGAGGGTGATACCTCGTCAGCACTTCTGATGATAACCTTGTAGGTTAGTTAATCGGTCATGGTCAGCGAGGGTGATTCCTCCTACACCACCCCCGATAACGACACCGTCGTGCAACTCCTCAATAGTGGACCTCGAGGGTGATTCCTCCTTCGTTCACCTTGACGATATCATCAGGTGGATTTCCATCGAGGGTGATTCCTCAGGGTTCCCCTTGGTGTTAGACACACGGATACTTTGGTTACTATGATTTTACACTGAACCATGTTACTAAAGACGGGTCGGCCCTGAGGGGTACCCGCGCGAGCATATTTGCGAAGTGATGTGGAGACGGGTTGACCTGGAGGGTGCCCGAGAGATGAATACGAGGCGTGGCCGGGCATTCTTAGCCCTTGCCGCAAGTCCTCAAGACGGGGCGACGGGGTCACATCTTTCATGAGTCTCTGCTCGTTACCGCAGTACCAACACACTAAAGGTTTGGATATTTGATCCAAGGGGCCTCTGGCCTGATAGCACTAACCATCACGTGGGCATAGTATGGGCGTTCTGCGTCGTATACTTCAGCCGAAGCTTAATAGACGTCAGCAACTGAGTGGCACATGCTGGGTTGGACTGGTAACGCAACCGCGCTTGTATTAAGGGGTTGCTAGGTCTGCTCACCGGCGGTGTACGCAACGTGTAGGAGCGTCCGGGGCGATGGCCCAAGACCCCTGGGGCCATAGGTTAGTCCGGTGTGCTGACCTCTCTATTAAGTATTCGGTCGGGTTGCGGCGTATCGTTTGGCCGAGGCCGGGCATGACCCAGTAAAGTGTGTCCGGCCGGAGTTAAGCGAGCGTGGTGGGTAAGTTGGTGCATCCCTGCAGGGAAGAAACAATCTATCGATAGCCTGTCCTACGGTAACGGACACTCGGAGTTGTATCCCGATCGGTACAACTAGAACTAGACACTTGAGATGATAACTGGATAGTATGGCTCTGGGATTGCTTTCTCGCAGGGAGTCGAGAAAGGATCTCTGGGCGAGGTTGATGACACTACTGTTACTTTACATTTTGTTATTCTGCACTCATCTAATGCTGCAAGACCGCTGAAGATGCTAGTCTTCGATAGGACTAGGCTCTCTCTCTCTCTATTCTGGCATTTCTGTAGCCCAGTCCACATATATACAGCCTCCCTTTGAAAATGTTGCATATGTAGTGTAGATCCTTGCTTGCTGAGTACTTCGGATGAGTACTCACGTTTGCTTTGCTTTCTTTTTCTCCCCATATCCATTTGTCGCAACCAGATGATGGAGCCCCTGAGCCAGCTGCCCCCGCCGACGGCTACTACTACTACTACCCTCCCGGCGAGTACTACTACAAGGAGCCAACCGATGACCAGGAGTAGGATTCGGAGGGTCCCAGGGAGGAGGACTGCGCCTTTTGATCGTAGTGTTTTCTTTTGCCCCGCCTTCTTAAAGGCTTATTCTGTTTTATCTTTATATCTGTACCCAGATATCTGATGCTTCCACTGACACTTGTATGTCATCGAGCTATGTATTCGAGCCCTCAAGGCCCTGGCTTGTAATATAAAGCTTGTATGACTTTATTTATGTTTTAGAGTTGTGTTGTGATATCTTCAAGTGAGTCCTTAGGCTTGATCGTGTGCATTTGCGTGTATGGTTAGTGCACGATTAAGCCGGGGTCGTCACAGAACATTTCCAAGATTATCGCAGAACGTAAGGAATTACCAAGCTCAACTAGGTCTGTGTTGGCAGAAAGTCAAGAGGTCATCGATGATATCACAAATCATCGAGGGACAGGGATGGTATTTCTAGCCATGAATTCAATTGACATCTCTGAAGAAGCCAAGGTGTTGATGGTGATCACGACAAATTTTGTCGAGGGGTTTCAAGGAGATGAGATCGATCAGTAAGATGGTCAAAGCAGATGAAGTGAAATTCAAGGTCAACGAAACCACAGATATGACACAAGCTCGAAATCAAGCTTGTTGTTCAAGGTGGAATGATAAGATGAGGAAGATCGACGTAAGCTTAGCTCATCGTCGGAAGTTGCTCCGGGCATGAGGACCAGGTAGCACAGTTAAAATTTAGCACGATAGGGATATAGCCGATCAGGCTAGGAATGACTGGAAGGATTATTAAACTCGTAAGCAACAAAAATTACTTAGAGTTATCGAATCGGAGTGCGAAATTCGATTCACTTACCGGGGTTCTCGAGTGACAAACAACTCAGAACCCGGGGAAAAATTGGAATTAATGATCGATAATAGTTGATGAAGAACTCATAAGAAGTTATGTAGTTCCCTTGATATTCTCGAGATGCCAGGGGGTAATACTCAAGGAAGATCAAAATAGAGGTTGCGGAGATGCATTGATCTGTAGAAGACAAGTGCTTTAACTTGTCCAAGAAATGGAATCAAAGGGGAACAATCATGGTCGGAACCATGGTTGCAAAGGACCAAACTTAGATACCAGATGAACTTATAACAAGGGGATTATCATTATCATAAGAAGCTTCCATGATAAGTTCCACATCGGGTCCATGGGCATGAACACACAGTTCAAGGTCGACTCCCACTTATCCAATGTATAACCTTTCATTCACTTCTCGCTCTTAGTGTAGTTGAAATGTTGAAAAAAATTCTGGCGTAATACCAGTAGAGTATGACTCGTAGAAATTTCTGTGTTCTCGCAGATGGCAGAAGCATAGATACAACCCATCGGGACAATTTTACGAATCTATACAATCAGCAATCAAAGCAAGGAATGCAAGTCGAAAGCAGAGTATCGAAGTCAAAGCAGATGATACAATTTACCGAAGGTATTATGTATCAGGGGGAATAACTAACAGGGTTATGGAATATGGAGGACACTTATCAAATAATAATCCACCAAAGGACCTGGCGGACCGCAAAGGATATGATTGGGAGTATCTGCACTCAATCAGATGAAGAAGGGATGCAAAGGCATCGGATTATAGAAACATCGAAATAATTCGGTGCTTAAGCACAAAGGGGTTATGATTCCAAAACGAGAGATCAGAAGCAGAGGCTCTGATCAAAAGATGAGTAAGTTGGATAAAACTAGATGGACAATCAATTGCAACTTGATTGGTCGAGATCCAACTCATGTCCAAATTGACGTCTGAGCCAGTAGGACGAGTTCTATGAATCGACTGTTGATTGCGAGCATTCGCAACATGATGAATCAATAGGCTCGGGATGACAATGACAAAGGATGTTAATGAATATTGCCGGACATATGGATTTAACCATACTGCAGGCAGACAAGACTTTCGAGAGCACTAGGCTACAGAGGATCTTCGGGAGATCAGATAGCAATACGAAGTATTTCGTGGAACACAAGAACAACTGGGGATGAATGGATTCTCGGAAATGTGAGGAATTATTCATAAGTATGTTCAGGCGGAAAGGAACTGCAAGGCAGTAGGTCCAGAGAATTCTCGAAATGTCGGATAGTATTTCGATATGTCGGATGGAACAAAAGAGTAACTGGGATGAATATATATACGACGAGTGTAAGTATTTATTCATCAGGATTTATCGGTGGTCAGGAATTGCAAAGTAGTGGGCACAGGGTCTCGGTTAACGTCGAGGAGTATCTCCATAATCTTCTGATGAAGCAGACGATCATCTGTAGTGAAGGGGCTCTCCGGGAGGAAGTGGTTACAAGAACCTAGTGTTGGAGTTAGCAAATTGATTTAACCCGAAAAGAAGAGAGATCGGAGTCCCAGAGTAAAGACGAGGAATAAAAGATCCTAATACCACCCAGTTGGTGATGTGGGCCCGTAAGCCACACAGTCAAGTTAGTAAAACAATTTTTGGTTACTAGATTCACTTCGGCCAAGGAGTTGGAAAGGGGGATTCCTAGAGGCAGTCGGCTCTGATTCCAACCTGTGATGACCCCGGCTTAATCGTGCACTAACCATACACGCAAATGCACACGATCAAGCCTAAGGACTCACTTGAAGATATCACAACACAACTCTAAAACATAAATAAAGTCATACAAGCTTTATATTACAAGCCAGGGCCCTCGAGGGCTCGAATACATAGCTCGATGGCATACAAGCGTCAGCGGAAGCATCAGATATCTGGGTACAGATATAACAAAGTTACAGATAGGCCTTTAGAAAGGCAGGGCAAAATAAAACACTACGATCAAAAGGCGTAGGCCTCCTGCCTAGGACCCTCCGAACCTACTCCTGGTCGTCGGACGGCTCCTCGTAGTAGTACTCGCCGGGAGGGTAGTAGTAGTAGTAGCCATCGGCGGGGGCAGCTGGCTCCGGGGCTCCGTCGACTGGTTGCGACAAATGGATAAGGGGAGAAAAAGAAAAGGAAGCAAATGTGAGTACTCATCCGGAGTACTCAGCAAGCAAGGATCTACACTACATATGCAACATTTTCAAAGGAGGGCTGTATATGTGGACTGGGCTGCAGAAATGCCAGAATAGAGGGAAAGCCTAGTCCTATCGAAGACTAGCATCTTCAGCAACTTCATCGGTCTTGCAGCATTAGAAGAGTGCAGATTAGCATAAAGTAAAGTAGTAGTAGTGTTATCAACCTCGCCCAGAGATTCTTCCTCGACTCCCTGCGAGAAAGCAATCCCAGAGCCATACTATCCAGTTATCATCTCAAGTGTCCAGTTCTAGTTGTACCGATCGGGATACAACTCTGAGTGTCCGTTACCGTAGGACAGGCTATCGATAGATTGTTTCTTCCCTGCAGGGGTGCACCAACTTACCCACCACGCTCGATTAACTCCGGCCGGACACACTTTTCTGGGTCATGCCCGGCCTCAGCCAAACAATACGCCGCAACCCGACCGAAAACTTAATAGAGAGGTCAGCACGCCGGACTAACCCTATGCCCCCAGGGGTCTTGGGCCATCGCCTCGAGAACTCCTGCACGTTGCGAACGCGGCCGGTGAGCAGACCTAGCCCCCCTTATACAAGTGCAGGGCGTTACCAGTCCAACCCAGCGCGCGCCGCTCAGTCGCTGACGTCTATTAAGCTTCGGCTGATGTATACGACGCAGAACGCCCATACTATGCCCACGTGATGGTTAGTGCTATCAGGCCAGAGGCCCCTCGGATCAAATATCCAAACCGTTAGTGTGTTGGTAGTGCGGTAACGAACAGAGACTCACGAAAGATGTGACCCCGTCGCCCCGTCTCAAGGACTTGCGGCAAGGGCTAAGAATGTCCGGCCACGCCTCGTATTCATCTCTCGGGCACCCTCCAGGTCAACCCATCTCCACATCACTTGGCAAATATGCTCGCGCGGGTACCCCTAAGGGCCGACCCGTCTTTAGTAACATGGTTCAGTGTAAAGTCATAGTAACCATAGTAACCGTGTGTCTAACACCAAGGGGAACCCTGAGGAATCACCCTCGATGGAATTCCACCTGATGTTATCGTCAAGGTGAACGAAGGAGGAATCACCCTCGAGGTCCACTCTTGAGGAGTTGCACGACGGTGTCGTTGTCGGGGGTGGTGTAGGAGGAATCACCCTCGCTGACCATGACCGATTAACTAACCTACAAGGTTATCATCAGAAGTGCTGACGAGGTATCACCCTCGGCACTCGATAGTAACCCAGTAGTGTCGAGCAACTAAGGGGGAAGTGATGTGCGGTACCGGGGCCTGGTCTTCGATCTCGTTGATCGGGTCTTCTGTTAATCCAGCGGGGCAGTCGGGATTAGTGGGGTCTCTGATGGGTCTCTACAAAACCTATACTAAACAGTTTAGGATAAGCAGGTAGGTAACAATAGTAGGTTACAATAAACAGGCTATGCAGCAGAAATAGTATAACAGCAGCAGTAGTAACTTTTAATGTAAGCATAAGAGAGAAGAGAATAGGCGATATCGATATGCTCAAAAAGGGGGGTGCTTGCCTGGAAGCTCTGCGGCAAGGGTCTGGTCGTCAGGGGCGTAGTCGACCTCCGGAACTGCGTCGGTCTCGGGAGCTACGTCGACGTCGGGGTCTACCGAGAGAGAAGAGGGGGAGGAAACAAATAAATACACAGCAAATAACGCAACACAGAGCATGCTATGCTTAGGATGCAGTACAGGGTTGCCTAAAGTATGTCTAAGTTATTTTAGTTATTTTAGGATTTAAGTTGGATTTATTACCCGGTGTATATGCACTATTCATCTACCGGAAACGAACGAAAAGTTGCGGGTTCACCTACGTAGAGGGTTCCGACATGGAAATAGACGACATGATCAGATTCGTCTCGTCGTTCTGATCAACTTTCATGTAGAAAGTTTTTCAATCCGAGCTACGGTTTTATTTAATATGAATTTTTGAAGATTAAAGCATTTTCTGAATTTATTTTTATTAACAGAAATGATTTATGATGTCAGCATTACAAGGGGGTGACGTCAGCGGTCAACAGACGCACTGACCAGGGTCAAACCTGACCTGTGGGTCCAGTGGGACACACATGTCAGCCTCAGAGGGGTTAATCAGTGCTTAATTTAATCTAACAGAGGGGTTTAGCTAGTGGGCCTAGGCTGTCAGTGTGTCATCAGCTTAATTAATTTAGTTTTAATTAGTAGTTAGTTAATTAGGTTGATTAACCGTAACGGGCCCACATGTCAGTGGCAGTGCTTGCCACGTCAGCTGCGTTGACCGTGGTCAACGCGGTCAACTGCGACCTGGGACCCACTGGCAGCGACTGCGAGCGGGCCCCACACGTGACACGTCAGTCGCCGGCGCCGGAATGAGCTCCGGCGAGCGCCGGACGCGTCCGAAAACTCCGTCGAGCTCGGATTTGGTCTATACTGCACCGTTTTGCGTGATTTTAATCGCGTTCGAACGTGCAGTTCATCCCGCGTCGATCTAGCGTAGCCACAGGTGCGGGGTTGGCCGGAGACGAGCTCTGCGACGACGGCGGCTGCGGCGGTTGTCGGGCGTGTTATGGAAACGGCGAGGCACGGCGATAGCGGCCAAACTAAGGGCACCGGCCGCACCGTGGAGGTGCCCTGAGCACGTCCATGTGCTCAGGTGGCCATGACAGTAAGGTTAGCGACGGCGACGACGGATCGAGCGGCGGGAGCTTCGGGCTCCACTGGCATCGACGGCTAGAGGGCGAGAGGGGCGGCGCCAGTGCAGGGGAAGGTCGAAAAGCTCACCTAGAGGGCGCATGAGGGCCCGGCGGAGGCTTAGTAGCTGCAACGAGGCCACCGGAGTTAGAGGGGAACGTCGACGGTTGGCGGAGATGGCAGCGGGATCCCGGCACTGCAGGGCTCTCCGGCTCCACCTGAGGCCACCAGGAGAAGTGGCTGAACGTGGCGGAGCTGGCAGACACGGTGGACGAGCGCGGGGTCGCCGATGGCCGCGGGGATGACGGAGGTGAGGCGACAGCGGCGCTCGGCTGCGTAGCAGAGGAGGGAGAGGAGCGGCGCGAGCAAGGGAGCGAGGGAGAGAGAAGGGGGAAATGGCGAGGCGTCCAGGAGGAGTGGAAGGGGCTCGGCCTTATCCCCTCGGTCGGCCGCGGGCGCCGCCGTGTCGATGAACGACCGGTGCGCGCGCTCGCGCCCACGGTGATGGCGACACGCAGGGAGAGAGAAGAGGAGGGGCAGCGGGCGCTGTGGGCTGGGCCAGCTCGGGCTGCGACAGGTGAGCCAGGTAAGTGGCCTGCAGGCCTCTTTTCTTTATTCTGTTTTTCTGTTTTTCTTTTTATCTCTGTTTTGCTAATTGCTTGAGCACTAAATGATTTTTATAAAATATGTGACCTAGCTCATAATTTGTAGGGCAATATATCCTAACTTCAAAATCTAGTTTGGTTAAAATGCTATTTTATTTTGTTTTGTATTAATTATAAAGGTTATTAAATGTTGTTTTCAGCCGCTGTTTGAGGTTGTTAGGGGCACTTAACTAATACCATTGATGTTGGTTACAATTTTGTAATTGCCTTAAGATTATTTGCAACATCATGGACATTTTTGTTTTCAAACTTGAAAGCTTTTATTTTCACTTTGAATTTGAATTTATTTCGGAGAGGAATTTGAATTTGGAATTGAAATGAGATATGATGCAAATGATGATCAAGCATAGTTAATCATGGTGACTTGGCAAGATCAGAGGGTGATCACTGTGGTGTGAGGCTGGGGATGTTACAGTAATTTCCTCAAATACTTCTGACTCATTCACTGGTTAGGGGTGAGATGATCCACAACGCATGTCAAATACTATGTGCTCATGATACAGTGAACTACCAAAAACTTCATAAAGCACCTGAGAAATAAATTAATAGTACAGACTACTTTTAAATTAGGACGTGAGTAACATGTAAACGTTGTGCCTCCAAAAATCATATGTATCAAAGATGTGCACTAATTCATCCACTCTTGCAAGCACTCATGAATACTCACCTAGCATACCTAGTTACCTACAAGCATCTACATGATCACCAACTATACAGATATGAGTTTGGAATTTTGGGCTACTTGGTAGTGTAGTGTGTGCTAACCAAATACAAAATTAAGATGATATGCTGAAATACTCTGTTTTGGTCACCAATCTACAACACTGTCAGGTATTGAAGAAACATTGCTATCTTATCAAGGTTAATTCGTGCCAATAAATACGTCCAAAGAGATGAACTGTAGGTTACCAAAGCAGCCAAAGCGACTTGGGGAGGAAGAGAGGTTGCAGACATATTTGAAGCAACAAACTCTAGGTCGCCAGAGAACCAGAAATTATGATTTCAAGCCTGCTTGTCCACATACCTCAAGTGTAAAACCGGCCGACAAAGTTCTGGCAAACTGTGGAACGCTGTCGGACGCCGGATTGTTTTCCGTCGAAGTCTGATGAGGCGACATTGGGCAGTCTTTCGGCGAAGTAGGCAAAGGAGACATTGAACAGATTCTATCGAACGTCGTCTTGTTTTCCGGCAAAGTCGGTGAAGGAGACATTGGGCGATCTTCCGGCGAAGTCGGCGGGGGGCAAGATACTTGCAGTGTTGCGAATTTACGATGCAATTTAGCTCGATTTCCACTCGATCCTTTCTTTTTATTGCATAAATTCTTTGTGGAATCCGGATGGAGGCATCCATGGCTCCGTATTGGTGTAATTCTCCTACGCGGATCCGATCGAAAACAGCACGACACAGGAGAGAAGCCAGCGGCGGCGATGCCGTATGCACGCCGTAGGCCGTGGGTTCTGTTGTCTGTCCTCGACCGAGCGATGAAGTGTCCTCAGCACAATATGGGCTGGCAACTAAAATAGACATATTTGCCAGCCGTCCCGGTTTCCTTTGCATGTACGTCCTCGGCCCAATGTTTCTCGTTTTCTTTGCAGGTACATCATACGTTTGTCAAATAGACACTCAATCAAACCAAAAAAATAGCGTACGTAAAAATCATCAAAACAGGACGAAACAAAGCGAAACCAAACCAACAATACCTATTCCCTTTAATAGTAGGTATAGATTTGCTCGAACCGGGACCTCGCCGTGGCCTCGGCTCTTGCCGACCTCGGTCGGATCTCCTTTCGGCAAACCTTCGATCCCGTGGAGCGCGACCTTTGGGAGGAGCTTATAGCATGTGTGGCGCTGCACACACCTAACCTCGACCACGATGTGGCTCGTTGCTATCTGGAACCTAACAGACGTTTTCCCACAAAATCGCTATATCACGCTATAGTGGCCACCCCTGGGCCGGTGGAGCTTAATCTCCTTTGGGAGATTAAGTTGCCTCTGAAAATTAGAATCTTCCTATGGCAATTAGTGCGGGGCCACCTTCCGTCTGGTACGGAAGTGCTCAAACGCAACGCCCCCTCGGATGGCCTGTGCCCGTTGTGCACAGTGCTTGAAGACTCGAACCACATTTTCTTTGCATGCCCCTCTGCGAGGTTTCTGCGGAGCTGCCTCCGCGAGGTTGTGGGTGGCAGTTGGTGCCATGAGAACCTCCCTGACATGTTCGCCGAGGTTCTCGGGTTCCCCACATCCTTGCAGCCATTCCTTTGGGTTGTGGGTACCCTGGTTTGGACCTTATGGACTCTCCGTAACAAATTAGCGATTGAGCACATCCTTCCTCTCCGTGTGACCAACGCGGCAACGCCATATACAAAATGTGTGGCCTTCTACAGCTCTGGCGGCCGCTTAGCAAGCGGCATGATCGCACCTTCATTGACAGGACCATTGCTGACCTCCGAGCCGCGGCCGCTTCTCTCGCTCCGCCGTCACCTCCACTGCCTCCGGACACGGATTAATTAGCTTATTCCTCCTTTTTTGTATTTGTTTTGGGGATTGTTCTGCTGTTCCCCCAGCAAGACTTTAGTTGCTGTTGTTGCTACTTGAACTTCTGGTGGTGTGCATGTGTTGTATCCTGCTACCTGAACCGCCTGTTGTTGCTCTGATCTTTCCTTTATAATATATAAAGCGGGGGGAAACCCTTTTTCGTTCAAAAGATTGGAAACCATCCAAACAAAGATTGGAAGGAGTTTTAGTAAGGTATATATTTGGGGTGTGCTGCGCGTCGGCCGGCGGATTTTTTAAAAGATCCACCGACTCGGCAGCCGTTAGATCTGGATGACCATCCAGCAGCCCAACCCCGTCTTCATCATTGCAACAAAGGCGGTGTTGCAGAACGCTTTGCAACAGAGTTCATGTTGCGGAAACATTTGCAACCAAGGTTGTGTCGCAATTTTTTTTTCTTCTTTACCTTTTTTGCAATATAGATGATGTTGTGGAATGACTTTTGCAACATGGATGATGTTGCGGAAAAAATTGCAATAGAGATGTTTGTGCAGAAACGCCGCCGTTGTTGCCAACACGTGTCGCAGCAGCACCGCTGCCGTTTGCAACACCGTTATTGCAGAGCGACGGAGCCGGTCGCGATGGCTTCCATGGCGCATGGGCGGGCGAGCTCGGGCTAGGGAACGGGTGAAAAGGGAGAGGATGGAAAGTAGGGAGAGGAGAGACTGGAGGGCAACACAGATTCACCGGCTAGCTCGCCGGAGACCCTGAGGAAGGGCGCGACCGCTTTCTGGTGGAGCGCGTGGTGGCGGCGGAGGAAGCGCGTGGAGGAGATGAAGAGGCGGAAGGAGGCGCAAGTCACGGCGACACGCAAGAACAATGATGGGTTCGAAAGGCAGAGCAGATCTCATCCACGACATCGGCAAGCGCCTCTCGGGACGGCGCCACATCGACGATGGCCATGGGCATGTGAGCTCGACGGAGCAACTGTGATGGTATTGTGTGGTGTGTGCATGAATATGTGATTGTCGTTGCTCGATACTGCAATAGGTACTGTGTTGCACAACATATGTTTGCAACAACGCCTATGTTGCAAAACGGCTGGTCAATTCGAATTGCGTTGCCCGCCGTACGATCAAATTCAGGTCGGACGGCCGCGGAGGCGGCCGATCGTGCACGAGTCATCAGCCGGCAGGGCTGAATCATTTCCCTGTATATTTTGGCTACACCAAACGTACCCAAAGTATGATGCATCCTGCCAAAATGCCACGTTACGTATTGGTCTCGGATGGATTTCAGGACGGCAATTTTTGCTCTGTTTGCTCTCAGATTGTTGAGTCCGACCCGGATTTCTCAGAGACCAATGCTGCTATATCCAACGTTCCTGTACTCCCTGATCAGCGGGCCGGGGAAGAGGCCCGTGATGCCTCCGCCGTTGAGGGACATGCTGCCGCTGGCCGCGGCGGCGACCGAGTGCCGGCTCACCGGACTAGGCACGACCAAGAGACGCACCAACCAAAGCAAACGACGCCACCCGTGCACAGTGCGCGTGCACGGCCACCTCAACGTCGTCTACGGGCTGCTGGAGCTGGGGGGTTCACGCACCAGCAGGCCCCTCCACCACCTCCAGGCCCAGCACGACGAGGACGCGTCCCGGAGGTTCGACCGCACGTTCCTGCTCGACGACCCCGGGCCTTCTTGTATGTCGTGGGAATTACGTGTTGTATTTCTCAGGTGCAAACGCACGTATATATGATGTATAAGAGGTGGATCACGACCTTAATTATACAAGAAACTAGGAGGTGGGCCCAATAGACAGATATGCACAACACATATACTCAACACCCCCCCGCAGTCGAAGCGGCACCGCTGCTGACGCAAAGACTTGACCGGAACTCCTCAAACAACGCCGTAGGCAAGCCCTTGATCATGATATCTGTAAATTGTTGGGAAGTAGGAACGTGTAAAACACGAATATGGCCAAGGGCCACCTGTTCCCGAACAAAATGAATATCCAACTCAATATGCTTGGTCCGTCGATGATGCACCGGATTAACGGAGAGGTAGACCGCCGAGACGTTGTCGCAATAGATCACCGTGGCACGGTCAACAGGGCAAGAGATCTCCTGAAGCAACTGGCGAAGCCACGAACACTCGGCGACGGCGTTGGCCACCGCGCGATACTCAGCCTCAGCACTGGAACGAGAGACCGTAGGCTGCCGCTTGGACGACCACGAGATGAGTGAGGGTCCAAGGTAGACACAATAGCCCGAGGTGGAGCGACGAGTGTCAGGGCAGCCCGCCCAGTCTGCATCGGAGTAGGCGGTGAGGGCGGTGTCGGCGGAGGCGTGAAGCGTGACGCCAAGATCCATAGTGCCACAGACATAGCGGAGAATCCGCTTGACAGCGGCCCAGTGAACGTCCCGAGGAGCATGCATATGGAGACACACCTGCTGCACGGCATACTGGATCTCTGGTCGAGTCAGAGTGAGGTACTGGAGAGCACCAACGATAGACCGGTAGAAAGCAGCATCCGAAGCAGGAGAACCATCCGTGGCAGAAAGCTTGGCCTTCGTATCAACAGGCGTGGCGGCGGGCTTGCAGTTGAGCATGCCAGCGCGCTCCAGGAGCTCATGAGCGTACTTCCGCTGATGAAGAAAGAAGCCATCCGGACGGCGCACCATCTCAACACCGAGGAAGTAGTGCAAAGGACCCAAGTCCTTGATGGCGAACTCAACGTGAAGATGAGCCGTGAGCTGACTGAGAAGACCAGCCGTACATGCCGTCAGGATGATGTCGTCGACATAGAGCAGCAAGTAGGCTGTGTCGGAGCCCTGGTGATAGATGAAGAGCGATGCGTCCGAGCGGGTGGAGCGAAACCCAAGCTGGTGTAGAAACGCCGCGATGCGCTGGTACCAAGCGCGTGGAGCCTGCTTGAGTCCGTACAAGGACCGCGAAAGCAGGCACACGTGGTCGGGAAGCGCCGGATCAACAAACCCGGTGGGCTGCTGGCAGAAGACCTGCTCCTCTAGGTGACCATGGAGGAAGGCGTTGGAGACGTCCATCTGGTGCACCGGTCAAGCACGGGAGACCGCAAGGTGGAGAACCATGCGTATCGTGCCGGGCTTGACGACCGGAGCGAAGGTGTCGGTGAAGTCGATGCCAGCACGCTGTCGGAAGCCACGAACAACCCAGCGCGCTTTATAGCGATCAAGGGTACCATCGGGACGGAGCTTGTGTTTGAAGACCCACTTCCCGGTAATCACGTTGGAGTGCCGGGGACGGGGAACAAGCTGCCACGTCCGGTTGCGCAGCAGGGCGTCAAACTCCTCTTGCATCGCAGCCATCCAGAGCGGGTCACGAAGAGCGGCTCGAACAGAGGACGGCAACGGCGATGGCGTAGAGGTGGACGCCGCGTGGACGTAGTCATCCGAGGCGTAGCGCGAGCTCGGGCGAAAAACGCCCGTACGGGCGCGGGTGACCGGACCGGCCACAGGCGCCGGTGAGGAGGGTGCCGAGTCCGCGGGCGCCGAGGGGGCCGCGGGCGCCGGGGCCGCGGTCGGAGGGGGCGCCGGGGGCGCCAGTGCCACGGTCGAAGGGGGCGCCACATGCGGGGGGCGCGCCTCAAAGCCAGGGGCGGGCCAAGAGAGGCGCGCGAGCGCCCTGGGAGAGGCGTCGAGGAACCCGCATCGTTGGTGGCAGGAGGAACAACCGGGGGTACCTGCTGAAACGGAAACACATGCTCATCAAAGTAAACGTGCCGGGAAGTGAACACACGGTGGGAGACGGGATCGTAGCACCGATATCCCTTGGAGTTAGAAGGGTAGCCGATGAAAATGCAAGCGACAGAACGGGGTGCAAGTTTGTGGGGAGCGGTGTCAGCAGTGCTAGGATTGCAAAGGCACCCGAAAATACGCAAGCCATCATAGGACGGGGGCGTACCGAAGAGAAGATGGTGAGGTGCATAGTTCCACCGTGGGCGGCAGGGTCGAAGATTAAGGAGAAGTGAAGCAGTAGCAAGTGCGTCCGGCCAGAAACGAGGCGGCACGTTAGCATGGAACAGGAGCGTGCGAACGCAGTCGTTCAGAGTGCGAAGGACGCGTTCGGCTCGACCGTTCTGCTGTGAAGTATACGGGCATGTGAGACGAAAAACTGTGCCGTGGTGCGACAGAAAAGTGCGGAAAGCAAGGTTGTCGAACTCTTTTCCATTGTCAATCTGAAGAGCAAGAATGGAACGCCCAAACTGTGTGCTGACATAGGAGTAAAAAGCCGTCAAAGTGGAGAGTGCATCCGACTTTCGTCGCAAAGGAAAAGTCCACACATAGTGAGAATAATCATCAAGGAGAACCAGATAATATAAATAGCCCGAATTACTAGGAACCGGAGAGGTCCACACATCGCTATGAATCAACTGAAAAGGAAAAGAAGCTATGGTGGTGGAGTTATTAAACGGGAGGCGAACATGTTTGCCGACACGACAGGCATGACAGGTGTGATCCTCTATCTTATTACAACTGAAACTGAAACTCCTAAGAATATGACGAAGTGTGACGGGGTTGGGATGACCCAAGCGAGCGTGCCAGAGATCGACGCCAGCGGAGAGAGCAACCGGTGCAGTGGTGGAGATGGACGGCGGATGCACCGGATAGAGCTCGTCGGGGCTGTCACATCGGTGAAGTACCATCCTGGTTCGAGCGTCCTTGACACAAAAACCAAGCTCGTCAAATTCAACAGTAACAGGATTTTCACGAGTTAAACAACGAACAGAAACAAGGTTCTTAATAAGATGAGGTGACACAAGTATGTTAGACAAAGTTAAAGGCAATGAATTGGAAGGAAAAGAAGTGTGCCCGACATGTGTGATAGGTAGTGTGGAACCGTCGCCGACAATGATGCGGCGGTCGGTGGTGACAGGAGTGAAGGAGGCAAGATTACCAGGATGAGCAAACATGTGAGCCGTAGCCCCGGTGTCCATGTACCAATCACCACCTCCAGTGTAGTTGTTCGGTGTAGGCGCAGTGTGCAGCGCGGCGAGAAGCGCCGGATCCCAAGGCGCCGGCGGCAGGGCCGGCAAGGGCGGCGATGGGGCCGCAGGGAGACCGTAGCCGCCGCTCAGCTGCGGCGGTGGGTATCCTCCATATGGCTGCGGAGCCGCGTAGTACGCCTGGTGCGTTGGCAGGCGCGGCACGGGGAGGGACGGTCCAGGGGCCCATGGAACCGGCATGGTGTAGGCATGAACAACACCGGTCCACGGGTTGTAGCCGGAGGCCCACGGAGGGGGCACCTGGAACTGCTGCTGCTGGTGACGGGGTGGGCCGGTGCCCTGCGGCTGCTACTGCTGACCGCCGCGGCGGCCCCCACGGCGCCGTTCGGCGGGAGGGGTGGGAGGGGCGGGCGGGCCATAAGGCAGCGGGAGCAGCCCCGGCTGCTGGGGCGCCGGGAAGGGCGCCGGGTGGCGCTGCGGCGGGGGCGCGGCCGGGGCAGCGGGAGGCGCCGAGGACCCGCCGCGGGTGGTGCCGGCGGCGAGAGCGGTGTGGATGGCCCGCGCCTTCACCTGCTTCATCCGCCGCTCCTCCAAGCGGAGGTATGCAACAAACTTGGCGAAGGACGGGTTGGGGATGAGGCTGAGGTTCGCCGCGGCGTTGCCGAAGCCCTCGTTGAGCCCGGCGGTGAGCGTGCTGAGGAGAAGGTCGTCATCGATCTTCGCGCCAATATCGCGGAGCTCATCAACGAGAGTCTTCAAGCGGCGACAATAGTCGTCGACGGAGGTGTTGTCCTGGTGACACCCGAAGAACTCTTGCTGCAAAAAAACACGACGCTGGAGTTGGTTGTCGGTGAAGAGCCCATTCAGCTTGGTCCACACGGCGCAGGCATCATCACCGTCCTGCACGACCGTCTGGAAGAGGTCCGGCGAGATGGTGAGGAAGAACCAGCGGATGATCGTGGTGTCGATGGTGGACCAGTCATGGAACTCGGGGACGAGGCTAAAGTCGACGGTGCCGTCCATGTGGTCGATGAGATGATATTCCCGGAACACGAGGGAAAAATACGTCTTCCACGTGTAGTAGGAGGAGTCCGCCTAAGAGAGACGAACCGGCACCCGCTCGAAGATGTTGAGGTTGCGGATGTCGTTGACGTCGGGAGGGTTGGCGTCGACGAACGGATTGGAGTTGGTGGAAGCAGAAGACGTGACGGACGACATGGCTCGGATGTGGCGGCTTCGGCGGCTCGGGTGGCGGCAGCGGACGAGCCTGCAGACTACTTTCTGTGCGCTTCGCTGCTTCGTTGTTTCCCCAGCCTTTTATTACCGCTGAACCGCCCGGCCCTGTCTTTTCCTTTTCTCACACGGAGATAGAGTCCGAGGCCACCACGATTTGCAGGCAAGCCGACCCAACATGCATCACAGGAAATTTCCAGAAGCTATCATGCATGCAACAGTACACCTACCATGCAGCGCGATGCGGCAGCGGGCGTGAGCGAGCGGCGAGTTGGGCGATGCGGGTTTGGCGGCTTCGGACGATGCGCGGGCGGTGCGGGCTGGCGATGCGGCTAGAGGGCGGGCTGGCGAGGTGACGCGGATGCGACGCGGCTGGCTGGATGGGAGCTAGCGAGCGGCGCGGATGGGAGTTGGAGGAGCGGTGGCCGGCGCGGAGGGCGCGCAAGCGGCGGCGGCTGGCGGCGGCGGCGGCGCGGAGGAGGCGCGCGGCGGCGGCGGCGGCGAAAGACTAGGGTTTAGACCCGGAAACTGATATCACGTATGTTGTGGGAATTACGTGTTGTATTCCTGAGATGCAAACGCACATATATATGATGTACAAGAGATGAACCATGACCTCAACTATACAAGAAACTAGAAAATAGACCCAATACACATATATGCACAGCACGTATACTCAACCCTTCTTCCGGAGCCGCTCGGCCTGCCGCGACGAGATCCACCGGATGCTCACGCGGACGCCGGCCCTCCGCGACTTCGACCGCGCCGCCGCCAGCTGGGACGGCGGCTTCCTGCCCGACGACCTCGCCGGAACCATCACGGCGGAGATGGCCCGGCTCGACGAGGAGGACCACGGGGGCGACGCGCCGCGCTTCAGCCTCGAGCTGTCCCTGACCGTCTTCGTGCGGGCCGTCTGCAGCGAGGCCAAGCTGCTGGCGCTCGCGTGTAGGGAGGCCACCGCCCAGTGTGGGCTGTCCGTGGCGGACCGCTGTTGCTGTTGCATATGTCAGGATCAGGATACCGCGGCTGCTGAGGGCGGAGGCGGCGACGACGGCACCGTGAGGCTGCCATGCTCACACACCTTCCACGTCTGCTGCCTTGAGCGGTGGTTCGAGAAGGTGACGACGTGCCCCCTGTGCCGCCGCGAGAATGTTCACGACCTTTTCGTCCACCTTGAATCAAATGAATCAAATGTACCTTGAAGCCGTCTACACACACGAGAGCAAGGCCGTAACCGAGAAACTAAAGGACCTATACAATTACCAAATTAGGCCCTGATTGCTAAAAGAACAAATAATAAGTTTTTGTTCATTCAGCATATAGACATTTCAGCCAAAAAAAGCATATAGATATTACAGTTTTCTCTCAGAATTATTGGAAATGCTAAAAAGGGAGTAACGGGGAAATGGCAATGTAATCATATACTTATAGAAGAAACCTTTTTTCATGTACATTTGATTCATTTCATTCATCATCTGCCAAACTAACCAGCCAATATTTCCATCATCTCTCTTCGAGTATGTATGACGCTTCTGTCCACACAAAAGAGCAACAAAAAAATCAAGTAGAAAAAAAGGCCTGCACCAAAGATAAGCGGAGGGGCTCAGTCGGAGTCGTCGCGGTCGTGCCAGCAGAGGAGCATGGACACGCACCGCCCGAGGATGTACAGCCTCGTCTTGTGCTGCTTCAGCATGGCGCAGCACCTGCCCTGCCGCGGGCGCCGCGACGGCCGCCGGGAGCGCCGATGCTGCGCCGCCGCCACCGTGTTGACGAGGTTGCAGTACGCCGTGCAGACGGAGTGGGGGACGGAGGCAGCCGGGAGCTCCATGTTTTGAGACAAACGGGCGTCGCGGCCTAACGAACGCGAGGATACGTCGAGACGTGTAGAGAGTTTTGAGAGGCACTGGCACTGGGAGTCTAGTCTGGAGGAGAGCGATGAAGAAATATCGATGCCAGTGGTTAAATAGGCCCGGTCCGGTGGATGGATCAGCTGGTCCAGGGCCGGGCCCGCGTGAGGTGGGGTGCATGTCAGCACGTGGCGGTGGGCCGGATTCGGTGGGCTGGATGGTGACTGGGCAGTGACGATTTTGCCCTCTCGCATGTTGTTTTTCTCTTATAAAAACCTTTCGCCCCCTCAAAACAAATATAAATCTCTCACAAGGGGGTACTATTATTTTTAGTGTCATGCAACCTTATGCAATGGCAACTAAACGTAATGTTAACATCACATGACATTAATTGAGAGAAGATGGGCTACTATAGATTATTCAAAACAATAAATAAGGTCATGTAAAATATTAACATTTTTCAGGGAAAAATACTAACATATTACTATGTATTATAGAGACAGGTATCGTATACATACATTATTCTTATGTGCATGATACTATTATATGATACGCCCTACTATGAGCAACCTAACACGTGAGCCTAACTATAAACACTAAAATGCACAATATACTATCTGATACCCAGGTCCCAAACCCTATCTGATCTGGAGAAACTTATTCGACTTTGCTACGTGATGTTGTTGGTTATTTGCCCACCTCCAACCCACTGGCGGAGCTTAGGCAAGCCGAATGGGCCATGTCCCGCTCAGTTCTGGAGCTCCTCCTCGCATTTATAGTCAGACCATGAGTCATAAAATACTAGCTAGTAACAATCTCTTACAGCCGGCCCGCCCTACTTTTTGGTGCAAGCTTCGCCATTGCTCTAACCAATTTGAATAAAAGAAGCTTTGCCCTTCATCTGAGTCCATTTGCTCCACTCTGGTGACTAAGGTTTGCGTCGGCCTTTTCTTGGTGGGGGCCGGGAAGGTGGGGCACTCAAGCTTATTGGTTCGATATCAATTGCCGTTGCCTCCCTCGTGTCACTCACCATTGTTGTGTTTTTCGCCTCTTAACACAAATGTCAAAAAATCTGCCACCCTCCTCTATTGGCAGAGCTTGAGCATAGACCATCGGTCATTGCTTTCTCCTCCACCTCGTACCTTTGATTCACACAAGCTCCAGACTCCTTATGCTTCTCCAGCTTGGGGCGTTGACCAGTAGCTGATCGTCACCCTACTCCTCCAGCCTCGACCTTTGACATGCATGGCCTCGGTGAGGCGCTACAAAAATGGTGTTCACTTACCAATGTTTAAATGATACTTTGGTGTTCTATTTGAACCTAGCAAAGTGGCAAATCTTGATTTATCAATGAATTAAAGCTTTAGCTACAACATGATCATTCATGGCTAGCTCAATATAATGAGACAATTATCATGGAACAACATGTATTTGGTCTCTCAGCTCTGTCCACATGAACAATTTAGATGTACGCCATCGTAACCAACATCCGGTTTGCCATATGGTTTTGTAGCTTTTGCACAACACAAGACTCACGACCACTTTCCACACCACAACCGAGATTGGTTTGCGATGTGTGGCAGAATGGGAGCAATGAGAAAGCAAGCAAGGGCGAAATGGTAAACTGACTCCATGAGACCAAAAAAAAAATTAAAAGGAGGGAAAGACTCTCGCCCTCTGCAGCAGATGGTGCACACAGCCATATATATAGAAATTATTAGTCATTGATAGTGCCAAATAGATTGGCTTACACAGAGAACAAAAATAAAAAAACTTAAGGCCATACTTAAAGGACATGCCTTGCCAGCATCTCTGAATCAAACCACCAAATCTAATAATATTTTTTCTGAAAAAAATACATTAATATCGATAAGATACCGGTTACATCGTTACCAGTCGAGCTACCTAAGATAGCTCGACCGCACGCTCACGGTCCACCGACGGTGGATGGAATGCCGGCCGACCGGCGCTCTTCCATGCTAGCCCCACAGGCATCCCGCGTCGACCACCTCTCCGTCGGCGTCCACGCGCGTGCGCGCGCACGGGCACACGTACGATGCCGTTGCGCCCACGAACGTACGCGCCTGTACACCAACGACGCGCACGAAGGCTTCCGCGCGCGGGCGGTGGCGTCGTCTTCCTTCTCCGCCCGCGAGCTCCGGACACACCACGTTCCCGCACCGCACGCGCGCCCACCCCCGCGCGTCCCTTTCCCCTCATCGCCTCACTGTGGGCGCGCGCCCACACCGCTACGTTCATACGCGTACGCGCCGCGCGGCGTCCTTGTCCCACGTGCATTTTCTCCTCACACACACACAATACCGAAGTGGTCCATGGATTCGACACTACAGATAGATGAGATGATAACACTGACTAGGATCGGCCAATGCACACACGTAACTCTCGGCGTTCAGGCAGACAGCCAGTCCACGCACGTACGGGGCTGCCCTCGTGGGATGTCGCTCGCTCACGCACCAGGGGATGGACGCTTCCGCCAGCAAAACTTGACACGGCGCGAGAGAGATGTTAGAGAGGAGGAACAGACGCCAGCAACGGCTGCCCATTGGCACCAGCTGAGAAGATGGAACAGCCACCAGACTCTCTGTTTGGTTTCAATAATTGGGTCAATGAATAACGCTTTGCAGCTCATACTACGTACGTAGGTAGGAGGAGGACAACACAGGTTGTTGGATCTGCAACTGCGTGTGTGCTAAATAGTACAATATAAACGTGTGGATTTACACGTCGTTCCGTCCCTCGCACTCACCCAATGAATGATTGTAGCCTTCTAGTAGGAATCCGTATGACTCTCCAATGGCCATACTCACACCGGGAGTTGCACGTTATTCAGTCCCCCCTGTGCTCATCCCAGGCAGGATGGTCACTGATAATGCTTATGTTGCTTTTGACTGCATTCATCGTATCGAGAAAAGTTTTTGTGCCTGTAAGCTTGATCCTATCAAAGGATTATGATCGGATTGGATGGACAGGGATTACCTTAAGCAGATGATGCAAAAGACTGGCTTCGCTCGGATTGACTATAATGGAACAACCTCGAATTCGTTTGCACCGTCGCATGGGCTTCGACAAGGTGATCCACTTTCCCCGTATTTGCTTCTCGTTTTTCATTTATGGCCTTTATGCATTTATCAACCAAGAGACGTCTCTGAATTATTTTTCACCAGTGAAGGTGCGTCGAAGAGCACTAGGAACTCCTCACTTGTTTTTTGCGGATGACACCCTCCTATTTTTTTTCTAGGAAAATCAAACGCAGGCTCTCCGAGTCAGAGGTGTCCTTAATACTTATGCTGAAGCCACTGGACAATTTGATAAACCCAAGCAAGTGCTCCATTTTGTGTGGGGGATCTTGCCCTTCGTCAGACCAGAAAGCTGTTCGAGCAGCCTTACAAATTGAAGTTGCAGGATTTGAGGAAAGGTACTTGGGTTGCTAACCCCGGATTCATTTGCAAGTGAAGCTCACCAAAAAAGCGCTAATCAAATCTATTGCACAGCCAGTCCCTGCCTATCTAATGAGTGTGCTTAAACTCCCCTTGGGGTTGTGTGATGACCGCAATCAAATGATCCGCAATTAGTGGTGGGCTTATGAGAAAAGGGAGAGGAAAACACACTAGAAGGCGTGGGATGCACTACAAGCTCGTTTTTTTTTTTTTTGCGAAAAACTGTCGATCTATTCATCTTCAATCATGACAGTACAACGAACACCAGAAATAATGAGGGTTTATCCCTAGCCTTCAGTGGAGTAATTTTTCTTTTTTTAGGACGAATGGCAGGTGCTCTGCCTTTGCATTATAGATAAAGAATGTACAAGAGAGTTGCCACTAGGCATAGAACAAAAAAAGAGGCCTGACCATCAGCAAGGTTCGGTGGGGGTCTATGGAAGGCTACCCGTACATGGTTTAGGTCTGGAGTAATTTATCAATGGGTCTGTCTAGATCTCAGTCGACTTAGACTTTGCGAAGTATAAGTCGACTGACGTTGTATATAAATTGATCGCTGCTACTTATTGAGCTTGCGTTGGTTTTTATTTTGAAGAGAAAAGGGTGATGCAGCAAAGTAGAGATAAGTATTTCCCTTAGTTAGAGAATCAAGGTATCAATCCAGTAGGAGACAATGCACAAATCACCAATATCTGCACAAACAATCAAACACTTGCACCCAACGCGATAAAGGGGTTGACAATCCCTTCACGATCACTTGCAAAAGTGAGATCTGATATAGATAGATAAAACTAAACAAAATATAAAGTAAATATTTTTAGGGTTTTTGGTTTATAGATCTGAAAATAAAAGATTGCGAAATAGTAGATCGGAAAGTAATATGATAGAAAAAATAGACCTGGGGGCCATAGGTTTCACTAGAGGCTTCTCTCAAGATAGCAAATAATACGGTGGGTGAACAAATTACTGTCGAGCAATTGATAGAAAAGCGCAAAGTTATGACGATATCCAAGGCAATGATTATGAAATATAGGCATCACGTCCGTGTCAAGTAGACCGACTCCTGCCTGCATCTACTACTATTACTCCACACATCGACCGACTCCTGCCTGCATCTAGAGTATTAAGTTCATGAAGAACAGAGTAACGCTTTAAGTAAGATGACATGATGTAGAGGGATAAACTCAAGCAATATGATGTAAACCCCATCTTTTTATCCTCGATGGCAACAATACAATACGTGCCTCGCTGCCCCTACTGTCACTGGGAGAGGACACCGCAAGATTGAACCCAAAGCCAAGCACTTCTCCCATTGCAAGAAAAACCAATCTAGTTGGCCAAACCAAACCGATAGTTCAAAGAGAATTACAAGGATATCAAATCATGCATAAAAGAATTCAGAGAAGATTCCAATAATATTCATAGATAAGCTGATCATAAATCTACAATTCACTGGATCTCGACAAACACACCGCAAAAGAAGATTACATCGGATAGATCTCCAAGAACATCAAGGAGAACATTGTATTGAGAATCAAAGAGAGAGAAGAAGCCATCTAGCTACTAGCTATGGACCCGTAGGTCTGAGGTAAACTACTCACGCTTCATCGGAAGGGCAATAGAGTTGATGTAGAAGCCCTCCGTGATCGAATCCACCTCCGGCAGGATGCCGGAAAAGGCCCCAAGATGGGATCTCACGGGAACAGAAGGTTGCGGCGGTGGAAAAGTGTTTTCGTGGATGCTTCTGGTGGTTTGGGAATATATGTGAATATATAGGAGGAAGATCTAGGTCAGGGGTCACCGAGGGGCCCACAAGGCAGGGGGCGTGCCCTCCCCCTTGTGGCCGCCTCGTGGCTCTTTTGACTTGCACTCCAAGTCTCCTGGGTGTCTTCTGGTCCAAGAAAAATCATCGCGAAAGTTTTATTCCGTTTGGTATTCCTTTTCTGCGAAGCTCAAAAATAAGGAGAAAACAGAAACTGGCACTGGGCTCTAGGTTAATAAGTTAGTCCCCAAAATAATATAAAATAGCATATTAATGCATATAAAACATCCAAAACAGATAATATAATAGCATGGAACAATAAAAAATTATAGATACGTTGGAGACGTATCAAGCATCCCCAAGCTTAATTCCTGCTCATCCTCGAGTAGGTAAATGATAAAAACAGAATTTTTGATGTTGAATGCTACCTTACATATTTATCCATGTAATTTTCTTTATTTTGGCATGAATGTTCAGATCCATAAGATTCAAAACAAAAGTTTAATATTGACATTAAAACAATAATACTTCAAGCATACTAACAAGGCAATTATGTCTTATCAAAATAACATGGCCAAAGAAAGTTTATCCCTACAAAATCATATAGTCTGGCTATGCTCTATCTTCATCACACAAAGTATTCAAATCATGCACAACCCCGATGACAAGCCAAGCAATTGTTTTATACTTTTGGTGTTCTCAAACCTTTTCAACTTTCACGCAATACATGAGCGTAAGCCATGAACATAGCACTATAAGTGGAATAGAATATGATGGTTGTGAAGAAGACAAAAAGAGGGAGATAGTCTCACATCAACTAGGCGTATTAACGGGCTATGGAGATGCCCATCAATAGATATCAATGTGAGTGAGTAGGGATTGCCATGCTATGGATGCACTAGAGCTATAAGTTTATGAAAGTTCAAAAGAAAACTAAGTGGGTGTGCATCCAACTTGCTTGCTCATGAAGACCTAGGTGCAATTTGAGGAAGCCCATCGTTGGAATATTCAAGCCAAGTTATATAATGAAAAATTCCCACTAGCATATGAAAGTGACAACATAGGAGACTCTCTATTATGAAGGTCATGGTGCTACTTTGAAGCACAAGTGTGGAAAAAAAGGATAGTAACATTGCCCCTTCTCTCTTTTTCTCTCATTTTTTTTTGTTTGGCTTCTTTGGCCTCCCTTTTATTTTTTTCCTCACATGGGACAATGCTCTAATAATGAAGATCACCACACTCTTATTTATTTACAACTCAAAAATTACAACTCGATACTTAGAACAAAAATATGACTCTATATGAATGCCTCCGACGGTGTACCGGGATGTGCAATGACTCAAGAGTGACATGTATGAAAAAATTATGAAAGGTGGCTTTGCCACAAATACGATGTCAACTACATGATCATGCAAAGCAATATGACAATGATGGAACGTGTCATAATAAAATGGAACGGTGAAAAGTTGCATGGCAATATATCTCGGAATGGCTATGGAAATGCCATAATAGGTAGGTATGGTGGCTGTTTTGAGGAAGGTATATGGTGGATTTATGATACCGGCGAAAGTTGCGCGGCACTAGAGAGGCTAGCAAAGGTGGAAGGGTGAGAGTGCGTATAATCCATGGACTCAACATTAGTCATAAAGAACTCACATACTTATTGCAAAAATCTATTAGTCATCGAAACAAAGTACTACGCGCATGCTCCTAGGGGGATAGAGTGGTAGGAAAAGATAATCGCTCGTCCCCGACCGCCACTCATAAGGAAGACAATCAAAAAATACTTCATGCTCCAACTTCGTTATATTACGGTTCACCATACGTGCATGCTACGGGAATCATAAACCTCAACACAAGTATTTATTCAATTCACAATTACTCACTAGCATGAATCTAATATCACCATCTCTATATCTCAAAACAATCATAAGGAATCAAACTTCTCATAGTATTCAATGCACTTTATATGAAAGTTTTTATTATATCCCTCTTGGATGCCTATCATATTAGGACTAAATTCATAACCAAAGCAAATTACCACGCTGTTTAGAGACTCTCAAAATAATATAAGTGAAGCATGAGATTTCAATAATTTCTACAAAATAAGGCCACCGCCGTGCTCTAAAAAGATATAAGTGAAGCACTAGAGTAAAATTGCCTAACTCAAAAGATATAAGTGAAGCACATAGAGTATTCTAATAAATCGCGATTCATGCGTGTCCCTCTCAAAAGGTGTGTACAACAAGGATGATTGTGGCAAACTAAAAAAACAAAGACTCAAATTATACAAGACGCTCCAAGCAAAACACATATCATGTGGTGAATAAAAATATAGCCTCAAGTAAAGTTACCGATAGACGAAGACGAAAGAGGGGATGCCTTCCGGGGCATCCCCAAGCTTAGCCTCTTGGTTGTCCTTGAATATTACCTTGGTATGCCTTGGGCATCCCCAAGCTTAGGCTCTTGCCACTCCTTATTCCATAGTCCATCAAATCCTTACCCAAAACTTGAAAACTTCACAACACAAAACTCAGCAGAAAATCTCATAAGCTTCGTTAGTATAAGAAAATAAATCACCACTTTTGGTACTGTTGTGAACTCATTCTTTATTTATGTTGGTGTAATATCTACTGTATTCCAACTTCTCCATGGTTCATACCCCCCGATACTACCCATAGATTTATCAAAATAAGCAAACAACACATAAAAAAACAGAATATGTCAAAAACAGAACAGTCTGTGAAGATCTGAGTTGTTCTAATACTTATTTAACTCAAAAAATCTGAAAAATTAGGACAACAGAGGAAATTTGTATATAAATCTTGTGTAAAAAATCAGGGTTTTTCCACGCTCCAGTGAATCTAAACAATGCTGTGACTGGACGCAAAAGTTTATGTTTTTCAGCAAGATCAAATCAACTATCACCGTAAGCCATCCCAAAGGTCTTACTTGGCACAAACACTAATTAAAACACAAAAACACATCTAACCAGAGGCTAGATGAATTATTTATTGAAAAACAGAACCAAAAATCAAAGAATAAAAATAAAATTGGGTTGCCTCCCAACAAGCGCTATTGTTTAACGCCCTTAGCTAGGCATAAAAACACATAGATCTAGGTATTGTCATCTTTGGTATGCAATTCATAAGTAGCTCTCATAATAGATTCATATGGCAACTTAATTTTCTTTCTAGGAAAGTGTTCCATGCCCTTCCTTAACGGAAATTCAAATCTAATGTTTCCTTCTTTCATATCAATAATTGCACCAATCGTTCTAAGGAAAGGTCTACCAAGAATAATAGGACATGTAGGATTGCAATCTATATCAAGAACGATGAAATCTACGGGCACATAATTCCTATTTGCAATAATAAGAAGATCATTAATCCTTCTCATAGGTTTCTTAATAGTGGAATCCGCAAGATGCAAATTTAAAGAATAGTCATCAAATTCACGGAAACCTAGCACATCACATAAAGTTTTTGGAATCGTGGAAACGCTAGCACCCAAATCACACAAAGCATGGCACTCATAATATTTAATCTTAATCTTAATAGTAGGTTCCCACTCATCATAAAGTTTTCTAGGGATAGAAACTTCCAGTTCAAGCTTTTCTTCAAAAGATTTCATCATGGCATCAATGATATGTTTAGTAAAAGCTTTGTTTTGATTATAAGCATGAGGAGAATTCAACATGGATTGCAACAAGGAAATACAATCTCAAAGAACAATTATCATAATTAAAATCCTTGAAATCCAAAAGAGTGGGTTCATTGCTACTTAAAGTTTTGACCTCTCCAATCCCACTTTTATCAATTTTTGCATCTAGATCTATAAACTCTGAATCATTGGGACGCCTTTTAACTAAAGTTGACTCATCTCCAGTCCCATCTTTATCAAGATTTATATTGTAAAACAAAGATTCAATAGGAGTCACATCAATCACTTTAAGATCTTCATCATTATTTTCACAAAAACTAGAAGAACACGATTTTACAAACCAATCTCATTTAGCATGCATCTTAGCGGTTCTTTCTTTGCACTCATCAATGGAGATTCTCATAGCCTTTAGAGATTCATTGATATCATGCTTGGGTGGAAGAGATCTAATTTTCAAAGAATCAACATCAAGAGAAATTCTATCCACGTTCCTATCCAAATCATCCATCTTAAGCAATTTTTCTTCAACCAAAGTATTAAAATTCTTTTGCGAACTCATAAATTCTTTAACACTATTCTCAAAATCAGAGGGCATCTTATTATAATTTTCATAAGAATTGTTGTAGGAATTACCATAATTATTAGAGGAATTACTAGGAAACGGCCTAGGATTAAAATTACCTCTATACGCGTTATTACCAAAATTATTCCTACCAACAAAATTCACATCCATAGATTCATTATTATTCTCAATCAAAGTAGACAAAGGCATATCATTAGGATCAATAGGAGCACTCTTGCTAGCAAATAATTTCATAAGTTCATCCATCTTTCCACTCAAAACATTAATCTCTTCAATCGCATGCACTTTTTTACTAGTGGAAGATCTTTCGGTATGCCATTGAGAATAATTAACCATAATATTATCTAGGAGTTTAGTAGCTTCTCCTAGTAATTTCCATAAAAGTACCTCCCGCGGCCGAATCTAAAAGATTTCTAGAAGCAAAATTCAATCCGGCATAAAAAATTTGTATGATCATCCATAAATTTAAACCATGAGTAGGGCAATTTCGTATCATCAATTTCATCCTCTCCCAAGATTGTGCAACATGTTCATGATCAAGTTGCTTAAAATTCATAATATCGTTCCTAAGGGAGTTGATCTTAGCGGGAGGAAAATACTTGGAAATAAAAGCATCTTTACACTTATTCCATGAATCAATACTATTTTTAGGCAAAGATGAAAACCAAGTTTTAGCACGATCTCGAAGTGAAAACGAAAATAGCTTCAATTTAACAATATCATTATCCACATCTTTTTTCTTTTGCATATCACACAACTCAACGAAACTATTCAGATGGGATGCGGCATCTTCACTAGGAAGGCCGGAAAATTGATCTTTCATAACAAGATTCAGCAAAGCGGCATTAATTTCATAAGATTCTGCACTAGTGGCGGGAGCAATCGGAGTACTAATAAAATCATTCTTATTAGTGTTGGAAAAGTCACATAATTTAGTATTCTCCTGAGTCATCATGACAAAGCAAGCAATCTAACACACGAGCAAACAAAAAGGCAAACGAAAAAGACAAGCGAAAGAAGGGCGAATAAAAAGGCAAATCTTTTCGAAAATCATTTTAGAAGTGGAGGAGAGGAAAACGAGAGGCAAATGGCAAATAATGTAATGCAAGAGATGAGAGTTTATGATGGGTACTTGGTATGTCTTGACTTGGCATAGATCTCCCCAGCAACGGCGCCAGAAATTCTTCCTGCTACTTCTTGAGCTTGCGTTGGTTTTTCCCTTGAAGAGGAAAGGGTGATGCAGCAAAGTAGAGATAAGTATTTCCCTCAGTTAGAGAACCAAGGTATCAATCCAGTAGGAGACAACGCACAAATCACCAATACCTGCACAAACAATCAAACACTTGCACCCAACGCGATAAAGGGGTTGTCAATCCCTTCACGGTCATTTGCAAAAGTGAGATCTGATAGAGATAGATAAAACTAAACAAAAGATAAAGTAAATATTTTTAGAGTTTTTAGTTTATAGATCTGAAAATAAGAGATTGCAAAATAGTAGGTCGGAAAGTAATATGATGGAAAATAGACCCGGGGGCCATAGGTTCCACTAGAGGCTTGTCTCAAGATAGCAAATAATACGATGGGTGAACAAATTACTGTCGAGCAATTGATAGGAAAGCGCAAAGTTATGACGATATCCAAGGCAATGATTATGAAATATAGGCATCACGTCCGTGTCAAGTAGACCGACTCCTGCCTGCATCTACTACTATTACTCCACACATCGACCGACTCCTGCCTGCATCTAGAGTATTAAGTTCGTGAAGAACAGAGTAACGCTTTAAGTAAGATGACATGATGTAGAGGAATAAACTCAAGCAATATGATGTAAACCCCATCTTTTTATCCTCGATGGCAACAATGCAATACGTGCCTCGCTGCCCCTACTGTCACTGGGAGAGGACACCGCAAGATTGAACCCAAAGCCAAGCACTTCTCCCATTGCAAGAAAAACCAATCTAGTTGGCCAAACCAAACCGATAGTTCTAAGAGAATTACAAGGATATCAAATCATGCATAAAAGAATTCAGAGAAGATTCAAATAATATTCATAGATAAGCTAATCATAAATCCACAATTCATCGGATCTCGACAAACACACCGCAAAAGAATATTACATCGGATAGATCTCCAAGAACATCAAGGAGAACGTTGTATTGAGAATCAAAGAGAGAGAAGAAGCCATCTAGCTACTAGCTATGGACCCGTAGGTCTGAGGTAAACTACTCACGCTTCATCGGAAGGGCAATAGAGTTGATGTAGAAGCCCTTCGTGATCGAATCCCCCTCCGGCAGGATGCCGGAAAAGGCCCCAAGATGGGATCTCATGGGAACAGAAGGTTGCGGCGGTGGAAAAGTGTTTTCGTGGATGCTTCTGGTGGTTTGGGAATATATGTGAATATATAGGAGGAAGATCTAGGTCAAGGGGTAACCGAGGGGCCCACAAGGCAGGGGCGCGCCCTCCCCCCTTGTGGCCGCCTCGTGGCTCTTCTGACTTGCTCTCCAAGTCTCCTGGGTGTCTTCTGGTCCAAGAAAAATCATCGCGAAGGTTTTATTCCGTTTGGACTCCGTTTGGTATTCCTTTTCTGCGAAGCTCAAAAACAAGGAAAAAAACAGAAACTAGCACTGGGCTCTAGGTTAATAAGTTAGTCCCAAAAATAATATAAAATAGCATATTAATGCATATAAAACATCCAAAACAGATAATATAATAGCATGGAACAATCAAAAATTATAGATACGTTGGAGACGTATCAATTGCACGTTTGCATGCCTAGAGTCAGTTTCCTTGTTAGTTTTGTGTTGGCCTGCGTTGGCTCACCACGTGGGCTGCTGTTGGGCTGTATTGACATTATCCATTCGTTGTGCCTGTGTTTGTTTTTTTATTTTTTTTATTTGTGCTTTTTACTGGAACTGCTAGAACATTGTCCCGTTGGTGTATTGCTACATAGGACAATGTAGCTCTTATTTTTTACGCTAGCATTGCTAATGCTCTGTTCCTTCTTTTTGTGTCATCTTGTTTTTTTATCTTTTTTTACAAAAAATATTTTGTATTTTTAAATGATAAAGAAAATATTTAATGCAACAAAGAAAAAAATAAAAACGAACAAAATATAAAGAAGAAGACAATTTAATTGTCTGTGACCGACGAATAACTATATGCGGCCGACTAGTGTGCAAATGGGTATCAATGTTATTTTGGAAGGGGAAAAAGTAATTTGCATGCGAATGACATGTAATTGTGTGCGACATGTAATTGTGTTCGATCGAGGACATGCAATTGCATGCGGCTGATATGTGTGCAACTGGGTAGACGGACAAGCAACTCATGTGGCCGACGTGTGTGCCACCTGATGGCAAATATTAAAAAAAGAAAAACAAAAGTTTGGTGGCAAATATTTAAAATATGGATTTGAATCTTCTCTCATCCCTCACAAAACAATAAAGAGTTGCACTCTCTTTGAAGACATGCAATTATAGTCGGGCGACGCTTGCACTTGCGTGCATAGTAGCAACTGCAATTGCCTTCCTTCACCCGGACAGAACAGTACTGAGTTGGAGTTGCAATCAGGAGACGCACATGCAATTGCATAACTATTGGAAGACATGCAATTGCAGTCGGGGCGAAGCTTGCAGTTGTGTGCCTACTAGCAAACTCCCTTCACAACAGCATTAAAAATGTGTCCAAGGATCTGGACAAGTAACTCTTCTCTCCTTTAATATGCTCCTCTCTTTTTTGAGAAAATGAGCTCCGCTGTTAGAATCAGATACAAAAAAAAAATCTTCATCCTTGGAAAAACAAAAAAAAAGGAAAAAGGAAAAAAATGTGTATGATTTCAAAAAATAAGAAAAAAACACAAACTGGTTGTGAGATCGAGTGCTTGATTTGTGTTTGCGGGCATGGCAGAAAACGGGGGTGTTATGGTGCTCGTGTGACACATAGCAAGGGTAGGGGATTCACGGGGGAGCTGCCCTCTTCCGACCAAGCAAAAAAGTCTAGTTGCGATAAATGTTTGTAAAAAGACATGTAGTTATAGTCCAGGGGACAGCGCTTGCAATTGCATGACTAGTTGCCCCCCTCTCTCTTGTTGCCGCCCCTCCGACAAAACAAAGATGCCTAGTTGCAACTAAGTTAGAAGACACTAAGTTACCACCATGCTAGAAGACATGCGGTTGCATGAGTATAGTTGGACATGCAGCTGGACACCTCTCTCTCGTTGTCGCCCCCTCCGACAAAACAATGGTTCCCCCTAGTTGCGACCAGGTTAGAAGACATGCAGTTGGGTGCCCATTGTGGGATATGCAACTGGCCCCATCTCTCTCGACAGCGTCCCCTCCAACAAAACAAGGGCCCGCCCCAGTTGAGACCATAGTCAAAGACATGCAGTTGTGTGCCTAGTGTGGGACATGCAACTGGTGCCTCTCCCCGTACAACAAAAAATGGAAGTTGAGTTACAACCAAGTTATAAGACATGCAGTTGCGACCAAGTTAGAAGACATGCAGTTGCGTGCCCGTTGTGGGACATGAAACTGGCGCCCCTCCGCGTACAACAAAAATGGAAGTCGAGTTGTAACCAAGTTATAATACATGCAGTTGCCACCAAGTTAGAAAGACATGCAGTTGCGTGCCTGGTGTGGGGCATGCAACTGGGCCCCATATCTCTCGACGCCGCCCACTCCAACAAAACAAAGGTCCTCCCAGTTGCGACCAAGTTAGAAGACATGGAGTTGTGTGCCCATTGTGGGACATGCAACTGGCGCCTCTCCCTGCACAATAAAAATGGAAGTTGGGTTGCAACCAAGTTATAAGACATGCAGTTGCGACCATGGTCGAAGACATGCTGTTTCGTGCCTAGTGTGGGACATGCAACTGGTGCCTCTCCCGTTACAACAAAAAATGGAAGTTAAGTTGCAACCAAGTTATAAGACATGCAGTTGTGACCATGCTCAAAGACATGCAGTTGCGTGCCCGTTGTGGGACATGCAACTGGCGCCCCTCCCCGTACAACAAAAATGAAAGTCGAGTTGTGATGTTTGCTTGAACTATGTCGGTATTTCCCCAAAGAGGAAGAGATGATGTAGCACAGCAACGGTAGGTATTTCTCTCAGTGATGAGACTAAGGTTATCGAACCAGTAGGAGAACCAAGCAACACTAGGTAAATGTGACGCCCCCGGCCCGATCGTGCACTAATCATACACGCAAATGCACACGATCAAGCCTAAGGACTCACGGGAAGATATCACAACACAACTCTAAAACATAAATAAAGTCATACAAGCTTTATATTACAAGCCAGGGGCCTCGAGGGCTCGAATACATAAGCTTGCGAACAAGCGTCAGCGGAAGCATCAGATATCTAAGTACAGATATAAAAGAAAGTACAGAAAGGCCTTTAGAAAGGCGGGGCAAAATAAAACACTACGATCGAAAGGCGAAGGCCTCCTGCCTGGGACCCTCCGATCCTACTCCTGGTCGTCAGTCAACTCATAGCAGAATCCATCCTCTGGGTAGTAGTAGTAGCGATCGTCGGCAGGGCAGCTGTCTCCGGGGCTCCGTCATCTTGGTCACGACAAACTGATATGGGGAGAAAAAGGAAAACAAAGCAACCGTGAGTACTCAGAAGTACTCAGCAAGCAAGGATCTACACTACATATGCAACATTTTCAAAGGGAGGCTGTATATGTGGACTGGGCTGCAGAAATGCCAGAATAGAGAGAAGGCCTAGTCCTATCGAAGACTAGCATCTTCAGCGGTCTTGCAGCAGTAGAAGAGAGTAGAACAATACCATATAATGTAGCAGTAATAATATCAACCTCACCCAGAGATCCTTTCTCGACTCCCTGCGAGAAAGCAATCCCAGAGCCATACATTCATCAAACCTCGTCCTGAGATCCCTTCTCGACTCCCTGCGAGAAGCAATCCCAGAGCCATATATACAGGTCTCATCACAGGTATCCAGTTCTAAATTGTATCAATCAGGATACAACTCCGAGTGTCCTTTACCGTAGGACCGGCTATCGATAGAAATGTTCTTCCCTGCAGGGGTGCACCAACTTACCCAACACGCTCGATTAACTTCGGCCGGACACACTTTCCTGGGTCATGCCCGGCCTCGGCTAAACGACACATCGCAACCCTACCTACAGCTCAGCAGAGAGGTCCCCGTCGGTCTACATCCTAAGCGCTCAGAGGTCTTGGGCCATCGCCCTGTGCGCTCCGAGTCGTTGCGCGCAGGGAGAAGCCTGGCACCAGGAGGGCGCCGGTCCGTCCGTGCCGCCATGCTGAACTGGACGTCTGACAGAGTTTTCGGCTGATGCTACGATGCAGAACGCCCATACTATGCCCACGTGATGGTTAGTGCTATCAGGCCAGAGGCCTGCTCGGATCAAATATCCAAATCGTTAGGACTAGGGCTTGCGGTAACGAGCAGAGACTCACGAAAGATGTGACCCCGTCGCCCCGTCTCGTGGACTTGCGGCAAGGGTTAAGAATGCCCGGCCGCGCCTCGTATTCACCACTCGGGCACCACACTGGCAACCCGCCTTCACATCACACGCGGGTACCCCTCAGGGTCGACCCGCCTTTCCAAGTAACATTGTAAAGTCCAAGTATCCGTGTGTCCATAACATCAGGGAATCCGAGGTATCACCCTCATTGAATTCCCACTCGATGTATCCGTCAAGGTGAACTAGGAGGAATCACCCTCACTGGGTCCACACTTGAGGTGTTGTACGACAGCGTCGTATCGGAAGTGGAGAAGGAGGAATCACCCTCGATGACCACGATCGAATAGCTACTCTACAGAGTTAACATCAGAAGTGCTACATGAGGTTTCACCCTCGGCACTTGATAGTAACGCTGCAGTGTCGTTACAACTAAGGGGGGGTGATGTGCGGTGTCGGGGCCTGGTCTTTAATCCCGTTGATCGGGTCTTCTGACGATCCAGCGCGGCAGTCGGGATAAGTGGGGTCACTGATAGGTCTCTACCCAGCCTAGACTAAACAGTTTAGGATATGTAGGTAATTATCAACAGCAGGTTACAATGAACAGGCTATGCATCAGAATAGGTAAAGCAGTAGTAGCAGCAATTCTAATGCAAGCATGGGAAATTAGAATGGGCGATATCGGGATGATCAAAGGTGGGGCTTGCCTGGTTGCTCGGCGGAAAGGGCAAGGTCGTCTATGGTGTCTTCGGGATCCGGAGCTGCGTCGGTCTCGGGGACGACGTCGGGGTCGGGGGCTATCGAGAGAGAAGAGGGGGAGGAAACAGTATAAATATATAGCAAACATGAGCATGACAAATACGATACACGGTGCTAGGGGTAGTCTAACGCAGCATCACACGTAACAGACGGAGCGGGAGAATATCTGACGATATTTCCCGGGTCTTTGGAATTATCGGACAGAGGATAAGAGGGGAACGGTTGCAAGTTCGGATAGTTAGGGACGCGTGACGGACGAACGGACCGCGTATTCAGATTCGTCTCGTCGTTCTGAGCAACTTTCATGTACAAAGTATTTTCATCTGAGCTACGGATTATTTTATATGATTTTCTAAAGTTTTTATTAATTTCTGGAATTTAATTAATTATTTAAATTAACATTATCCGAAACAGTGTCTTGCTGACGTCAGCATGACGTCAGCATGACATCAGGACCAGTGGGTCCCACCTGTCATAGGCTGTTAGGTTAATTAGTGATTAACTAATTAAATTACTGTTTAATTAACACTAACTACTTAATTAGATTAACCTAATCAGGATTAATTAACTTAATTAATTAACTAATTAATTATTTAATTAATTAATTATTTTTATTTATTTTAATTATTTTTTTTATTACATTTTCTTTTAATTCGTTTTTAGGGGCTGGGCCCCATCTGTCATTGCCTCAGGGGGGGCAGGGCCCACCGGTCAGTGGCATGGCCGGACATGTCCGGGTTGTGCCCGTTTGGGCACCGGACATGTCCGGTGCGCATACGGGCGCACGGGTGCGGCCAGCGGGTGAGGCGGAGACGGGCGCCGGCGTGAGCGGGGCCGCGCGCGGGCGGGAGGCGAGCGCGGGCGGGGCAGGGGCGGCCGGGCGCGGTGGCCCGTCGGACGGCGAGCGGCGGCGCGGTGGAGCCGGGGCAGCAGAGCTGCGCACGCGGCTGCAGCAGCGGGCGTGGGCAGAGGCGACGAGCGGGGCCGGCCTAAGCGTGGTCGCGCGCGACGGGCGCGCGTGGGCGAGCGGGCGGCGGGGCGCGGCCGGAGCACGCGCGGGCCGGGCGGCGGCCGGAGGCGGGGAGGCGAAGGAAGAGAGGGGAGGAGGTGGCCCTCACAGCGGGGCGCAGGGACGGGCAGCGTGCTCGGGGAGGGTGGCCGGAGGAGGCGGCGCAGGGGACGTGGCAGTCCGGCGGGGAGGAGACGGGGAGGCGTGTCCGGCGAGGGAGGGAGGCCTCCGGGCGGCGGCGAACGACGACGGGATCGGGCCGGGCGACGAGGCGAGGCCGTGGCCTCAGGCGGGCGTCGCACGAGAGATGAGGAGGGGCGAGGCGGCGTCGAGGTGGCTTCAGGGACGGCGAGCGGCGGCGGCCCGCACTGGCGCGCGAGCGGAGCTGGCCGGAGCAGAGGGAGGGGGCGGGCGCGGCGCTGGGATCGGGCTCGATCCCGATCCACAGAGAGAGGGAGGGAGCGAGGGGAGGAGTGGGGTTCGGGGTTAGGGTTTGCGGGGGGGTGAGGGGATTATAGGGATGGGGTGGGCCGGCCTGGCGGCCTGGACGGCCTGCTGGGCCGAGGCCCGGGGGGGGGGTTTGTTTTATTTTATTTTTTTGTTTTAGCTTTTGTTTTAGCTTTTGTCTTTTTCTTTTATTCTTAATTCATATATCTCTGTTTAGTAAATAGTTAGGCCCCAAACCGAATTTTGTAAAAAGGGGGACCTAGTCCATAAATACCAGTGCTTTATTCCCTAACACCTAAAATTAGTTTGGGCAAAACATCATTTCATACTTAAATTAGATTTAATAAATGGTTATTAAATATTGTTTTTAGTCGCTGTTTGAAGATGTTTGAGTCACTTACCCAACTCCAATGATGTTGGTTTCAATTTTAGAATTGTCTCTGATTTATTTGCTATTTAATGAACAATTTAGTTTCTATGTTGGACAACTTTTATTTTCCACTTTCATTTAAATTTGAATTTTGACTTGGGAGTTGAAAAGCAATATGATGTCAAAGATGATTATGCATTGTTAATCATGCTGACTTGGCATTATCAAAAGGGTGATTACTGTAGTTAACCACCGGGGGTGTTACAAATCTCCTCTACTAACAAGAATTCTCGTCCCGAGAATTAAGAAGTAGAAGGAAAAAGTTCGGGGTATTCCGCACGAAGATTATCCTCGCGTTCCCAAGTGGCTTCATTTTCAGTATGATTTGACCACTGCACTTTGAGGAACTTGGTAACCTTCTGACGGGTTCGACGTTCAGCTTCATCGAGAATGCGGATCGGATGCTCCTTATAAGATAGATCATCTTGCAATTCAAGCATCTCGTGATCCACAGATCGGTGCGGAGATTCCTTGAAGCATTTACGAAGTTGCGACACATGGAAGACGTCGTGGATATGAGAGAATTGCGGCGGCAATTCCAATTTATATGCCACTTGACCACGTCTTGCAACAATGCGGAAAGGACCAATGTAGCGGGGAGCTAACTTGCCCTTGATTCCAAAACGGTGAGTGCCTTTCATAGGAGTGACACGAAGATAAGCTTGATCACCAGGTTGATAAGTCAAACCCCATCGTTTGCGATCATAATTGCTCTTCTGGCGGTCCTGAGCCGCCTTGAGATTTTCTCGGACAATACGGACTTGTTCTTCGGCGTGTTGAATAATATCCGGACCCACGAGTGGTCGTTCCCCAGTTTCTGACCAATTCAGAGGGGTTCGGCACTTACGTCCATAGAGAACTTCGAAGGGAGCCATTTTCAAGCTGGCTTGATAACTGTTGTTATAAGAGAACTCGGCATACGGGAGAGATTCTTCCCACTTCTTGCCGAAAGAAATAACACAAGCTCGTAGCATGTCTTCAAGCACTTGGTTTACTCGCTCGACTTGGCCTTGAGACTGAGGGTGATAAGCTGAACTCCAGGTAATATGAGTTCCCATAGCCTTTTGGAAACTTTCCCAGAAATGACCAGTGAATATGCTGCCACGGTCTGAACTGATCTCTTTCGGAATACCGTGGAGTGAAACAATTCTGGAGATATATAACTCTGCTAACTGACTAGCAGTGATCGTCTCCTTGACAGGCAGGAAGTGTGCAACTTTGGAGAGTTGATCGACGACGACAAGAATAGCATCGTGACCCTTCTGTGACCTGGGAAGTCCTATAATGAAATCCATCTGAACCTTATCCCATTTCCATAAAGGAATAGGTAACGGTTGCAGAATTCCAGCAGGCTTCTGATGTTCTGCTTTAACGCGTCGACACACATCACATTCAGCAACATAACGAGCAATGTCTTGCTTCATTCTGGACCACCAGTACCTTTGACGGAGATCACGATACATCTTGGTGCTACCCGGATGAATAGACAACGGGGTATCATGTGCCTCCTTCATGACTTTGTCAGTCATAAGCTCGAAGCGAGGTACCACAATACGGTCTTTGAAATACAAGGTTCCATGTTCAGACAGCGAGAAATCCCTGTACTTTTCAAGGTGAAGATCTTTCTTCATCAGATCAACTTCAGCATCCTTAGCTTGTGCACTCTTAACAGCTTTCTCAAGGTCTGGTACAACAACCAAGGTTTTTAAGTATCCTTGAGGAACTATCTCGATATTTAGCTTTCGAAGCTCTTCATACAGAAGGGTTTGCTGTAGCTGAACCTCAAGTTCGCAGCAATAGGATTTGCGGCTCAACGCATCAGCCATCACATTAGCCTTGCCAGGGGTATAGGATATACCCAAGTCATAGTCCGCAATGGTCTCCATCCATCTTTGCTGACGGAGGTTTAGAGAAGGTTGAGTGAACAAGTACTTCAGACTTTTATGATCCGTGTATATCTCGCAACGATTACCGAGGAGATAATGTCGCCACCACTGCAGTGCATAGATGACAGCAGCTAGTTCTAGATCATGTACTGGATAATTCTCTTCATGTGGGCGCAACTGACGAGAGCCATAAGCAATCACTTTACGCTCTTGCATTAGGATACAGCCTAATCCTTCACGGGATGCGTCACAATAGATCACAAAGTCTTTGCGAGAATCTGGAGGAGCAAGAACTGGAGCAGAAGTTAGCTTGTCCTTGAGTGTTTGAAAACTTTCCTGACATTTTTCTGTCCATTCAAACTTAACGCCCTTGTGAAGTAGATCAGTTAAAGGCTTAGCAATCTTTGAGAAATTCTCGACAAAGCGACGGCAATAGCTTGCAAGGCCGAGAAAACTTCTGACTTGCTTGACATTCTTCGAAGGAGTCCAGTCAAGTATAGCCTGAACTCGTTCTGGGTTAACGGCAATGCCATCTTTCGAAATCACATGGCCGAGATATGTCACTTCGGACAACCAGAATTCACATTTAGAATATTTGGCATACAGTTGGTGTTCACGCAGCCTTTCCAGTACAAGGCGAAGATGTTCGGCATGTTCTTCTTCATTCTTCGAATATACCAGAATATCATCCAGATATACCACGACGAATTTATCGAGGTAATCCATGAAGATATAATTCATCAATCGGGAGAATGTGGCTGGAGCATTTGTTAAGCCAAATGACATTACAGTGTACTCATAAGAACCATAGCGAGTAACAAATGCAGTCTTCGGAATATCCTCTTCACGAACACGGATCTGATGGTAACCCAACCTCAAATCAAGTTTAGAGAATACCGATGATCCAGTAAGTTGATCATACAAATCATTGATCCGAGGAAGCGGATATTTATTCTGAATGGTGGCTTGGTTAATGGGCCGATAATCCTGAACCAATCGGTTAGTTCCATCCTTCTTCTTAACGAAGAGTGAAGGTGCTCCCCAAGCAGAGGAACTGGGGCGGATGAAACCTTTCTTAAGTAACGTGTAGATTTCTTCCTTAAGCTCAAGAAGATGATGCGGAGGCATCTTATAAGGACGCTTCGCAATAGGAGTAGTGCCTGGTTTCAAGTCGATGACAAACTCAACAGCTCTTGCAGGGGGTATTCCTAGGAGTTCTTCTGGAAATACATCTTGAAAATCACGAACAACTGGAACGTTCTCGATGCCTTCAAGAGGTGAAGCATTCAATGCATTCAGAACATATATCTGATTCTCGGCATTCTGAACTGTTCGAGCTGAGTATTTGACTGTCTGGCCAGAAGGGTGTGTGAGTTGGACTGTCTTAGTAGCACAGTCAATCAAAGCTTTATGGGCAATCAACCAATCCATACCAAGAATGATGTCTATGTTGGAAGGCCCGAGTACAATGAGAGAAACCGGAAAAAGCAGACCTCCAATCTCGATGTGGTTGTGGGGGCATAACATCGTGGTTTGCCACTTGGATCCCGGAGATTGAATCGCTAAAGGAGTGGGCAGATTTTCCATATGTAACCCATGCAACTGAGCAAATTGTTGGGACACAAAAGCATGCGATGCTCCAGAATCAAAAAGAACAGAAGCTGGCACTGAATTGACGTGAAGGGTTCCCATCACAATTTTTGGGGACTCCCGAGCTTCTTCTATTTTGACGTGAGAGACCTGGCCTCGGTCCACAGCAGACATCCTGGCCTTACGATTTCTGCAATGATGGGTTCGATGGCCCTTCGTACGACCATCCGAGAGACGTGGTGCATCCTGAGGAGAAGCCATGGTATTGGAGTGTCCAGCCTGAATCGTTAGTTGTCTCGGCGGCGGAGGCAGACGAGGTGCAACATAAGACGGCCTTGGTGTTGGAGCAGGTCGGTGATGAACATTGTGCGGGATCCACACTCGACGTTTCTGAACAGGCTGACCCGAGGGTGAGCCTGCTTCACGAGTGCGCTTGAGTGACTCCTGGTACTCAGTCAGAGCTGTTTCAACTTGGAAAGATTTGCTGACAAGCGTTGCGAAGTCTGTGAAATCATGGACAACAAGTGCAAGTTTTATATCAGTACGTAGTCCTTCACGGAATGTCTCCTGCTTGCGTGTGTTGGTGTCGACGTCATCCGCAGCATAGCGGGACAATTCAAGAAATTTCCTCTGGTATTCATCCACAGCCATTTTGCCCTGTGAGAGTTTGCGGAACTCCTGCTTCTTCTGGTCGATCAGACCTTGAGGAATGTACCGTGCACGAATGGCTGACTGAAATTCCTGCCAAGTGGTTACAGTTTTAGCAGGCAACATACCCTTGTGGCTTTCCCACCATTGAGCAGCTGATCCCCTCAGGTGATACGTCGCATAGGTGACGTAACTGTCAGGGGTAACATTGGCCGACTTCAACTGAAAGGCAATGTCACGGAGCCAATCATCAGCATCCATTGGATCAGTCGAGCTGCGAAAAGTGGACGGATTGAGGCGCACAAATTCTGGCAGCGTTATTGGAGCAGACTGTTGTTGAGCATTCTGAGTTGGGAACTGAGCCAATACTCTGGTCATAAACTGACGGTTGAGTTCAAACTGCTGCATCATTGCGGCAATATAAGGTGGAGGTGGAGGATCGTCAGCCATCCTGCCAAATCAACAGGGGCAGTTTAGCAAGTAAAACTGCAGGTGTATGGAATTATTCATGAAGTAACACGCACGACAGAAGGAAGTGCGATAGATACTACATCTTAATCACACCAGACATTTAAATTCACACGTAGCCTCGGTTACGAACCGGCATTACGACAGCTGAAAAGAGAAGGCTAGACAACTAGGCGGCGCGCAGGCACGCGGTAAGGAAGCACACAACGAGACATAGCAAAGGCTACATCAATGTCGGAGAAAACTGACGGAGCGAGGAATCTGCAAGTGACAACACAGGGTGCCCTCGATAAGAGGATCCTGTAAGCAGAACCTGGCCCACAATCTTGAAGCAAGGGGGGATATTTTCAGAACTCCGGGTGGATGTGATCACGAGAGCCTAATGTTGGAGTTAGTAAAATCATTTAACCCGAATAGAAGAGAGGTCAGAGTCCCAGAGTAAAGGTCGAGGAGTAAAAGATCCTAATACCACCCAATTGGCGACGTGGGCCCGTAAGCCACACAGCCAAGTTAGTAAAACAGTTTTCGGTTACTAGACTCAACTTCGGCCAAGGAGTTGGAAAGGGGATTCCTACAGGCAGTCGGCTCTGATACCAACTTGTGACGCCCCCGGCCCGATCGTGCACTAATCATAGACGCAAATGCACACGATCAAGCCTAAGGACTCACGGGAAGATATCACAACACAACTCTAAAACATAAATAAAGTCATACAAGCTTTATATTACAAGCCAGGGGCCTCGAGGGCTCGAATACATAAGCTTGCGAACAAGCGTCAGCGGAAGCATCAGATATCTGAGTACAGATATAAAAGAAAGTACAGAAAGGCCTTTAGAAAGGCGGGGCAAAATAAAACACTACGATCGAAAGGCGAAGGCCTCCTGCCTGGGACCCTCCGATCCTACTCCTGGTCGTTAGTCAACTCATAGCAGAATCCATCCTCTGGGTAGTAGTAGTAGCGATCGTCGGCAGGGCAGCTGTCTCAGGGGCTCCGTCATCTTGGTCACGACAAACTGATATGGGGAGAAAAAGGAAAACAAAGCAACCGTGAGTACTCAGAAGTACTCAGCAAGCAAAGATCTACACTACATATGCAACATTTTCAAAGGGAGGCTGTATATGTGGACTGGGCTGCAGAAATGCCAGAATAGAGAGAAGGCCTAGTCCTATCGAAGACTAGCATCTTCAGCGGTCTTGCAGCAGTAGAAGAGAGTAGAACAATACCATATAATGTAGCAGTAATAATATCAACCTCACCCAGAGATCCTTTCTCGACTCCCTGCGAGAAAGCAATCCCAGAGCCATACATTCATCAAACCTCATCCTGAGATCCCTTCTCGACTCCCTGCGAGAAGCAATCCCAGAGCCATATATACAGGTCTCATCACAGGTATCCAGTTCTAAATTGTATCAATCAGGATACAACTCCGAGTGTCCTTTACCGTAGGACTGGCTATCGATAGAAATGTTCTTCCCTGCAGGGGTGCACCAACTTACCCAACACGCTCGATTAACTTCGGCCGGACACACTTTCCTGGATCATGCCCGGCCTCGGCCAAACGACACATCGCAACCCTACCTACAGCTCAGCAGAGAGGTCCCCGTCGGTCTACATCCTAAGCGCTCAGAGGTCTTGGGCCATCGCCCTGTGCGCTCCGAGTCGTTGCGCGCAGGGAGAAGCCTGGCACCAGGAGGGCGCCGGTCCGTCCGTGCCGCCATGCTGAACTGGACGTCTGACAGAGTTTTCGGCTGATGCTACGATGCAGAACGCCCATACTATGCCCACGTGATGGTTAGTGCTATCAGGCCAGAGGCCTGCTCGGATCAAATATCCAAATCGTTAGGACTAGGGCTTGCGGTAACGAGCAGAGACTCACGAAAGATGTGACCCCGTCGCCCCGTCTCGAGGACTTGCGGCAAGGGTTAAGAATGCCCGGCCGCGCCTCGTATTCACCACTCGGGCACCACACTGGCAACCCGCCTTCACATCACACGCGGGTACCCCTCAGGGTCGACCCGCCTTTCCAAGTAACATTGTAAAGTCCAAGTATCCGTGTGTCCATAACATCAGGGAATCCGAGGTATCACCCTCATTGAATTCCCACTCGATGTATCCGTCAAGGTGAACTAGGAGGAATCACCCTCACTGGGTCCACACTTGAGGTGTTGTACGACAGCGTCGTTATCGGAAGCGGTGAAGGAGGAATCACCCTCGATGACCACGACCGAATAACTACTCTACAGAGTTAACATCAGAAGTGCTACATGAGGTTTCACCCTCGACACTCGATAGTAACGCTGCAGTGTCGTTACAACTAAGGGGGGTGATGTGCGGTGTCGGGTCCTGGTCTTCAATCCCATTGATTGGGTCTTCTGACGATCCAGCGCGGCAGTCGGGATAAGTGGGGTCACTGATAGGTCTCTACCCAGCCTAGACTAAACAGTTTAGGATATGTAGGTAATTATCAACAGCAGGTTACAATGAACAGGCTATGCATCAGAATAGGTAAAGCAGCAGCAGCAGCAGCAATTCTAATGCAAGCATGAGAAATAGAATGGGCGATATCGGTATGCTCAAAGGGGGGGGGCTTGCCTGGTTGCTCGGCGGCAAGGGCAAGGTCGTCTATGGTGTCTTCGGGCTCCGGAGCTGCGTCGGTCTCGGGGACGACGTCGGGGTCGGGGGCTATCGAGAGAGAAGAGGGGGAGGAAACAGTATAAATATATAGCAAACATGAGCATGACAAATACGATACACGGTGCTAGGGGTAGTCTAACGCAGCATCACACGTGACAGACGGAGCGGGAGAATATCTGACGATATTTCCCGGGTCTTTGGAATTATCGGACAGAGGATAAGAGGGGAACGGTTGCAAGTTCGGATAGTTAGGGACGCGTGACGGGCGAACGGACCGCGTATTCAGATTCGTCTCGTCGTTCTGAGCAACTTTCATGTACAAAGTATTCTCATCTGAGCTACGGATTATTTTATATGATTTTCTAAAGTTTTTATTAATTTCTGGAATTTAATTAATTATTTAAATTAACATTATCCGAAACAGTGTCTTGCTGACGTCAGCATGACGTCAGGACCAGTGGGTCCCACCTGTCATAGGCTGTTAGGTTAATTAGTGATTAACTAATTAAATTACTGTTTAATTAACACTAACTACTTAATTAAATTAACCTAATCAGGATTAATTAACGTAATTAATTAACTAATTAATTATTTAATTAATTAATTATTTTTATTTATTTTAATTATTTTTTTTATTACATTTTCTTTTAATTCGTTTTTAGGGGCTGGGCCCCATCTGTCATTGCCTCAGGGGGGGCAGGGCCCACCGGTCAGTGGCACGGCAGGACATGTCCGGGTTGTGCCCGTTTGGGCACCGGACATGTCCGGTGCGCATACGGGCGCACGGGTGCGGCCAGCGGGTGAGGCGGAGACGGGCGCCGGCGTGAGCGGGGCCGCGCGCGGGCGGGGCAGGGGCGGCCGGGCGCGGTGGCCCGTCGGACGGCGAGCGGCGGCGCGGTGGAGCCGGGGCAGCAGAGCTGCGCGCGCGGCTGCAGCAGTGGGCGTGGGCAGAGGCGACGAGCGGGGCCGGCCTGGGCGTGGTCGCGCGCGACGGGCGCGCGTGGGCGAGCGGGCGGCGGGGCGCGGCCGGAGCACGCGCGGGCCGGGCGGCGGCCGGAGGCGGGGAGGCGAAGGAAGAGAGGGGAGGAGGTGGCCCTCACAGCGGGGCGCAGGGACGGGCAGCGTGCTCGGGGAGGGTGGCCGGAGGAGGCGGCGCAGGGGACGTGGCAGTCCGGCGGGGAGGAGACGGGGAGGCGTGTCCGGCGAGGGAGGGAGGCCTCCGGGCGGCGGCGAACGACGACGGGATCGGGCCGGGCGACGAGGCGAGGCCGTGGCCTCAGGCGGGCGTCGCACGAGAGATGAGGAGGGGCGAGGCGGCGTCGAGGTGGCTTCAGGGACGGCGAGCGGCGGCGGCCCGCACTGGCGCGCGAGCGGAGCTGGCCGGAGCAGAGGGAGGGGGCGGGCGCGGCGCTGGGATCGGGCTCGATCCCGATCCACAGAGAGAGGGAGGGAGCGAGGGGAGGAGTGGGGTTCGGGGTTAGGGTTTGCGGGGGGGTGAGGGGATTATAGGGATGGGGTGGGCCGGCCTGGCGGCCTGGACGGCCTGCTGGGCCGAGGCCCAGGGGGGGTTTGTTTTATTTATTTTTTTTGTTTTAGCTTTTGTCTTTTTCTTTTATTCTTAATTCATATATCTCTGTTTAGTAAATAGTTAGGCCCCAAACCGAATTTTGTAAAAAGGGGGACCTAGTCCATAAATACCAGTGCTTTATTCCCTAACACCTAAAATTAGTTTGGGCAAAACATCATTTCATACTTAAATTAGATTTAATAAATGGTTATTAAATATTGTTTTTAGTCGCTGTTTGAAGATGTTTGAGTCACTTACCCAACTCCAATGATGTTGGTTTCAATTTTAGAATTGTCTCTGATTTATTTGCTATTTAATGAACAATTTAGTTTCTATGTTGGACAACTTTTATTTTCCACTTTCATTTAAATTTGAATTTTGACTTGGGAGTTGAAAAGCAATATGATGTCAAAGATGATTATGCATTGTTAATCATGCTGACTTGGCATTATCAAAAGGGTGATTACTGTAGTTAACCACCGGGGGTGTTACAGTAAACAGCACCTACACACAAAGAAAAATACTTGCAACCCGACGTGTTAAAGGGGTTGTCAATCCCTTTCGGGTAACGGCGCCAGAAATTGGCAAACGGACGTGAGAAAGTTGTGACAGATTGATCGTGAATAAAATAAAGTGAAGTAAAATATTTTTTGGGTTTTTAAAAATATAGATCTAAAATTAAAAGTGGCAAATAAATAAAAAGGCAAATAGCAAAATAGATCTGAAAATATATGATGAGAAAATAGACCCGAGGGCCGTAGATTTCACTAGTGGCTTCTCTCGAGAAAAATAGCATACGGTGGGTAAACAAATTACTGTTGGGCAATTGATAGAACTTCAAATAATTATGACGATATCTAGGCAATGATCATTATATAGGCATCACGTCCAAGATTAGTAGACCGACTCCTGCCTGCATCTACTACTATTGCTCCACATATCGACCGCTATCCAGCATGCATCTAGTGTATTAAGTTCATGGAGAAACGGAGTAATGCAATAAAAACGATGACATGATGTAGACAAGATCTATTTATGTAGAAATAGACCCCATCTTGTTATCCTTAATAGCAACGATACATACGTGTCGGTTCCCCTTCTGTCACTGGGATCAAGCACCGTAAGATCGAACCCATCACAAAGCACATCTTCCCATGGCAAGAAAAATCGATCTAGTTGGCCTAACTGAACCAAAGATTCGAAAAAGAAATATGAGGCTATAAGTAATCATGCATATAAGAGATCAAAAGACTCAAATAACTTTCATCGATAAAAACATAGATTTGATCATAAACTCAAAGTTCATCGGATCCCAACAAACACACCGCAAAAAGAATTACATCAAATAGATCTCCAAGAGACCATTGTATTGAGAATCAAAAGAGAGAGAGGAAGACATCTAGCTACTAACTACGGACCCGTAGGTCTACAATGAACTACTCACGCATCATCGGAGAGGCACCAATGAGGATGATGAACCCCTCCGTGATGGTGTCTAGATTGGATCTGTGGTTTCTGGAACTTGCGGCGGCTAGAATTGATTTTCGTCGACTCTCCTAGGGTTTTTGGAATATTGGGGTATTTATAGAGGAAAGAGGCGGTGTGGGAGGTGGCCGAGGTGGGCACAACCCACCTGGGTGCGCCTGGGCCCCCAGGCACGCCCTGGTGGGTTGTGCTCCCCTCGGAGCCCCCCTCAGGTACTTTCTTGGCCCAACTTGTGTCTTCTGGTCCAGAAAAAATCACCAAAAAGTTTCGCTGCGTTTGGACTTCGTTTGGTATTGATTTCCTGCGAAGTAAAAAACAAGCAAAAAATAGCAACTGGCACTGGGCACTATGTCAATAGGTTAGTCCCAAAAAATGATATAAAGTTGCTCTAAAATGATTGTAAAACATCCAAGAATGATAATATAACAGCATGGAACAATCAAAAATTATAGATACATTGGATACGTATTAGCATCTCCAAGATTAATTCCTGCTCGTCCTCGATTAGGTAAATGATAAAAACAGAATTTTTGATGTGGAATGCTGCCTAACATGTTCATCACATATTCTTTTCTTTGTAGCATGGACATTTGGACTTTTATATGATTCAAAGCAATAGTCTAGTTTTGACATGAAGATTTCAATACTCAAGCATATCAACAAGCAACCATGTCTTTCAAAATATCAACACTAAAGCAAGTTATCCCTAGCTCATTATGCTCAATCATTGATCCATTCATGAAACACACTCGCATATTAGCTACGCCCAATGCTCAAGTACGATCATAGTGCCCCTTAGTTGGTGCTTTATAAGAGAAGATGGAGACTCAAAATAAAAATTGCATAAAGTAAAAGAAAGGCCCTTCGCAGAGGGAAGTAGGGATTTGTAGAGGTGCCAGAGCTCAAAACGAAAAAAGTAGAGATAAAACATTTTGGGTGGCATGCTTTTCCTGTCAACGAAAACGATCGAGTAGTTCCCAATACTTTCCATGCTAGATATATCATAGGCGGTTCTCAAACGGAAAAAAAAGTTTATTTCTTTTTCCACCATACTTTCATATTCCACGGCTAACCGAATCCACGGGTGTCGTCCATACCAACACTTTCCAAGGAATTTATTATTTGACAACATAAAGTAAATTCATTTTTCATTTCGGGACTGGGCATCCCTAATACCTTTGCCGTACTCTCGTGCTGACAAGTGAATAAACACTCATCTTGAGAATAACACATCTAGGATGGAAATATATCAGCCACCCCCTACCGTTTCATGAGCGGTACGAGCACACAAAAGAGAAATTTATTTTGAAATTAGAGATGGCACATACAAATTTGCTTAGAACGGCACGGAAATACCACATATAGGTAGGTATAGTGGACTCATATGGTAAAACTGGTTTAAGGATTTTGGATGCACAAGTAGTGATCATACTTATTGCAAATGAAGGCTAGCAAAAGATTGAGAAGCATCCAACCAAGAAACGAAAAATCTCATAAGCGAGCATTAAGCATAAGTAACACCGAATAATGCACCACAAGTAGGATGTAATTTCATTGCATAACTATTGACTTTCGTGCTTGCATAGGGAATCACAAACCTTAACACCAATATTCTTACTAAAGCATAATTACTCATCAACATGACTCACATATTATATCAACATATCGCAAAACTATTACAAGGAATCAAGTTTATTTTGTCCAATGATCTTCATGAAAGTTTTTATTATATCCCTGTTGAATATCTATCATTTTGGGACTAATTTCATTTGTTGCTTTTGATAGCTCAAACAAATCTAAGTGAAGAACATGAGCATAAAATTTTCTTCTCTCAAAATAATTTAAGTGAAGCAAGAGAGAATTTCTAAAAAAAAATTACTAACTCTCAAATAAATCTAAGTGAAGCATGAGAGCATTTCTTCAAAAATGCTAAAGCACACCGTGCTCAGAAATATATAAGTGAAGCACTAGAGCAATTCCATAGCTCATAAAGATTTAAGTGAAGCATAGAGAGCAATTCTAACAAGTCATAGCGTAATTTTGGCTCCCTCAAATAGGTGTGTCCAGCAAGGATTCATGACTTAAAATAAAAAGCAAAACAAGCAAAGACTCATATCATACAAGACGCTCCAAGCAAAACTCATGATATGTGACGAATAAAAATATAGCTCCAAGTAAAATACCGATGGTCGTTAGAAGAAAGAGGGGATGCCACTCGGGCATCCCCAAGCTTAGTTGCTTGCTTCTCTTTGGATAATGGCTTGGGGTGCCATGGGGCATCCCCAAGCTTAGGCTCTTCTTACTCCTTATTCTTTCATCCATCGTAATCTCACCCAAAACTTGAAAACTTCAATCACACAAAACTCAACAAAACCTTCGTGAGATCCGTTAGTATAAGAAAACCAATCTTTACTTTAAGTACTGTAGAAAACCCGTTCAAATTTTGTTCCTGCATTATATCTACTGTATTCTAACTTTACCATGGCTTATAACCTCCAATACAAATCATAGATTCATCAAAATAAGCACACAATGCAAAGAAAACAGAATCTGTTAAAAACAGAACAGTCTGCAAAGATACCAATTGTTCTCATACTTATATAACTCCAAAAAATCTTAAAAATTAGGATAACAGAGGAAATTTGTATATCAATCTTGTGTAAAAAATTCAGAATTTTTCGTTGCTTCTGTGAATTTTCAAAATTGTTTTACTGGACGCAAAAGTTTCTCTTTTCCAACAAGATCAAATCAACTATCACCAAAGCTATCCTAAAGGCTTTACTTGCCACAAACACTAATTAAAACACAAAAAACACAATCATAACAGTAGAATAGTTGTGCAAATACCCAAGAACAGAAAGAAAAAGACAAAAATAAATTTTATTCATTGGGTTGCCTCCCAACAAGCGCTATTGTTTTACTCCCTTAGCTAGGCATAATGCAAAGATCTAAGTATTGTCATCTTTGGTCTCATTTTCCTTAGAGGTGTTTTTGTCAGAAGGTTTTGCAAAAACAACATAAAACACCTTATCCATAGAGACTTTAGCACTATCAAGTTGCTTATCGTCATATCCCCCTTGATTTCCGGCAACAATCCAAGAATAGTGCTGATTAACATCATTGAAAACCTGTTGGATTATATCTAAAATGGGGACGTCCCTTTTAAGGTTCTCATCAAAGATTTGATTATCCCCAAGCAAATGTCTTAGAACATAATCACTATTATAAAGAATTTCATCTATCACGGGTTTTTCACGATTCATACCATAAAAATCAAAGATTTCCCTAGCTTCCCGTATTATGTAGTCAAATTCATTCATAAGAACAAGAGTGGCCAACTTTTTAGCCTTAGGATTCTTTATGACGGGTAGCTCATAAAACATTCTTTTCAAGGTAGGATGAGTACGAATAAATTTATTTTCAAGTTTCAGAACTAGTGCTGAGATAGCTTCCGCATAAGATTTAGTCCTTTTAAGTATAGGAACATCATCAAGACTTAAATTTCCAAAACAATTGAAAAATTCTTGGATACGTTCTTTTCCTATAACATTCCCTTGCCTCAAAACAAAAGTTTTAGCATCCAGATTGCCAGATCGTCCAATTTTAGGAGTTAGGCCATCATCTGTTTCTGCCATACCAAAGTCACTCATGATGACAAGTTCAAGCAATTAAGAGATCTGACGAGAAAACGGCGAACGAGAAAGAGGGCGAATAAAACGGCATTTTTTTGTGAAGTGGGGGAGGAAAACGAGAGGCAAATGGTAAATAATGTAAATTGCAAGGAGATGAGATTTGTGATTAGGAACCTGGTAGATGTTGATGATGTCTCCCCGGCAACGGCGCCAGAAATTCCTTTTGATGTTTGCTTGAACTACGTCGGTATTTCCCCAAAGAGGAAGGGATGATGCATCATAGCAATGGTAGGTATTTCCCTCAGTGATGAGACCAAGGTTATCGAACCAGTAGGAGAACCAAGCAACACTACGTAAATAACACCTGCACACAAAGAACAAATACTTGCAACCCGACGTGTTAAAGGGGTTGTCAATCCCTTTCGGGTAACGGCGCCAGAAATTGGCAAACGGACATGAGAAAGTTGTAATAGATTGATAGATAGATCGCGAATAAAATAAAATGAAGTAAAATATTTTTGGGTTTTTAGAAATATAGATCTAAAAATAAAAGTGGCAAATAAATAAAAAGGCAAATAGCAAAATAGATCTAAAAATATATGATGAGAAAATAGACCCGGGGGCCGTAGATTTCACTAGTGGCTTCTCTCGAGAAAAATAGCATACGGTGGGTAAACAAACTACGGTTGGGCAATTGATAGAACTTCAAATAATTATGACGATATCCAGGCAATGATCATTATATAGGCATCACGTCCAAGATTAGTAGACCGACTCCTGCCTGCATCTACTACTATTACTCCACACATCGACCGCTATCCAGCATGCATCTAGTGTATTAAGTTCATGGAGAAACGGAGTAATGCAATAAGAACGATGACATGATGTAGACGAGATCTATTTATGTAGAAATAGACCCCATCTTGTTATCCTTAATAGCAACGATACATACGTGTCGGTTCCCCTTCTGTCACTGGGATCAAGCACCGTAAGATCGAACCCATCACAAAGCACCTCTTCCCATGGCAAGAAAAATCGATCTAGTTGGCCTAACTAAACCAAAGATTCGAAAAAGAAATACGAGGCTATAAGTAATCATGCATATAAGAGATCAAAAGACTCAAATAACTTTCATGGATAAAAACATAGATCTGATCATAAACTCAAAGTTCATCGGATCCCAACAAACACGCCGCAAAAAGAGTTACATCAAATAGATCTCCAAGAGACCATTATATTGAGAATCAAAAGAGAGAGAGGAAGACATCTAGCTACTAACTATGGACCCGTAGGTCTACAATGAACTACTCACGCATCATCAGAGAGGCACCAATGAGGATGATGAATCCCTCCGTGATGGTATCTAGATTGGATTTGTGATTTCTGGAACTTGCGGCGGCTGGAATTGATTTTCGTCGGCTCTCCTAGGGTTTCTGGAATATTGGGGTATTTATAGAGCAAAGAGGCGGTGCGGGAGGTGGCCGAGGTGGGCACAACCCACCTGGGTGCGCCTGGGCCCCCAGGCGTGCCCTGGTGGGTTGTGCTCCCCTCGGAGCCCCCCTCGGGTACTTTCTTGGCCCAACTTGTGTCTTCTGGTCCAGAAAAAATCACCAAAAAGTTTCGCTGCGTTTGGACTCCGTTTGGTATTGATTTCCTGCGAAGTAAAAAACAAGCAAAAAACAGCAACTGGCACTGGGCACTATGTCAATAGGTTAGTCCCAAAAATGATATAAAGTTGCTATAAAATGATTGTAAAACATGCAAGAATGATAATATAACAGCATGGAATAATCAAAAATTATAGATACGTTGGAGACGTATCAAGTTGCAACCAAGTTATAAGACATGCAGTTGCGACCAAGTTAGAAGACATGCAGTTGTGTGCCTAGTGTGGGGCATGCAACTAGGCCCCATCTCTCTCGACGCCGCCCCCTTCGACAAAACAAGGGTCATCTCAGTTGCGACCAAGTTAGAAGACATGGAGTTGCATGCCCATTGTGGGAGATGCAACTGGCGCCTCTCCCCGCACAACAAAAATGGAAGTCGAGATGCAACCAAGTTATAAGACATGCAGTTGCGACCATGGTCGAAGACATGTAGTTACGTGCCTAGTGTGGGACTTGCAACTGGTGCCTCTCCCCGTACAACAAAAAATGAAAGTTGAGTTGCAACCAAGTTATAAGACATGTAGCTGCGACCATGCTCAAAGACATGCAGTTGCGTGCCCGTTGTGGGACATGCAACTGGCGCCTCTCCCCGTACAACAAAAATGGATGTCGAGTTGCAACAAGTTATAAGACATGTAGTTGCGACCAAGTTAGAAGACATGCAGTTGCATGCCTAGTGTGGGGCATGCAACTGGGCCCCATCTCTCTTGACGCCGCCCCCTCCGACAAACAAAGGTCCTCCCAGTTGCGACCAAGTTAGAAGACATGAAGTTGCGTGCCCATTGTGGGACATGCAACTCGCGCCTCTCCCCGCACAACAAAAATGGAAGTCGAGTTATAACCAAGTTATAAGACATGAAGTTGCGACCAAGTTAGAAGACATGCAGTTGCGCGCCTAGTGTGGGACATGCAACTGGGTCCCATCTCTCTCGACGTAGCCCCCTCCGACAAAACAAAGGCCCCCCTAGTTGATACCAAGTTAGAAGACATGCAGTTGCGTGCCCATTGTGGGACATGCAACTGATGCCTCTCCCCGCACAACAAAACTGGAAGTCGAGTTGCAACCAAGTAAAACAAACAAAAGGGCGATACAACTCCTAGTTATGGCCAGTAATACATATGAGGGGATTTGAGTTCAGAGATAATCCTCAAAAACGATTTCGCGAAAGTAATGTTTCAGCAAAATCATATTCTTCGACCTACTAATGTCGACTAGAATAATACAAAACAAGTGAATTGAATCACTCCTACTAATGGCTTCAGTAATGTGTATGAGGGGATATGAGAGAAGCACTTCTTGAGACACCAAAAAATATCCCAATAAAGAACAGTATAAGTGATAGCACTCACCAGATTAAAAAAAGAAAAAATGTGTCCAAAAAAAAGATAACTAGCAGAGGTTTATATCTAAAAAACAAAAAAGAATGTCAGCTTAGCAAAAACCCTAAACACACATCTGTCTTGTCACCTACTCATGAACAGAGGGTGTAAAAAAATGCACTATGCTCTCTGTGCAGAGGGGGTGTAAAAATTTCTCTATAAGTACGTACAAGCATAAAAAAAATGTGTTGATAAAATACTACTTCCAGTACAATCCAACGGAGAAACACACTTCATCTTCAGTCTCTTGGCCTACTAAAAGAAATTTAGTACTACTAGTTGTAAAACAATCTTTACTGGAAAGAACCTCAAAATAAACAGCAAAAAAAGCAAAAAAATCTGAATGACACTTGACGGTGGCACATAAAAACGGAGCTTTATTTATCGAGGTAAGTGAATCTACCTACAAGCAAAGAAACCAGTTTCATCGTCAAAAAATCCACCACACCGACATTGCGCATAGACACGCGTGAGCGAGAGCCTGATGTGCATGAACGCACAAAAAAAATCAAACCTAAAAAAATAAGGTCTAAACTATGGGGGCGATTCTCTGCTTGAAACTACTAATCACATATTTGATACAAACAAAAAAAAAGACGTGGGGGGAAAGTATGGACATACAAAATCCCAACTACTCTACTGGATACATGGGCACAGTGACAAACTCATACAATGCAGCAGCCAGCAGACATGCAATTAGCATCAGTCCCAGGACGGAACCTCATGTTGGTGACTCACACAGCGCTACAATTATTTCAGAATAAAGAAGCAAAAGAACTAAACTAACTGAACCCAACTGAAATCTCTCCCTAATAATAATAAAGCACGAATTGACTCCGTAGGTTCACCGTCACAATACGCTTCCGCCCAGTCGTAATACGCTTTTACGATTCGTATAGACAAAATCGTAATATAAACGAGGTGGTACTAATAGCATGTTCGTCCGTCCGTCCGACCTGGTTCGTTTTCCGTACGTTGTTGATCGTAGGTTGCTCAGCTGGACCTCTGCCTTGGCCCGCGTCGCTAAGATTTCTCTAATGGGCCACCAGCCACGTTTTGCAGTGGCCACGACTGGGCTTCCCACTGGCCGGCACGCACGACACAGGAGGCGTCGGTGGCCTCAGCGCCCAGCGCAGGGGATGGCAGAGCAGGGCGAGGCCCCGGCGGAAGCAGCCCCGGCGCCCGGCGGGCAGAGGCAGGCGCGGCGACGCTAGGCGGCGGTGGCTGGGCGTTCGATGCGGCGGCTAGGCGCGGCAGCAGGCAGAGGTACGGCGCTGGCAGCAGCTAGCAAAGCAGCCGCAGTCAGCAGCAGGAGGTAGTGGTAGCTAGCGGCAGCAGCACCTAGCGGCAGAAGTACTAAGCAGCAGCGGCGGAAGCACAGCAAGAAGAAGCAATAGCAGCTAGCACAGCACGCACCAGCAGGGGTAAGGCCATGCGCGCCAAGCAGCTAGCAGCGCTAGCAGGGAGCGGCGGCAACGGACGCTAGGAGGCTGCAGCGCAAGCGGGGGCGCCGCGGTGGGCGCAGGGAGTGGCGTGCGGTGGTGGGCGCAGCAGCAACGAGCTGCATAGGGCAGTAGCGGGTGCGGCGCTGGACAACCAACCGAGTATGTACGCTTTTGCTACAAAATCTGGTTTCGCTATCTAATAGTCTCACCTCGGTCCTTTTCTCTAAATTTCACCAGTTTATATGCGTTTACAAGTTACCTAGCAGCAAGCCTCGAGAACCCAAAAAACAAAGAGAATGAAGGAACAAATCGAGAAAAGGAAAGGGAGGACGGAGATGCAACATATGCCTTGATTGTGGCTTAAATTTCGGATGGAGGAAGAAAAAGGAGGAGGAACATACATGCAAGGGATGCGCAGACTGATTGTGGGCTCTAAATATATTTTGGATGCATGCGTGACTGTTGATTGGCTGGTGACATGGTGGGTTCATTCTCATTAAATTGGGAAGGCTGGAACAAGAAGTCCGCGTTGCATGCGAAGACTCGGCATGGATTTAAAATAATTAAAAGAAGAAGTAATCCGCTATTATGAGCAGTTGGGAACTCAGATTTGAAATTAAAAGAGAAAATAAATTCGGCAGAAAGAAAGGAATTAGAAGAAGAAATAAATTTCTGTGTTCTATCTAATGGGAGAGATGCCCATTAATAAATGGGCACACGCTAATGTTGTACTCCACTTCTTGATAATGTTGTTTTCAACTTCCCGTGGTATATATAAATCAATTTTCAATCTCCATGTTTATAATTTTATATGAATTATGAATTATTTAGAGCAGTGTGGTAGTCAGGTTTTTTGCCTGAAGTGTGAATGTAAAGTTAACAATTGATTGATTTCCAACCAAAGAGAATGAACTTGATGAATATTAATTTTTGCTCTCTTTTATACTTGATGATTACAACAATAATTTTACTCTTGTCGGTTTGTTTTTTTGTACTATGATTCGATGGCCATGATCGAAGAACATGACGACATAGTTTACTGCCTGAAAAATGCCCAAGCTCATTGGCGACAGTGAAGTGTGTGTAGCTTATGTTCAGTCAAGAGCCTCATACCTTAACATAATTTGCATTAAGAATTATTATTGTGTGCGATAAATAAGGAAATGCACCACATGATATGTAAAGACATGATTTATGTTGAACCACGTGAAGTGAATGTGACGATTGTTGCAACGCATGAGGAATTAGAAGTCGGTGCAGGGAGGGGCTTGAGCATTTGTGCTAGTTAAACACTAACAAGTGCAGTTAACTTGGCGTTCCCCTCTTCTCAATCACCACGGGGTGGCCGCTTCCTCTTCCTCAAACACAGCAACAACAAAAAACCCGCACCGAAACACAGCCCAGCCCCAGCCCATCAGCAGCGCTCGCGTACAGGGGATCACCGGTTCGACGGGGAAAAACAAAAGCGGGCCGGTCCACGCCTTAACAGGCGGAAACAAGGGACAAAAGTGCGCCAGCGCGAATCTACGAGCTGCTGTAGATCGGACGGTTTGCCAGTCGATCGAGACTTCGCGAAGTCTCAGTCGACTGATTTTTAGCAGCGTCGTTTTCGAATTCTGGTGGAGACAGATTGTTTGAAAGAATTTAATCCTTTAAAACTCTAAACTCCCGAGTAATCTTCTAAAGGCCAGCGACACTGATAGATCAAGATACACCTTCATGGTAGATGAAATAAAATTGAAGCTGGAGGAACAAAATACTCGTATTACTCATTGTTGACGATCAACTTCCTCTTTGACCTGCTGATCGAGTCGTGCACGTAGCCTACGCACGATCTCCTCTAACTGGCGCACGTCGCCCATGTACTGAGCGCTCTACGCCTCTGTTGTAACACTATATATACGAGTGTAATACGATTGCAGCACAACAAGGTGCATTGCTCTCTCTCTTCTCCAGTATACATGGTATCAGACGCTGCCATCTTCCTGCGTTCCTGATCGCCTTCCGCTGCCTCTCTGCCGATCTCTGCCATGGCCACTCCGCCACCACCACCTCCCCCACCCCCTGGTCGCGGCCTCGCCGGCGCCTTTGCTGCTGCCGCCGCCACAACTGCGGCCCCTACTGCCACCACCGACCGCACCCCTCTTCTTACCCCCTCGGCGCTCGCCGCGGCGTCGCGCCATGGCACCATCGTCGACCCATTCGCCGCTCCTCCTCCCTCGCACCTTGCCGCGGTCTTCATCAACCAGCACGTGCCGATCGTGCTCTCCCTGCAACCGCCCAACTTCTCGCAGTGGCGTACCTTGTTCGAAGTAACCTTCTAGAAGTGCGGCGTCCTCCCTCACATCACCGGTGCGCCCCAGCCCCATGATCCGCTCTGGGTGCAGGATGACGCCCACGTCGTCTCGTGGCTGTACAACCGCATCAGCCCCGAGATCTTTGGCCTCGTCCATCAGCGCGGCGCGACCGCCGCCGTCGTCTGGGCGGCCATCTCCTCCATCTTCCTCGAGAACCGGGAGCACCAGGTCGTCTTCCTCGCCACTGACTTTCGCCGCATCGAGCAAGGGTCCGGCTCCGTCATCACCTACTTCGCGCGCCTCAAGGGCTGCGCCGACCGCCTCGCCGATCTCGGCGCGCCCGTCGATGACCGTGAACAGGTACTCAACATGTTCAGAGGCCTGCACCCGCACCTGCGCTACGCCATTCCCATTCTGACGATGCAGACGCCGTTCCCGACGTTCCTCCGCTGCTGCGCCTTCCTTCTTCTCGACGAAAGCCGCCAGGCACCTAAGCCCTCCACCGACATGGCGCTCCACGCCGCTCGCGCTCCCACCACGGGCGGTGGCGCGTCCAACGGCGGCTCGTCCAACCGACGCGGCGGTGGCGGCGGGCACAACAAGGGCAAGGGCAAGGCTATCGACACCAACAACGGCGGCCCTCCTGCAGCTCCCCGACCACCGGCGCCACACGCCCCTTCTGCTGCTCCATGGACGGGCATGGTTCATGCCTGGCCCATGCCTTGGCATCCTCATGCTCCGGGGGCTGGCGTGCTCGGGCCGCGCCCTGGTGTACACTCCCCGTTCGCCGGTGTGGCATCCCACTACGGCACGCCGAGTCCGCCGATCCCGGCCGGCCCTCCCCCCGCACACTGGACGACCGGCGTTGTGCCCCCGCATCCACTCTACGGCGCTCCGGGTGCGTCGTCCTCGACCTCACCGACCTGGGATCAGGCCGCCCTGGTTCACGCTCTCAACAGCATGAGCGTTCAGCAGCAGCAGCAGCCCGCGCCGAGTGGTGACTGGTACCTCGACACTGGGGCTACTTCTCACATGGCTTCTTTGTCAGGTTTGCTCACCTCGTCTCAACCCTTCAATTCTTCTCGCATAGTAGTTGGTGATGGCTCCTCGTTTGCGGTCACCCACACTGGATCCACCACTCTCCCTACACACACCTCCCCTCTCACACTCCAACATGTTCTCGTCTCCCCCAACCTAATCAAGAATCTCATCTCTGTAAAGAAACTTGCACGCGATAACCCCGTTAACGTTGAGTTTGATGAACTTGGTTTTTTTGTCAAGGATCGAAGGACGAAACGGGTGAACCTCCGGTGTAACTCTGCCGACGACGAACTGTACCCTGTCACGCAGTCTGCTCTGTGCTCCTCCGACCACCGTGTCTTCACCGCCACCGTCGTCTCCTCTGACCTCTGGCACCAACGCCTCGGTCACCCCGGACGCGACTCGCTTCACCGCACGCTGCGTGCCAGCTCCATCCAAGCTCCCGCCGGCTCGTCCACCGTCTGTCATGCGTGTCAGTTAGGCAAAAGTGTTAGGTTGCCATTTTCTTCTTCTGAACATGTGTCGTTTTTCCCTTTTCAGTTAGTTCATTGTGATGTGTGGACCTCGCCTGTACCTAGTGTCTCGGGCAAGAAGTACTATCTCGTGTTTCTTGATGATTATAGTCACTTCGTGTGGACGCACCCACTCTCTCACAAATCTGATGTGTTCCCTCTCATCCGCACATTTGCGCGTTTTGTTCGCCGTCAGTTCAACCTGAACCTCCTCGCCCTCCAGTGTGACAATGGCAAGGAATTCGACAACGCACAGGCGCGCTCTTTCCTCTCTGATGAGGGGATCGCCCTACGCTTGTCCTGCCCGTACACCTCTCCGCAGAACGGCCGTGCCGAGCGTGTTCTTCGCACGCTCAACGACATCGTTCGCTCACTCCTTACACATGCGTCCATGCCGTACTCATACTGGGCGGAGGCTCTCAACACAGCCACATTCCTCCTCAACCGTCGCTCATGTCGGTCCCGGCACGATCACACACCCTTCTTCCTTTCTCACGGCGTGCATCCCGACTACTCTCGACTGCGCGTGTTCGGCTGTCTTTGCTACCCAAATATCTCGTCCACCGTACCACACAAGCTCGCCCCTCGCTCAACGCTTTGTGTCTTCCTTGGTTACTCTGACGAGCACAAGGGATACCGGTGTCTCGATCGTTGCACCGATCGCGTTCTCGTCTCTCGTCATGTCGTCTTCGATGAGACACAGTTTCCCTTCCACTACCTTGCTCCCGGACACACCAACGACGACGAGGACCATCTCCATTACCCACCACTCACCATTCCCCGCCGCCCCCGCTCACTACGCTCACGTCCCACTACAGCACCACACACACCTGTCGAAAGCGCTGCCATGGCAGCCCCTCCTGACCTCTCACCAAACGCTGCCACGGCAGCCATTTCCAACCCCACACAGCAAGCGGCTACGACGGCCCTTCCTGAACACTCGCCACCAGCACCTTCCTCTCCCCCGCCGGCTCCTTCACCCACTGATGCTGCCGCTCCCACTGTTCGCGCCCGCCGATCCATGGCGCCCACTCACCCCATGGTCACACGTGGGCAAGCCGGCAAATTTCTACCCAACCCAAAATACGCCCAGAACCACACTGTCGGCGTTGAACCCATTATCTCTCCAGTTCCCAAATCCGTGCACACCGCGCTTCGAGATGTCCATTGGCTAACTGCTATGCAGGATGAATTCAAGGCGTGGACGGAGAACCGGACGTGGACGCTCATTCCTTGCCCCCCTGGAGCAAACATTGCCACGGGCAAATGGGTGTTCCGGCACAAGTACAAGGCGGACGGGAGCTTGGAGCGGTACAAGGCGCGCTGGGTTGTCAGGGGCTTCTCTCAGCGCCCTGGCGTGGATTTCGACGAGACGTTCTCTCCAGTTGTCAAGGCGGCAACAATTCGCACCTTGCTCGCCATTGCCGCTGCCCGTGACTGGCCCGTGCACCAAATGGACGTCAACAATGCGTTCCTGCACGGGCAGCTCACTGAGCGCGTGTACTGCCAGCAGCCAGCCGGCTTCGTCGACCAGCAACACCCCGAGCATGTCTGCCTCCTCGACAAATCTCTGTACGGACTCAAGCAAGTCCCGCGGGCTTGGTTCGCCCGCTTCGCCGCGTTCCTGAGCACGCTCGGCTTCGTCGCGTCTCGTGCCGATCCGTCGCTGTTCACGCTGCACGGCGCCTCCGGGACTGCGTTCTTGCTGCTCTACGTCGACGACATAGTGCTCACCGCGTCGAGCGCGTCCCTGCTGCGTCATCTTCAGGGTCTCATGGCGGCCGAGTTCTCCATGAAGGACCTTGGCGCCCTCCACTACTTCCTCGGCATCAGCGTCACGCATGACGTCAACGGCTTCTTCCTCTCCCAACAGAAGTACGCCGCCGAGCTCCTGGATCGGGTCAACATGGCCGCCTGCAAGCCGATCTCCACTCCCGTCGACACGCGCTCCAAGCTGTCTGCCAGCGACGGCGCGCCTGTCCGCGACGCCTCCGAGTACCGCAGCATTGTAGGCGCGCTCCAGTACATCACTCTGACGCGGCCGGACCTCGCCTACGCCGTGCAACAGGCCTGTCTGTGCATGCATGATCCTCGCGATCACCATCTGGCGTTGGTCAAGCGGATCCTCCGTTACCTGCGCGGTACCATGACGCACGGGCTTCATCTCCGGCGCTCCGACGAGCTCAACCTCGTGGCGTACTCCGACGCCGACTGGGCGGGGTGCCCCGACACACGGCGCTCCACGTCCGGCTACGCGGTCTTCCTCGGCGACTCCCTCGTCTCCTGGTCTTCCAAGCGGCAGCCGACGGTGTCCCGTTCCAGCGCGGAAGCCGAATACCGTGCTGTTGCTAACGTGGTGGCGGAGTGCTGCTGGTTGCACCAGCTCCTTGGCGAACTACGCGTGCCCCTGCTCACCGCCACAGTCACCTACTGCGACAACGTCTCCGCGGTATACATGGCTGCCAACCCAGTACATCATCGCCGCACCAAGCACATCGAGCTCGACATCCACTTTGTCCGCGAGAAAGTTGCGTTGGGACAGCTGCGTGTTCTTCATGTCCCCACCGCGCAACAGTTCGCCGACGTCATGACGAAGGGGCTCCCGACTCCGACATTCCAGGAATTCCGCTCCAGTCTGTGCATTCGACCACCCGATGCTCAGACTGCGGGGGGGTGTTGACGATCAACTTCCTCTCTGACCTGCTGACCGAGTCGTGCACGTAGCCTACGCACGATCTCCTCTAACTGGCGCACGTCGCCCATGTACTAAGCGCTCTGCGCCTCTGTTGTAACAGTATATATACGAGTGTAATACGATTGCAGCACAACAAGGTGCATTGCTCTCTCTCTTCTCCAGTCTACACTCATGTGTGTCGAACTCAAAATCGCGCATCCGTGTCGTCGATGGCGAGTAGGCGCCGTGAGACCGCCGTGAGCGCATCTGCCGCCCTGCCGCTCCTCCTCGCAGCCGGCGTGATGACGACGAAGATAACCACCGCCGGGAGGACCAAGACCGAGATCGTCGGGGCCGTGACGGCTCCAGGAACGACAGGAGCTGGGGGGAGAGGGTGCGTTGCAGCCTCTCCCGCGCCCCCCGGGACGACAACCGCGACCGTGGTCGTGAGCAACAAGGAGGTCGTGATGGCGGCCGGCGACGCCATGAGGAAGCGGCCCCTTCGCTGCTGCTGCGAGGCTCCGGTTCCTCCAGCGTGGTGATCGCACGCGACGCGGAGATGGTGCCGGTTGCTCCTCCGCCGCCTGCCCGTAGCGTCTCCCCAGCTGGCCGTGGACGCAGTCCGGCCAGGAACTGCTCTCCTCGTTCTGCGCGTCGTCGATCTTCAGAGAACCTGACGCCGCCAGCCTCGCCGCCGCTCTCGCCAACTTCAGTGCTCTGCAGCACACTGCTCTCCAGGCGTTCCCTGCCATCAGCGCCCCTGGACGTGGCGGCGTGCCCTGACTTGATCGACCTCTGCGCGCCGGCGATGATGCTGCGGCCTCTGGTGTCCCTCTCCCCGGTGAGGCCGCCCGGATTCGAGGCTTCCCCAACCCCGCCTCTGCCATGTGTTGGGCCGCTGCGTCGCACGCCCTCTCCTGTGCGTGCTAGCCAGGGCGTACTGGGGCTCGAGGGGCTTGAGTCCCTGTTCGTTCCTGGTCAGCAGGCTCTACTTGATGTGCCACCTTCACCTCCGGCCATCCCGGCAACGGCGCGCCGCAAGACCCTGGCTGGGGTTACGATCAGCAGCACAGGGGGGCTCAACCTTAGGCGCACTGTTGCGCGTCACCGAGCTAGTAGCCGCACACGAAAGGCGTCGGTGGCGAAGCAGGCAGAGGCCCTCATCTGCCGCACTCTCGGCATCATCGACAACGGTGAGGACATCACGGAGCGCACACTGGACTCCTTCGCCGCACGGTTCAAGGACCAGCTTCCTGATGACGTGCTCGGGCCGATGCGTGCATTCTTTCGTCTAGATGACCCCCATATCAATGCGGCGGAAGACGGCCTGATTGGCCATGGTGGTGCCGGTGCCCTGGACCATGGCGATGGCGAGGCCCAGACGGCTGTTGCCTGATGGCTTGTAGCTGGTCTACTGGGTATATTAGTTTCCATGTTAGTGGTTACACCAAGGGTTCAAAGTACGTCTGGGGTAAGCGTTTGTCTACCCAGGCGTCTAGTTTCTCATGTAGCACTACATTATGCACTGGATGTGTTAGCCCCCAGGCTGCTATTTTCTCATGTAGCAATGCGCTGTGCGCTGGATGTGTTGGCCCTGGGCCATGTATTAGAGCGTTTGCAGTTTCCATATGGCTGAACAACCGATCAACGTGTTAAGTTGGAATGTCCGAGGATTGAATTGTGCTGACCGTCACTCTACTGTGCACGAGACAATTCTGGCATCCTCCTGCCAGATTGTGTGTTTGCAAGAAACCAAGCTTGCAAGCGTCGACCTATTCACGGCCATGTTCCTCAGCGGCAATAGGCTCCGTAGCTTTGCCTAGCGGCCAGCCATTGGCACTCGAGGGGGGGTTCTTATGCTCTGGGATGCCCAGGCTGTTGACATCAACGACATCGCCTCCACCGATTTCTGCCTTTCAGGAACGATCTGTGTCAAGGCCTCCGGCACTCGCTTCAGAATTACTACCGTCTACGGTCCAACATCATCTAGTCTCAAGGAAGCGTTCTAGACCGAGCTCGTTGGCCAGATGCCACCTTCAGGCGAGAGATGGCTTGCCTTGGGTGATTTTAACCAAATACGCCGGGCCCAAGATAAAAACAAGAGGAATGTCAATATGAGGCGCATAAACCGCTTCAGGTCGATATTACAAAGTTGTTGCCTGAGTGAGATTCATTTGCAGAATCGTCGCTTCACCTGGAGTAATGAGAGGGAAAATCCAACTTTGTGCAAACTGGACGCTTTCTTCTGCAATGCCGAGTGGGACTTGCACTTCAACACCCACATCCTCCATGCGCTTTCGTCGTCGCTCTCCGACCACTGTCCACTCCTGCTCGCTGATGACAAGGGGCCGCGGAGGCCTAAGAGCTTCAAGTTCGAGAATTTTTGGGCCTCCCTGCCAGGATTCACAGAGGTTGTATCCGCTGCCTGGCTCGAAAGCACGGGTCATGCTGAACCATTCCAGGTCCTGCATCATAAACTGAAGAAGACCGATATGCGTCTTTCCTCGTGGAGTAGAGGCTTGTTCTCCAAAGCCAAGCTTCACCACCATGCTGCTCTGCTTGTTATCTTGCACTTATACATGGCCCAGGAGGCGCGCCCCCTCTCCCATGTGGAGTTGGATATTCGGGTGAGGCTCAAAAGGGTGATGCCAACACCAAGTTCTTTCACCGTAGGGGGAATGCGCGGCGGAGAAAGAACCACATTCACCGGGTCAAGCACAACAACGGTTGGGTCACTGAGCACGATCACAAGGAGAATATCATCCATGACCACTTCTCCGAGGTCATGGGGCGAGGCAACACTAGATTTGTCGACTTCAACTGAGACGAGCTTGGCCTTGAAACAAACAACTTGGCTCCCCTCGCTGAGCCCATTTCTTTAGAGGAGGTGGGAGACGCAATAAATCAAATGCCAAGTGACAAGGCCCCCGGGCCGGACGGGTTCACCGGCCTTTTCTTCAAGAGGTGTTGGGACATAATCAAGAATGATATCATGCAAGTGGTTAACCTATTTGGCAATCTTCGCACGAGCAATCTCCATTGGCTCAACTCTGCAAATATAGTTCTTCTCCCCAAAAAGGAGGGGGCCGAGGAGATCTCTGACTACCGGCCTATTAACCTGATTCATTCAGTGGGCAAAATCCTTGCAAAGATTCTCGCCATCCACCTTAGTCGCCACATGAACGACCTCGTCTCGCACGCCCAAAGTGCCTTCATCAAAACGAGAAGCATCCACGACAACTTCATGTATGTGCGCAACCTTGCACGCCGCCTCCACAAGCGCAAGACCCCGGCTCTGCTTTTCAAGCTGGACATCCGCAAGGCTTTCGACTCCGTCAAATGGGAATATATTCTTGATCTCCTCCAACGAAGAGGATTCCCTAGCATTTTTCATAACTGGATCTCCGCATTGCTTTGCTCCTCCTCCTCAAGGATCCTTTTGAACGGTGTTGCCGGCAACCCCATCGTGCATGGCCAGGGCCTTCGGCAGGGTGATCCCTTGTACCCTCTGCTATTTGTCCTCGCCATCGACCCGCTCCAAAGAATCCTCGAGGTAGCAACTAGGAAAGGGTTGTTTCACAAGATCAGAGGCCGTGGTGCCATTGTACGCACCTCCCTATACATCGACGACGCGGCGGTCTTCATGGCACCCATCAAGGGTGATATTGTGAACCTCGCAAACATCTTGCGCCTCTTCGGTGATGCCACGGGCCTCTCCACCAACTTCCAAAAAAGCTCGGTGGTTCCAATCCGGTGTAGCCACATCAACCTCCCAAACATCCTCCAAAACCTCCTGGCATCCCGTGCGTCATTCCCAATCAAATATTTGGGCCTCCCGCTTTCTGTCTGACAGCTAAGAACGGTGGATTTCCAGTTCCTTGAAGATAAAGTTGCGGCGAGGTTGGTTCCGTGGGATGGCCACAATATCACCACCATTGGTCCCACGGCGCTCGTCAAGTCGGTGCTAACCTCCCAAGCGATTTACTTCATCACTCCCCTCATTGTCCCACCGCGTACCCTGAGCAACATCAACAAAATTGAGCGCGTCTTCCTCTGGGCAGGCACAGACAAGATCACCGGAGCTAAATGTAAAGTTAACTGGGAGGCCGTTTGCCGGCCCCTCGACCATGGGGGCCTACGTGTGCTAAATACGGACAAATTCGCCCGGGCTCTTAGACTACGGTGGCTTTGGTATGAGTGGAAAGACCCCACGAAGATGTGGGTTGGCATGGGAAACCCATGCAGTGACGCAGGCTACGACTTCTTCTATGCCTCCACCTCCATCGTCGTTGGCAACGAGGCGCAGACGCCGTTCTGGGACTCCCCTTGGATGCATGATAGGAAGCCTAAGGACATTGCGCCCCTCGTTTATGAGGCATCCTCTAGGAAGAATTGGAAAGTTCGTGAGGCCCTGAAAGATGAGGCGTGGGTCTCCAAGATCAAAATTTCGGAAAATTTCTCCATCAACCACTTTCGGGAGTTTGTGGTACTCTGGGCCACTATCCGTGACTTTGCTCTCATTGAGGAGGTGGAGGATGACATCACTTGGAAGCACACCAACAACGGAATCTACTCGGCTGAATCTGCCTACAAGGCTCAGTTCCTCGGCACCATTCGCTCCCCCATGGAGCAGGCTGTTTGGAAGGTTTGGGCTCCGCCGAAAGTCAAATTCTTTGCTTGGCTTGCCGCCCAAAACAGGATTTGGACTACGGACAGGTTGGATAAGCATGGTTGGCCAAACTGTGGGCTATGCCCACTATGCAAACAAGTTCAAGAATCAGTGGACCACCTCTTCTACAAGTGCCGCTTCGATAAAAGTTTGGCTCCAGCTAGACCACATTGATACTTCCGCATGGCACTTGCTGCAATCCACCAAGGCATGGTGGATAGGTTTATCCGACGAGACCGTCCCCAACCGCAAGGCCATGGCCTCTCTAACCATGCTCATCTCTTGGACAATTTGGAATGAAAGAAATGCACGGGTTTTCCGACACAAGAGCACTCCTCCTCCAATCCTTATTCAAAATATTAAGGCGGAGGCGTTGTTATGGGTGTCCGCGGGTGCGAAGCAATTGGGTCTAATTATGTCGCGAGAGTAGCAACTCTTGTTGTAAGGGTGTGTTGTAACACAACACGATCGAACTCTTTTCCCTCTTAATTAATATACCTCGCAACTCTTGTTGTAAGGGTGTGTTGTAACACAACACGATCGAACTCTTTTCCCTCTTAATTAATATACGTGGCAAATCTTTTGCCCGGTTTCAAAAAAAAAATCATATAAGCCATATGTTGGCGAGCTTGGGTACTACCTCCATCCAGGTTTATTAGGCCCCTCTTATTTTGGACTAAAGTTTAATCATAAAGTTAACTAATAAAATATAAATTGTATGTCACAAAAATTATACTACGGGAGAGCTCTTTCAAATACGAATCCAACACTGTATCATATAATTTATAATTTGTTAGCTTCATAGGGGGTTAGAAACGCACTATCGTTTGGTTAGGGTCTGGACCAGATGTGGTCGTAAATCGCTGTAACGAGGAATGTAGCCTAGATATTTGAGTAACACAAAGTATTTTCCCGCAAAAAAAAAAAGTAAGACTCTCGAATGGACTCAAGTGCAGCATTAATTAGTTACAGGGTCATGAGCTTTCTGCCTTGGAATTTCACATGAAACAGTTCAATTTCTGCATGATTTGGAGACAATTCCAGTGCTCCAACCACTGTTTCTGGTGAATGCCACATTTGACAAATACTGAGTATGATCACTAGCTAAGCAGGTGTGAGTATTTACAATATATACGAGACAATTCCGCCAGAATGGGAGAAATGGACTTGCGTCCTACTTATAGCTTTGTCACGTCAAATCAGGAGTTGATCAGTGTCCACCACACCGAAAGGGCGTGTTCCATCCTCATGCCCATGCTCATGCTCATGGGAAGAACCAGAAGAACAACTACCGCTGTGACTCGACGTCGCCTCCTTCCCTGTTCTCATTCTGTTGGTGTTGGCCCTCGGGGCCAGCCTCAGGAGATGCTGCCGTTGAGCCGCCCAGCTCGGACTTGCAGAGAGGGCACAGCGCGTTGATCTTGAGCCACTTGTCGATGCATTCCATGTGGAAGACGTGCCCGCAGGGAAGCTCTCGCAGATCTTCGTTGTTCGAGAACCTTGATAAACAGATGCAGCAAACCTGAAAGAGGCCAGAGGTTCGCAGGTGTCAGCTAATCGCGCAACGTGGCACAAATGTGTATGCATGAGCAAAAGATTCCACACTTGATAAGTGTAAATGGGAAAACGGGTGGGAAACTCACGGCGTCTTCCGCGGAGATAGTCCGCTCCTTGTCGGTTCCAGATGCCAGGACCCCGCCATTGTCTTCCCCCACTTCTCCTCCATCGCGGATCCTCATCGACTTGTACTTGTACGCCACCAGCGTGTTGATTACTTCCGCGGTAGCGCCTTTGTTCATATCCAGATCCTCGTGGAAGCCTACCATGGAGATTATGCAGGGCAGGCAACAGCATATCATCGTGCACAGGATGAAAGGCAGTGCATAGCCGATGAAGCCGAATGCAAGGAACACTATACACAGCCTGAAAAATGGTTACAAACAAATAAGCGAGGTACATCCGATGTGAAAGGAACGTGTCATGGGCAGCACCTAGCAACACACACCTGTACAAGTTAGGAGCGTCGTGGACAGAAGAGCGGCCGCCGAATATCCACACATTCCCCACAACAAACCACACGGCGAAGAAACAATCCAAGGCCAACTTCAAGCACGCAACCAATGCGTAGACCCTACAAGTAAAAAGTATCTTGTTACTTCGTAACTTTAAACATCAGGAAGAATTCAAAACGTTGCATCTCATCCAGGGGGCAGAGTAAAATGATCTAATGTATTGAGCAATCCTGAGAGACCTAATGTTTACGCTCATTATTAGTTATGCAGAATCTGCCAAATTGTCATAGCTAAACTGCTCGTGGAGGTGGTTCAGTCGAAGAGAATGTTACTTTTTTCACAGGGGAAGAAAATGTTACCTTGGACTTGCAATCGGGAAATTGTTTCTTGGGACTCCAGTATTGTTATCTTCGTTTACAGCTTCCAATGCATGAGCAGATGAAATTGCTGCAAAAGAATCAGACTCGGATATGTTCCTTTGAGATGAACCCTGCGCTGATGGTTCTTGCTCGATATTCTGGCAATTGCGATGGAGATAGCGCCAATAAAGATGTGGAATTGTAGCAACACAGCCTATTATATAGCCAACAACCCACTCAAATAGTGGAGCGCGTGGATGCTCATTCCTTGATACCGACAGGACAGTAACAGCTGCTATAATCTGACTAACATTTACAATAAGCTCGATTGAGATCCATAAGCCAGAATTCAGAGGATTCTGCTGACGATTGACTTGATCCCTTCTCACGAAAGATGCGCTTCGAAAGTCAGGCATACCGGTTGTGCCAGAACTTTCTGGGACAGGAGGAACTTCATTTGAAGGACCTCTGTTGCGGTTCAACTCATCCAAGTGATTATGACTGTCCGGACGGGATGTTGACGGCGACGTCAGATCATTCCTTGGTATGTCGATTGTGTGATCATGACGAGTGACATTTCCAGGGTGATCCATCAGTAAAGGATGCTAATCTGGTGCACCTTCACACTGCGATTCAACAGGAGCGGCTGTAAACTGGAAACCAACCCAGCACCTTAGCTTGACATTTTCCTTGGTATGCAGCAGTTTCGGACAGAATGCTCTATATCTTTCTCACACACTCTGAACCGATGTGTTTCCCCCCTACACCACCTTCAGGTGACTTTTAGTGTACCTGAAGGAAAGGAAAGTTAATTGGAAACTTCAGTTCACTGCAAATTTGTGTCACAAAATTATGAAAGCCTTTGTATAAGGTAAGACATCATATATCAATAGACACGATTGCACTTGAAGGAAAGACCATAGCCTGTCTTTATGAAAGATTACAATGATCATATTTAGTGTGTAAGGTAAGCCTCATTTACCATCCCCAATTCCAATGTAATGTTGCAAATTTTGGCATTATAGAATCAAGCTTTTCATCAACAGTTTTCTGCAATCCTACAGCTTTGACCACAAACCAATTATGCAAGGAAGAGAAAAGGATCAATCTACATTCCGAAGGCACGCCAGAAGTGAATGCCTTTTCCCAGTGGCATGCAACGAGTAGGAACTTAGGAACGATAGGATTAGTGGATTCAATGTAACATCTACCAACCCTAGAAATAAAGATCAATTGTGACAGACCAAGATACTAGTTCAAACACCACATCGACACATTTAGCTCAAATGAGCATTACAATGAAAACGGAGGAAACAAAAAAAAATGCTGCAATAATGCACCTCCTAATGATCAACGCTCAGCATTCCCTCAAATCACCTGGCTGTCCGATACACAGCAGAACCAGGGAAACCAAATCCAACGGGCATTACTCATAAAAGGAGCATCCATCTCAACCCAACAATGTGGCTAGGTTAATCCAATATTCAGCATGAACACAACCACAAGATCAATCTGGTAGATCACAACGATTCAATCGAACCAGCAAACCCCCAATGCAAATCAGCAAACCCGGAGGCAAATAGAACTGCCCCCAATTCCGATGATCGGAGCAAGGTGGTCTTTGTATGAGGTAAGACATCATATATAGTTCCACAGGATTACACCTGACTTTATGAGAGATCGTAAAGGATCCGTGCATTTGTGTAAGGTAAGTCTCGTTTACAATCCAAAATTCCAATTCCTTTTTCCAAAAAATTGGCATTATAGAATGTTTCATCAATTTTCATGCACTCCTAGAACTTGACCACAGGCCAATCATGAAAAACAGGCTAATCAGAATTCCAAAGGTAAACTGCAAGTTAACACACGATCTTTTTTTCAAGCGGTGTGCATTGGATTAGCGGACCCAATGTGACTAATACACCTACCAGCAAACAAAGACCAATTCTGGCAGGCCCCAAATACTAGTTCAACGGAAGGAAACAAGAGAAACGCTCCTCCTAATCGTCAACATCGCCAAATCACCGGGGCCGTTTCAAAAGAAAAAAAAAATGCATGTAGAGCACAGCGGCTGCAGCCTACAGGGAAACCAAATCCAAACGGCCATTTACTCACAGAAGGAGCATCGCCATGGCAACCCAACTACGTATGCGGCTACGAGAATCCAACACCCAGCACGAACACGCCGACAGGAGCAGCCCGGCAGCTCGCAGCCGATTTCAATCGAGCCGGCGAACCCTGCGGCGAACGGCGCCGCCCCCCCGAACCCGGAGCGAGGAAGGGAAGGGACGCACGTACCGGGCAGGGCGGGGGCAGGGGCGGGGCGTGAGCCGAAACTTGGAGCTATAGGCCTCGTCTTCCTCTTGTCGTCGTCGTCGTCGTCGCGCTCCTGGCGGAAAATTCTATCCTCTCTCCTCCATTTTTGTCTGCTCCGTCGGTGCTTTGCCTTATGTAGGTCAGCGGTCAGGGACGAACAGGTCAAGCGGGGGTCAAGCGGGGGCAGTTCGGTAATTACGGTCGAAACGCATCGTGGCCGCTGGTGTGACCAGCAGGGCGGGATCGGACGGCCGGGGGGAGGTGGGCGGGTAGGCCGTTGGCGCGTGCAGGATTAGAAACTTCTTTGTTTGAAAACGGAGTCGTTTTCCTCGTAAAAACCGTGTGGGATTAGGTAGAGTAACAGTAGGGGCTAAGGATTATTAAGCATTTTTTATTAGCAATAAAAGGCTTTCTTTTCCTTCAACTAATGTTAGGTAAAACAGATATATGGCTACTGCAAAACACATTTTCCGTCTCACAAATATAGCAAGCGCACATTTCAAGCGTGCAATTGTTCTATTTTTAGCAGAGTGACTAGTTCGTAAATCTTTAAAATTGTTTAGCTTTTCGAAGAAGTATCCCTTTATTATGGCATTGCATAATGATGATTTAATAAGTACATAAATACAAAATTTCCTCTCACAAAATGTGGTTTTGCGTTTCTGCTGCATATTGCCACCCTTTCTACTCTTTCCACCCACGTATAGAACAGACAAGCTCAACTAAAAAAACAGAAGTTCAAACTGAGAGCATAACTTTGCAAAAATAAAATAAAAATCTCAAGGACTTGGCCACTGAAGAAATTAGTCACTTGTAAGGATCAACATCATTTACAAACGCAAGGCAATTGTGAGGAGATAATTGCATGTTTAGTCCTTGTAGTTGCAGGCAATGTCTAACATGGTCCTCATAGTCAGAAAGTGCTTCAATACAGTCCTTATACATGCGAATACGGCGTCTATACGGTCCTTGAGGTTGCAGGAGCGGTCCTGGCTATACACCTCGCTTACGTATCCCGTATCCATCCACTGCCACGTCAGCACCGGTCCCACATGTCAGGCGGACCGAGTCAAAGGGCTGGTTACTTTGCATTCGACCCAATCCATCCCTGTCGTTCTGCACTAACTGAAACGCCCCCATCTGTTCCTTTCCATGAACTGAAACCCCAGCACAAACCCTCGCTCGAACCCAACAGCAACCCAGCGGCGGCGGATGATTGGCGGCCCGGCGGCGTTCCGATCTTAGTGCGGCCGGCGGCGGACGGGAGTGCGACGCAGCCGCGACCCCATACGGCGGTTTGAGTCAGCCATGGAGGTCCCCAGACAATGGCTCGAGGGCGAGGCGGCGCCAACGTACGGTATGTGCCATGGTATTAAAGTACCGATTTTTGGTCAAATCGATGTGTTTCGAGTTGGATTAGAATATTTAGCACGCATTATCTCATTATGATACATTAATTGGATGAAATTAAGGGCTCATTGCGCTAGGGTTTGGGTTCTGTTCGGGCAAAATTCTGAATTTACTGTGCGTTCTGTTTTGCAGCGGCAAAATTCTGAATTTTGTGTGTGTTCTGTTTTGCAGCGGCTAAATGCGATTTCTTCACTGTGGAGATCATCCATGGAGGATTTTTCTCTGGAAGTGGGCAAAATAGGTCCTATTTGGATGGCAAAAAAATCTGCTATGATTACTGTCACATAGAGTTGGCCTACTATAAAATGTTTGAAGCTTTAATCGAGGACATTGGTTATGAGAAGGAAGGCAGAATTGATATATATTGGTTGCCCCCTGGCTGTCAACTTAATGAAGATGGTGCAAGGCTTCTGTCCAACGATGCCGACATTGATCCGATGTATGTAAACATCAATCTAGGGCATAGATTTCATATGATTTACCTTGATCATTTGGATAGCCACATTTCAGGAGGAGGAGCAGCATGGGATGATGTTGTGGCTAATCCAAGGTCTCAATTGCCTGCTGTTTTCAGTCCCAAGAAGAAGCTAAGCAATGCAGATCAGAGCATGGTATCTTGTAGTGTTGTTGAGGAAAGCAATGAAATTCAGAGCAATGAACAAGTGCATGTCAGATTGAGACCTAAAAGACAGAAGTTAGAAGATGAGCCGGAAGAATATAGTGATAGTGATTCAGACAGTGATTACATTCCAGAAATTGTTGATAGTGACTATGACTTGGAGGATGGGGATGATGATTTGGCACAGGAGCAGCTGCACCCTTTGCAAGACAAGAAAGGGAAGAAAGTGGTTGAAGAGTGCAACTCTGAAGATGATACATCAGATGCTCCAGATTCAGATGAAGAAGACATGAAATTCAATTTCAAGTCTTTCACACCAGCAGACATGCATGACCCCAAGTTCCATGCTGGGCAGTTGTTCTCATCAGTTGAGCTCTCAAGGAAGGCTATTAGAGAGTACAGTTGCAAGGAAAGGGTGAATATTACATTTCCAAAGAACGATAAAGGAAGGCTTGGTGCAAAGTGTGAGAAGGGATGCCCATGGTACCTCTATGCATCTTGGGACAATAGGACAAATGCAATCATGATCAAGACATTCAATGGTGTGCACAATTGCTCATATATTCTTGTTTGCTCATGTGACTGTTGTTTGCTCATACAGAGAGAATCAAGGCAGAGAAATGAAGTTGAACAAGGGCCTCTACCAGAAAATGCTTTCATTCAACAACAAAGTCAGTCACAACAGCCAGTTGTACAAAGTACTGCAACTAAGGGAGGGGATGTTCACAGAAAGAGAGAGGTTGTTGCAATTGCAAGACTCAGAGCTGCAGCGGAAAGAAGAGAAATAGCAGACCAAGCCAAGTTTGATGCAGCATGTTGAAATAGCTTGTCAGTTGGTTCTAGAGCAGCTACTGTGGTTTCACAGTAGTTAACCACATGTAGCTACTGTGGTTAACTTGTTAGCTCAGCTTTTAGCTAATGAAGAAAAGCTACAGTTTCAGTTTAACTGTACCCACTGTAGTTAACTTGTGGCAAGTGAATTGAGTGCTTGTAGCAGAGTACATAATAGTAGAGCCAATTTGTCAAGTTAACTGTGGCAGAACCAAATGGCAAGGCAAAAGCAAATGGACAGTTTCAATTTAAGTCATGTAGAACCAACTGACAAGCTATTTCAACATGCTCTAGTTTCACAAAAGTTTGACAGATCATGCTCCAGCTTGACAGAGAACTCACTTCAATAATGCACATTGCATTTCATTCATAAGTAGTACATACTCATCTCAGTTTGACACAACACAGTACATCAATTTGAATCATAGTTTGACTAGCCAAACTACACAACACATAAATTTGGATCAAACAAGTTCAAAAGAGGCACAACTACACTGGACTAAACAAACTACACTACTCCTCCGGCTTGCACTGGATCCACCGGCGGTTGCACTTGAACTGCATCAACGTGTGCAGCACCACAGTGCACTGCTCCTCCATTGTGAAGCTCAGCCACAGGTCGTGGGGGGCGCAGGCGACCTCGATGCACACCCCCGACGAAAGCACACCGCAACGCGTCTCGATGGCAGCCAATAGAGCAGGCGGCGTGGCGGCCTCCTCGCCATCACCAACCACCGTGGCCAGCAGCACGGACCCACGGTAGCGCGCCTCGAGCGCATCCATGGAAGGAGTGGGCGCGAGCAGCACATCCACGGCTGGATCCACCGCCGGCAATGAGGTTGCCGGACAGTTGGTGAAGTCCGAGAGGCCGCCGGAGATCTTGTTCCAGGCGAGGTCCAGCCACCGGACAGACCCGAGGCCGGCACCCACCATCCAGCGGAGCCCGCCGCAGGAGCCGGCGAGCGCGGCCACGTCGGCGACGGAACCGTGCAGCGCGGCATTTCCGGAGAGGTCGAGCTCCTCGAGCTTGCTGCCGCACCTGGCGCCGGCCGCCGCGAGCGCGCCGCTAGGGATTGGACTTGCGGGGAGGAGAGAGTGCGGGATGGATTGGGGATTTTTCCCCCACGCACAACACCTTATGCCCTTATCCAGAAGATGTGTGAGACCGTCCTAACATGTGGGACCGATGCTGACAGGGCAGTGGATGGATACGGGCTACGTACACGAGGTGTATAGCCAGGACCGCTGTTGCAATCTCAAGGACCATATGGACGCCGTATTCGCATGTATAAGGACTGTATTGAAGCACTTCCTGACTATGAGGACCATGTTAGACATTGCCTGCAACTACAAGGACTAAACATGCAATTATCTCCAATTGTGAGAAACTGGAGTTTCATTGTTCCAAATTTTCTATAAATGTGAGCACATCACCACCATCCGCAAAAAAACGATGCAGTATCGACTTCAAAACAAAAATGCCAGTAGTTCCCAATAGAAACAGAGAGACGACTCAAAAGCATTGCCAGTTTAGGCATCTAGTTTCTTCTCAGCTTCACTGATGACCCGCAGTTGCTCGAAAAAGGCGGTGAGCTTCCTCATGTCCTCCTCTTGGACACTGGGCGGAGCCTTCTCTCTGTAACCGGACGCTTCCATCTTCTGAGACAGGGCATGCTGTAGCCTGCGCGTATGGATAACAAGAAACCATGTTACAGGTGATACAGTGGGATTAACAACGACAACCATACATGCGGATCTTTAGCGGGAGAGAACAATTAGATGGCATATCAGGCTTACTTTTGGATTTCATCCCTCTTTTTCCTAAGCTTTTCGAGCTCCACTTCCGCGTTTAGAGCTCCTTGAAGCTGAAGGTATACGGACAGATCTTTGTTTACAACAGCAGTCGAACAGTCAGGTGGAGTTTCGTCACTCTCTGCCAGGATCTGGAAATTGTCCAACATCAAATCAGTGTTTTTCATCAAACAGATGAAAAAGGATAAAAACAACTACGAAAATTGATTATTCTGCGATAGACAGTCACTTGAGATGATATGCTCCACTCCAGGTTTTAGCAAAACATTAGATCCGTAAAGGGAGTTTTCAGATAATAAAACACATAATACACAGCTAAGGAAATGCAAGGCAAAACCTTAAGTGATGATACAGAAGAAAGAGACACCACTAGAGATTGATAGCACTGAACAGTGGCAGCAATATCTTCGCCTCGACAAAGTGCAAAAGCAGGTCGCCTGTTCATGAAAAAGATAAGAAATAAGATGTCGATTTGGCAAGCCAACTGTAGAACAAGAAGAATCAAGCAACCATATATATCATGCACAGTACATTGTGAACACAAAGCCCAGGTACATGACCATATATACACACCTTTCATTTGTATCTGTCGGTGGCTTCAGAGATCTTAGTTTGTTCACAGTATCCAAGATAATACCAAATTCACTTTCAAGTTTATCATCTGCCCATTCCTGTGATAAAGAACAATTGTTTTCCACTAAGAAAAGGATATTGCAACATGAAGTTCTCTGTATTTAGTCTTCCGTTAGACATGAGTATTACCTTAACAACAGATGGATATTCTGATATCATAATGGAATTTTTTCTGCAAGAATCTTTGGGCTGAGGAAGACGCTGCCAGAGTTCTTCTGTTACAAAAGGCATGAATGGGTGGAGCAGACGCAAACCATTGTCGAGGCAAACCCATAGGGCATCTCTACAAGCAGCTCTTGCTGAATCGAACTCTTGAGAGTCATTGAAGAAGTAAGGTTTTACAGCTTCTATAAATACATCACATAGCTGGTATTGCCACCATGAGTAAATAGCAGATGTTGCATCGGCGAACTTGTATGCTTCTAATGAGGTCACAGTCTTGCCAATAGCCTTGTTAAGTACTGAGAGTATCCATTTGCAGACCGGGGGCATTGAAGACACAACAATGGTTGCTGGTGGAGTATAATGATCACCAAGCTTGCCCATTGCAAAACGAATGGCATTCCACAATTTATTGCACCATTGGCGATATCCAACAACCCTCTTGATATCAAGATTTATCTTGTCAGACTGCAAAACAAGAGATATTCTATAAAAAGATGAACTGGAAGCTTATAATACTACAACAGAAACTCAAATGGGTGTGACTATAACCTGAGAAGTGTAAGAAATCAGTGCGAAACGGAGTGCATCAGTGCCACATTCAGCAATGCCATCAGGAAAATCTTTCTTCTTCCCTTCTCTTGCAACACTTAACTCATTTGGATCCAGGTTGCCTTCTTCCAAACGTTTGAGGAGATCTTCAAGTGTCGTACCGTTTATGACCTCGAGGGGATCAACAACATTACCAAGTGACTTGGACATTTTGCGGCCATGTGCATCACGGATCATAGGATGCAAATACACCTGCAAAAGAGGGTGCAATCATGACTCAGTATGCGAGACAATTAAAGCATATCTTCAACTAGAAAAGAGTTGAAGCTCAATATGGTTGGTTAAATAAGTAGTTTCGGAATTTAAAGAGAAGCACCTTCCATCCAGAAAAGAAAAGGTAAGTTAATGAGTTTAAGCATTTAACACTACATGATAGTCTCAATCAAGCACACAGTACAATATGACAAAGGACGATGATGACAGAAATGTAACTTGTGTTCAAAATTAACTAAGAACAGAGTTCATGCAGGAAGATGACCCGTTGACACAAATGGCAGATCGCGGAATAATAATTGAAAAAGGGCGGAAGTTTCTCCAATGAGTATCTGGAAAACTTTGTAGTGCACTATATTGTCAAACAATTACGCTCTCATTTTTTGAACTGAACCTTGTCTGTAACAACCACATACTCCAACTACCAAGGTTTAAGGTAGATTGCCGTGAGTAACATATCTTCAGAGTTCAATCAGGACAACACTGGAACGGCATGTAGAGGCAAATGGCAGAGCAGCAAATAGTGCAAAATGGACAACCTCATTAATCCATTCAGCAAATGTCTAGAATTCATAATGCATGATTTTGTGAAACAATGGTGGTTATGCACTGCCACTATTAAATGTAGATTGCTTCAGTTTTTGGACATTTGGGCATAGCTACTGTTACACTAAAGCAAAGTTTCACTATGCCCAGGCCTATGGAGACAGAAGGAAGACGTAGCTATAAGCTAAAGAGTGCACACAAGGAACTAGATTATTTGTGCATAATGGATTATTAGAACTGTAGAAATACAGTTTAATTGACAGAGGAAAACATTTGTGTCGTTACCTTCTGAAATGGCACATCACCACCAAGTTGCATACCCATCATCACCATACGTGCCACCCAGAAGAAGAGAATATCAAGTCCAGTTTCAAGTACTGAAGTAGGGTAGAAAGCACGAAGATCAGCAGTATCATCTGGCCAACCAAGCACTGTCAATGGGAAGAGACCAGATGAAAACCAAGTATCCAAAACATCAGGATCTTGATTTAACTGGAATTTCTTCCCCGGATACTTTTTCTGTGCCTCAAGCATTGCATCACATTCATTCCTTGCGACTATCCAACGGTCATTGTTTGATCCCAGATCATTCAATTGCTCATCTTCTAGTGTCACATACCACGCAGGTACACGATGCCCCCACCAGAGTTGCCTTGAAACACACCAATCGCGTATATTTTCAAGCCATCTGCAAGAATGGTGGATGGATCATTTTTCTTGATATTTCATTACTTTCACCTGAAGTCTGCAAGAGGTGGCACTTATAACTAGGCAAAAGAAGATACCTGTACCAGTCTTGTTCATATTGTTGCGGAATAATCTCAATTTTTTTGGATCTTACAGCATCAAGACCTGCCTTTGCCATCGTATGGCAATTAACAAACCATTGAGGCTTTATCATAGGTTCCACTACATCATTACTTCTTGAACAAATGCCCAAATTCATTTCATTCTTTTTTGTGTCCTTGTACAACCCCTTAATTGGCAGAATAAAACATTGTTAGTCCAAAACTAGAACTACTCCCTCTGTTCCTAAATATAAGTCTTTCTAGAGATTTCAATATGGACTACATACAGATGTATATAGACATAGTCTAGAGTGTAGATTCACTCATTTTGCTCCGTATGTAGTCCATATTGTAATCTCTAAAAAGACTTATATTTAGGAACGGAGGGAGTACTTAATTAAATCCAAATGAAATAAATTGGAAAAGGCAAAAAAAAAATTCAGTCTAAAGTGATTAGTAAAGGTAAATAGTTGGTCACTGGATTCCACAGGCATGCAAATTATATTTCTAATAAGAAATGAGAATCCATTACGATGGATACCCAACCAAAATGGGATAACATGAAGAAGCCTTGAAGCAACATATACATAAACTACCAAAACACATATTTCTCATAAAAAGAACGCTGTACTGAGATACTCATTAACTAGATTAATCAGAACGGGTGAAGGACAACCATGTAAGAGGTAGAAATGTTTATACAAGAATCAATATTGCTTAAGGCTAGCAAGTTCCAATTTGTTTTTTTATTAAGTGTTAGCAAAATAGAAATGTGAATATTACATTACATAGTTCATGATATTTCACTGTATAGTCTCTCTTTGTATGACATCACCTAAATTTATACTAATCCAGCGCAATAACCCAACAACCATTCTTCAAATACTACATCATAAACGTTATGCACCAATAGCTAAATGAAACCAGTAATACCTTTTCCTTCAGTGCATCAATAACTGCAACCCGAGCAGCAAATCTTGGCATTCCTTCAAACTGTGCACCTCCATTGCTGTTTATCTTCCCATCATCTGTGAAGATATTGATGAACTCTAGGTTGTGTCGTTTTCCAACCTCAAAGTCATTTGGGTCATGGGCAGGTGTAATCTGCAAAACGAGCACACAACAATAAAAGCTGAGGGGGGGGGGGGGGGGGGTATAGGTAAACTGAAATAAAAATAAATTAGGTCAGTCCTAGGCATTATAACATACCTTGACAGCCCCAGTACCGAAAGTGGGATCCACTAACACACCATCGCAGATTATTTTGAGTTTTCGGCCATTGAACGGGTGAATGGCATGCTTTCCATGCAGATGCTTATACCTTTTATCCTCAGGATGAACAGCTATTGCCGTATCACCGAGCATTGTTTCAATTCTTGTTGTTGCGACAATAATTTCACCTAGTCCTTCTTCAAGAGGATAGGCAAAGGATATCAACACACCAAACTGTACAGGACTACTATAACCAGGGACCTTCAGCATAGTTTCCTCTTTAAGCTCTAGATGATCCACCTGAGAAAACAGCATTTTTAATAAAGAAGTTGATCTTAGTCATGGGTGTGGAATCAAACTGTACAGTGTAGACAATATAATAAGCTTTATTAACCTCTATGTCAGATATTGCTGTCAAAAGTGTGCAGTCCCAATTCACAAGGCGGTAGTCCCTGTAAAGGACCAAATCATACATAAGAGGTAAGAAAACTAGGTCGGTCATTGAATGACATAGAGATGATAGTTAAAAATATGTTAACACTTACAGCAACAGAAGGAGAGGAAACTAACCTATAAATTAGGCCATCTTTGTGCAACCTAACAAATGCTTCGGTTACAGCTTTCGATCGTTTATCATCCATTGTGAAACACTGATACACGAGTTAAGATCAAGTTGGTAATTTCAGAGTAAGAAATATAAGAGTAAAAAAACAAGTGCATGTGTTCTTTTCTCAACTAAAGAAAACAGGAATTTTACCTCACGGGACCAATCAAGCGAAGCCCCAAGCCTACGTAATTGACCCAGTATGGTACCACCGTACTGATCTTTCCATTTCAGAACCTGACCGAAAGATGATGACAAAAAATAGAATAAGCAAGAATTACCACAATGGAATCAAATTAAGCCCAGTGTGAAGCTATGCTCACTGCGATTTTCATGACTACATCGGATGTTGAGCCCGATTATTAATATTCCATAGTATAAAGGTGATGATTAAATGAATTATGATCTGACACAGGAGAAGATGAACAACAAACATAACCATGTATTAAGGGGAATAGGTGCTTACTTCAGATATAAATTTGTCACGGCCTATGTCATGCCTTGTCAGCTTCCTTTCACGCATTAGCTTCTTTTCCACTACAACCTGGCTTAGGAGAACAGATTATTAAATCAAACAGAGGGTGTAGAATATAATGCAGGTTGAAGTCAATACAAAATAACTACATTTGGCAACACCATACAAGATTTAGTTTCATTTGCTAAAAGGGAAAAAGAAAGTCTGATAAAGAGAAAGTACATCATTCTGCCAAAACTAAAATATCCATGTGGCCATTTCTTCTACTTAGGTGCATGCAAAATTGGCAAGTCTACCAGTAAGGCAGTAACACGGTAAGAAACATCTGGTCTTTGGAAATAGTGTTCCAAATATTTTTGCCAATATTACAAACATTACATATACTAACAGGGCGTAGAACCCCTGTTGGCAGCTTTATTTTAGTGGTGGCACACGAACAACAGACACGGTATTTTTTCATAAGTTGAGTGACAGCAAGTGCCACCAAAGAAGATATGAGTAACTCAACTGTACTATATGTGTATGTCATTCACAAGATGAACTTAATCAAGTCCAAGATACAGACCTGTGTAGCAATGCCAGCATGGTCCACTCCTGGGACCCACAGAGCATTATATCCCGACATTCTCCTCCACCTTATCATAGCGTCCTGCATTGTTGAAACAAAATAAAAGCAAAGAGCTTAAAATGTCTCGTGAATGACCAGGGAATGGCAAATAGGTCTCACATCTCTACAAGCATAAAATTTACACCTCTATAGCCACTGTAAGTGCATGACCAATATGAAGCGCTCCAGTCACATTCGGAGGTGGTAGAACCTGAAATGAAATAACTTAGCACTTTTGCTGGAAGAAAATCCAAATCCACATTTTTGTACAAAAACACTAGTGATCCCATAAGATGACAGTATGCTAACCCAGCTCCCAGTGCACATCTTGCATGAAGCTCATAAGAAGTGGGTCACTTACTATAACAAAAGGTGGTTTTGTGCTTGCAGGGTCTGCCCCAAAATATCCTGCTGACTCCCACCAGGAGTACCACCTACATTGTGGGGAAAAAAGGTATTCAGTTCAGGCAGACGTTTCAGATGCTATGAATTACAAATACGAGAAAAGCAGACTAGCATCTTACGATTTCTCAACTGCGCTTGGGCTATACTGCTTAGCCATTTGAGGTGCAAGCGATTTCTTCTCCCCACTAGGGGTCTCAGGGTCAATGAAATCCTCTGGGTTTTCATCCCCTGCAGCCTTCTTCTTTTGCTTCTTCTCACTTTTCTTAGGTCCATCCGAAATTGCTTGAGCCTACAGACGACGAAATCAGCACAAACCCATCTCCACCAAGCAATTTCAGCACCAAACTCATTTAAGAATGTTGCAACCTGGAGCCTAGCAGTCTCCTTTTGCTTTGCTTTGAGCTTTTTCTCCTCTTTCTCTCTAGCCTGCAAGTAGAACACTCAACCCATAAGCGATCTTTTCCCATAAACATAACTAATAATTTTATCTTAGCACTGAACCTGTAGTTTCTAACATCAGCACAATTCACAGATGACCACACAACCAATTCGGGAGAAGAGGTTGTCAATAAACAATGCACGTCAAAACGAACAACACAAGGACGAAAATCGCGAAAGCAAGTTCACACGGTTCTTGACGAAGCATACCTTCTGCTCTTTCTTCAGTTTCCGCTCCCGCTCTAGCTCCAGCTCCTTGTCGTCAAGCTGCTGCTCGCATCACCACCAAAAGAGAGAGGAGAGAAATCAGATGAGCCGCTGATAATAAACAGAGCGCAAAGTTGGACTGCCGTCGCGGCAACTTCCGCACAAACCTTCTCCTCTGAAGCCGCCTTCCCCGGCGCCTGCGCCACGGGCTGCACGAGGCCAGCAAAACTCGAATCAGAGGCGCGCGAGCAAAGAGATCCATCGATGGGAGCGGACGAGCGCGGGGTTACCTTCTCCATGGTGAGAGATCGGGTGGTACGGCTGGTCGCGCCGCCGGCGCTTGCTTGGACGTTGCGGAGCACGGCGAGAGCAGAGGATCCCTGAGAGGTTAGGGTTTTCGGGGATTTCTTTTGGTTATCGAGGATGGTGAAAGGGATTAGAGGATACCGTGCCCGAGTGTGACACTGACATGTGGGTTTATCAGATGGGCCGGGATGCCATCGCTTTGTAGCCCGTGTTCTCTCCCTGAATGGGCGGCCTAGGAAAACCCATATATCTGGCCCAGCAGGGCAGCACTTGTTTCTAAGCCCGATAAATCCTTCCTCCTTGAGTTTTTCAAAAAAAAAAAAAAACTCCCTCCTTGGCCCTTAATTTTACCGTTCTCAGCCACGGCACGACCCCCTTTCGCAAAAAACTAAATACCTAAACTCCGTTGCGGATGGGAGAGCTGGTGAATGTCAACCAATCAGCCTTCATTAAGGGAAGGAACATCCACGATAATTTCTTGCTGGTCAGGCAGATGGCGAGGAGGTTACATCAGAGGAAGGCCAAAGGTGTACTGCTAAAACTTGATATATCCAGGGCATTCGACTCCTTATCCTGGCCTTTCCTTTTTGAGGTCTTGCGCGCGAAAGGCTTTTCAGAGAGATGGCTGTCATGGATTGCTACTCTTCTCACTTCCGCCAGTTCACGAGTGGTGGTGAATGCATGTGCTGGTGCCAAGTTCATGCATGCTCAAGGTCTACGTCAAGGGGATTCGATCTCACCACTGTTGTTTGTCATTGCAATGGATGTGCTCACAAGGATAATTTGCAAGGCCCATGAGGAGAATGTGCTGAGCACCATGAATGGGTGCAGCCCGCTGCAACGGCTATCTCTATATGCGGATGATGTGGTGCTGTTTATCAAGCCGAACTGGAAGGATCTAAGGCTTGTGAGGGACATGCTAAGGTTATTTGGCAACGCTTCGGACCTTAAGGTTAACTTTGCCAAATCCTCGGCAATCTTGATTAGGCCGGAGGAGGGAGATGAGACCCTTGTCAAAAATGCTTTACCATGGAAGATTGACAAATTCCCATGCAAATACTTAGGACTGCAATTGAGCATCAAGCAACTTAAAAGGTCGTAGTGGCAACCTATTGTGGACGCAGCACTGTAGATTCTGCCGGGATGGCAACGAGGGCTGGTCACACGCCCAGGGAGACTAATTCTGGTGAACCAAGTCATGCGCGCAAGGCCGACGCGCCACCTGATTATAGCAGAGACCCCTAAATGGGCTCTAGAGAGAGTGGATAAGGGTTGTCGGGCCTTTTTCTGGGCCGGATCGGATGAAATACATGGTGGCAAATGTTTGGTTTCCTGGAGGAAAGTTTGCCGACCTAAACAGCTAGGAGGGCTTGGAGTCATTGATCTATACAAGCAAGGGTTGGCACTTAGGCTCAGGTGGGAATGGCGGAAACGAACCGATGCATCTCGACCATGGCAGGGCTTGAACCTCACACCTGATAAGGACGTCGCAACGGCGTTCGGGAGCCTGGTCAAGTGGCAAATTGGAGATGGCTCTAAGATCAAGTTTTGGAAAGATAGATGGATTTATGGATACAGACCTGTGGATATTGCTCCCAACCTAATGGCCTTGGTCAGGACTCAAGTGGCCAACAGGAGAACTGCCAAGGAGGGCCTACTACTTCACGCGTGGACCAACGATATCATGGGAGAGCTCAACATCGAGTATCTGGCTCGGTTCATTCGCCTATGGGAAGTTTTGGTGGATATCTGTCCAACTCCGGATGAGGAGGATAAACCCATTTGGCCCTGGAATGCAGAGGGAGTATACACGGCATCCTCGGCGTACAGAATGTTCTGTGAGGGGGGGACTAGAATGAGTTCTTCGGCTACAATTTGGAAATGCTGGTCCCCTCTTGCATGCAAGCTATTCATGTGGTTGGCAGTGCAACATCGCCTCTGGACATCCGACAGAAGGACGAGGCACGGATTGCAAGACCATATATCGCCATGCTACTTATGTGAGCAAGAGGTTGACACGGTCGATCACATTCTGATCCAATGCGCATTTGCTAGACAGGTGTGGTTCCGATGCTTTTGGAGGCTGAGAATTGACCAATCGCTGATGTCGTCCAATGAGGTCACTATGGAGGGCTGGTGGTGCACTACTCGCAAGCGCGTTTCGAAGGTGCACCGCAAGGGGTTCGACACCATAGTCATGCTTATTTGCTGGTGTCTTTGGAAGCAACGCAATGCCAGAGTTTTTGAGAGTGGCATCATACACAATGAGTGGGACACGGTAGACTGGATCTTTCAAGAGCTGAGTCTCTGGAAGAAGGGGGAGCGATAGGAGTGCCAAACTTTAGTGAGTAGTCGCGAGTGTGAGTAGGAGTGGAGGTGGTGTTGCGGGCCGAGATGTGGGCCCCAACTAACATGTAATTCTTGTACATATCTTTCTGCCTTTTATAAAGCTAAGGTACGCCTTTGGCGTACTCTCGAAAAAAAACTCCGTTGCGGCCACGTCCTATACTCGGTTGAGGTCACGTCCTTAAAGCATGGTTAATAATATAGCCAGCTGCTGGCTATATGATCTTGCCACATCATCTGTAGCCAACCTTATAGCCGGCAAGTACAATAGTTGTATAGAAATATGTACTACTTTGTCGATACATGGCCCACCTCCCTCTCTCACAAAGTGTCTAGGAGCGCGTGCTACAGCTGGCTGTTAATCAGTAGCCCGCTTCTCTTCTCTCTCCGCCAAATCATCAAAAGTATAATATTTAAAGTCTTACAACCCGCCTATGTCATCCTATTGTACTTGTTCTTAGCCTCTAAGCTAACCAAATTGAAGAAAGAGGAGAAGAGCAAATCCAAGGATGCCTCCAGTTTTGTTTTGTTTTTGCGAGAAACAAGGATGCCTCCGTTGACCCTATCGACGTCGTCGATGCCTCATCGCAGAGGAGGCCGAGGAAAAGATCGATGGCTCCATGATCAAGTCCCAGTCCCTGGTCGCGCCCCTAGACACCTGCACTTGGTCACGCCTCATCGAGAACTATGATTGTCTCAACATCTACGTCGGTCGCTACACCTCCGCCAAGAGCCTTCCTCCCGGGCACCAAGTTGACCATCCTGCTCGTCGGTCGCCGCTCCCAAGCACCACTACGTGAAGGTCAACATCCTGACCACCGAGCACCATGGTGAGCTCTGATTTTTTTATGTGCAGTTTGATGTTCCGACGCCGGCACCCCAACCGGTCCTCTGCCTCAAACACTTCAGCAACCGGTCTGTAGGTTCGTGTGGCCGGAGGAACATGGACAGTGATGCGGTTGCTTGATTTCCATGTGGAGTATGGCTCGACATGAGGTGAGATTCCTATATATGATAACCTAGTTGTATACTACAATTTCTTCAAAGAGAATTAAGATTGGCAACAGAGTTGGTATTTGTAATGTGTTAAAATTCCTACTTAAATTGGTCTAAAGCTACTGAAATTTCCTTTTTTAGATTTTTTCCTGCAAATACTAATTGTCACAAATTTAACTCGCTACTTAAATTTCGTACAAATGAGGGTCACAAGGGAGCAACATGAAGCACGGATCACAACAATCACCAACAACAAAATGTTTGCTCTTCATGCTTTGTTTTGATGTACAGATACAAGCTTCATGGTAGGCATGGTAAGCTTGCATCTTCTTTTCTTTAACATTGCTATGCTTCGTTTGTTGGGTTGGAGAGCGAGGGAGAGAAAATTGACATACTTTTGTTCGAAGCATCCTATTGCAAATGAAGAAAGAGGAAAGTCGCTAGATTACTTCAATTTTTCTCTATATATCATGATATGCATGTGGTAGTTCTCTAAATCTTGTACATATGTTTTCTCTTAATCATGTGGTAGCTCTAAATTCTCTACGTGTGTCATGATGGTGAGGGTAGCAGAGGCGATGACAAGTGGCGGTTTTGTCTGCACCTGGTGTGGTGGACTGGCCAGGGAGCAGCGAACTTGTACTCTTATTTGGTCAAGGATGGAGATGGATTCGAGAGAGATGTCGCTGGGAGCACCATTTTTGTACCAGCCATTTTTATGTCCTCTCTCTGTTATCCCTCTCGTTGGGAGGAGGATGATGCGGGTCTCTCGGCGAGGCTGGTAGGGATCATCTTGACACAGAAGGGGGGCCAGGGGTTGATATTTGAGGGCATGGATCAGTGACGGAGCAAAGAGGGACGACATGCGGAGGCAGGTGCTCGAAGCCTGTCGGACACGCAAAGAAGGCCAAAGGAAGCGTTAGAGGACCTGCTCACCAGCAATGGTGAGCTGTTGTCGATGCCCGACCTGCGACGTCGGCGAAGGAACGAGAATGGCCAAGGAGATGGACGATAAGGGTTCTTGAACTGGCCAATGTCGCACTGCCTCGTGATTCCTTCAAAAGGAGCAAGGATTACAAACACTTGGAAAAACAAATGTGGTTAGCGTTAGTGCAAAACCAAGCATTCAAGAGGTGATTCACCCAACAAGTGTCGTCATCAAGCATAGCATATGGTGTGACAAAGGATTGTGACATGGCGTGTAAGCATATGAATTGAGCACAATCAAGGTCATCACGGAAACAAGCATGTAAATGTGAGGTAGTGATGCAGATATGTGTGACAAGAGAAGAAGCATCTACCTCAAGTTCATAGCAAGCATGCATAAAGTGCTCAACAAATGGTCTATGGTAGGCATAAGAATCATTCACAACACCAAAGAAGATGATATGTCTAAACACATGGGTCAAGTGCAAGACAATCCAAGCATAACGTGCATAGGGTGTAGTGAATATAGTGTGGCACTCAACACAATAGAAAGAGCAATTGTTCATCATGTGTGAGGCAATCAAGTCAATCATGTGACAAGCAATGGGACATGGCATATGTGAAGAAATGACATTGGTGCAACCAATCATATGATAGTAGCAAGTAATCCAAGTATTGGATGCAACACACATGGCATATATGTCATGAGCCATGGAAATGTGAAAATGGCAAGTTGAAGCAAGATCTCTAACATGTGCGCAATCAAGTAGTCCAAGATGACCAATAAGTCTCATGGTGCAAGCAACACAAGTAGTATGATCCATAATATCCATGCTCATGGTTTTGTGTTTCTCAAAAGAGAAGGATATCACCTCAAAAGCATGTCCTTGTGCATCCTTCACCGTCGCAAGTGGTTCGCTCTCAAGAGCTCGAATGGCCAACTCACGGGAAGTGGAAGTTGACACCAAGTCTAAGTATCCTACACATGCACAAAAGAAAGCAAACAACGTATGTGCATGGTAGATAAACACATCATCCATCATGATGGTTCTCTTTTCTTGCACATAACCATTAGAAGCACAAGTGCATGAATAATATGATGCAACAATGGCGCTATTCATGGCACTAGGTATATGGTGCAAACAAGTAAGGCAAGCATGCTTCACAAGGAATATGTCAAAATCTCCAAATATATGCGAGAATGCTATGGGGGCAATTTCATTAGGAAGACTAAAATCATTGTTGCACTCAATGCATGGCAAATCATCTAGCATGAGAGAGGCAACATATGGAGATATATGACAAGAAGCAATAGCAATCATGTGCAAAGCATGGCAATGGTTGTCATCAACCGCATGGAATGAGCAAGTATGAATCATGGGTGATGCAACATAAGCAAGCATATCAATCATATCGTGCAAACTAGTGGAGTGAAGATGCAACACACTAGGGGAAATCATGGCAATCATGTCATGTGATCAATTAATAGGCATAGGCAATGCACATGACATATCGCAAGCACGATTACAAAGCAAGATCAATGTATCATCATAGGAATGGATCACAAAGGAAACATGGCAAGAACAAGCAATATCTCCATCGAGCTTGCAAATACACATACAAGTATGAGAATCAATCATCATGTGTAATGCAAAGCATGGGTCACAAATGCATGGCAAAGGCATAGGAATGAGCATATCATGCAAAGTGAGCATGGCAATATGGGCAAATGATACATAATGTACACTAACCCATAACCATGTGAGGGCCATGTAGAAGAAAGGTGCGAAGTCTTTGCGCGAAGAGAGTGGTGGGAAAGACAATCCATGGGATCCCAAGTCATCATTGCTCTCTAGAGCTCATTTTGTCAACTCATGGGATTGTGAGGTTGACAAGTATGCATGGGTACCTACACAAAAGTGACACAAACCAAAGAAATTATGCGCGTGGTAAATGTACACATCATCCATCACGATGTGTATGTGCACGTGTGAGTTAGCACAAGATATGCATCGCTCAAAGAAATTTGATGCATGGTATAAGAACATGTCATCCATCATGAAAGAATAGTTGTTATGTATAACACGATGGGGATGCAAATTGAGCATACAAATATATGGCACATCAATAGCATGTTTATTCACGGGGAGCATATTGTGCACACAAGTATTGGGATCATGCAATGGATGGGATTAATCAAAATCTCCTAACATGTATGAGGAAACTATGGGGGTCTCCTCATGAGCAATATCGGAAACATCATATGGAGAAAATGGATAACATCCAAAACAATGCATATCCGAAGCTAGGTGGTCATGGCATGGCATATGATTGAAATGATGCGAAGGGAGCATATCAATATCATCACAAGAGAAACAAATTGTCAATAACCATGGGCTTGTCATCTATGCCATATGTGCAAATTGGGTTTATGTTGATGGCATATGCATAGTTACTACGAAGAGATTGCAAATTGGACATATTGTTGATCTCATGCATAGCATATGACAAGTCAAGCGGATTGTCAAACATGATGTGACCTAAAGAATTATGACAAGAAATCCTATGCAACATGGCATCACAACTAATAGACTCCACATGGCAATCATCAAACTCATCATAAATGGGTAAATCATCGCATGGGAAAGTTGAACTAGCATGAAGCATGGCAATAGGTGGAGCAACATCATGCAAGCAATCAATGTCAAGATAGTCCACTAGTGGGACAAGAGCATCACCGTCACCTATGTTACCTTTGTCATTCCACACATGTGGTGTAGGTGAGGTGGCAAAGACCAAATGGTGGTCATCATCATCGTGATGTAACCATGTGGGGGTGCATCATATTCCACCATGGCCATCGTCTTGTCCAAAGGAAGGACGAAGTCGTCGAGGATCAGCGCGTCATCGTATATGGGACCTAGAACCAAATGAGAAGACACAATAGAGGTAGAGGTTAAGTCGTTAGAAATCGAAATGGCCTCACATGCCGTATCAACTATCACACTCTCTCTATGTGGTGGCTCACTCACTCCCTCAAGGGAGGTGCACTCAAACTCACATATGGTGGAGTCACTCATCTCACTCAAGTGGTGGGGGTTGTGGCTCTCCTCACATGGGAATTGTAGCAACTCATCATATATGGGGCTAGTGGTGAACTCGCTCTCACTCTCAATATGGTGGCACAAGTCACTCAAGTCATCATACGTCGCTGTGGTCGAAGGGAAAATCCCATGCTCAACCATCTCGTCATCGTCGCCATGGATGAAGGCCGAAGATGGCACATCATCGCTCTCGCCTCCAAAGATGGAAGCATCATCCTTGCTCGCCACCGTGTCGCTTGCCTCCAAAGCATCTTCCTTGATTGGCTCCATAGTCATAGTCATCGCCGCACCGTCTTGAAAAAGAGTCGAAGTAAACTCGGCACCATCAATGCCACAAAGAGGGATGGCGGTGAAGTCGAACTTGGGAGCATCGTCTTGGAGCTCGTCAGGCTTGGACATCTTGGTGGTACTATCCTCATGCTCGTTGTCGTGGAGTTTTGTCGTCGCGAAGTGTGCTTGGGGTGGAGAAGCCTTAGCCTTCATGAGTTCTTGTTGTGCCTTGAGAGCACCAATGTAGAGCTCGTCGAGGGACTTGTAGTTCTCGATGAAGATAGTCTTGGAGATGTCGTTGTTCAATCCCATCATGAAGTGGAAGTTCATACAAATGGGGTCGTCCACGCTGGCTCGTCACAAGGCTTTCTTCATCTCGTGGAAGTACTTGTCGAGGGACTTGGATCCTTGGATGGTGTTCTCCAATTGGCATTCAAGATGTTCCGTGTAGGTGGAAGGCAAAAACTCTCGCCACATAGCTTTCTTCGTCTTGGGCCAACTCATGTCGAAGGTCTTCGAAGGTGTATGAAGCCACCATGTCGACGCGTAGTCATGGAAGTTACTTGTTGCGCACTTCACTTGGTCTTCGAAAGGGACTTGATGTAGCTTGAGGTAGTCGTCCATCTTGCACTCCCACTCGAGATACTCCTCGGGGTCTTGAGTCCCATAGAAAGGAAGCTCGTGGTCAGTGCCGAGGTCGTAGTAGCTCATGGAAGTCGCGAACTTGAGCTTGGGGAGCTTCTCTTGAGCGTAGTCTTGAGGTGCTTGTAGGCAAAGATGTCGAATGTCCAAAGGCGAAGATGCCTTGAAGTTGCTTGGCGAAGATGCCAAGGTAGATGGTGAAGTCGTTGAGCGGTTGTTGGTGTTGAGCTCTTGACCTTCACGTTCTTGTTGGTGATGGTGTCGATGCCGATGTGACCTTGCTGGAGATGCTAGCTTGGAAAGATGTGCACTTGAACATCTTCTCGAAGATGAGGAAGATCTCTTGTAGGACTTGATGAGGGCTTTGATCTCCTCCATTTGAGCATCCATCTTGGCGTCCAAGTTGTTGTTCATGGCACCAAACTCGTCGTTGTTGTTGTAGACCGAAGGAGGTGTGCTTTGCCTATCCATCACAAGACTCGAGAAAATGTGAGTGGAAGAAAGGGAAGAACTAGACCAAATGTACCTTATCCAATGTTGAAGATGGATCAATGATCACTCAATAATGTATTATGGAAATAGCACAATTGGTATCGGATCTTGTCAATTCTCACACCTACACAAATAAGGCTTATGGAGTAGCTTGGTGAGGATAGTGGCACAAAAATTTGATGCAAATGTTAGCAAGAGTCAATAATGTTGAAAGAGATCCACAAATTTGCAAGTGAAACAAGTAGACCAATAGCAATGAATGGCACACGGAAACACACACACGGATAGATAAAATGGGGTCGTGCAACCAAGGAACGAGCTCAAAAAGTGGAATCCACGGAAAATGCTCTCGTTGCACAACTCTAGAGAGACGCTAGCACGATTGCTCAATAGGCGGATACGACACTTGTGCACAACCTATAAGATACAAAAATGCAACGACTTCTCTCCCAAGTATGCTATGTATATATGATTCCCGGTGTTCCTCTCAAGATGATCCAAGATGATCGGATATGACAATCTTATATTCAATGTGGCGATGCTATGGCTATTGTTTACAAGCTCTTTGTTTCTCTTTGCTTAGAAGCTTTTTTTTATATGGCCACTATGTGAAATGCATGAACCAAGATAGCAATTGTGTATATGCGGGAACAAGCTTGTGACACAAGGGATGGTACTATGATACCAAGATGATATGGTATGTATGCAATGGAAGGGTGGATCGATGATTACTAATGTGCACAAGCAACGTTGCCGGTAATACTCAATGGCTAGTCTCGATAGGCAAGTGACGCAAAATGGGCTAGGGGTTAACAATATAATGGCAAGGAGAATGTACAATGGTGGGATACCAAGATGATATAGAGGTTACCGTTAATGGTTTGTCGTGTGTAAGCAAGAACGAATAATGATGAAGTGGTCAATGTTGATGACGACCTCGTGGCGATGATGACATAAAAAAAAAGGCACATCCGTGACATTTTGGGCCGAACGAAATTTTTTTCTGTCATGCTTATGACACTTCTATGACGATAATTGTGACAAAACCCGGTATCATCATAGATGTGGTGGGCTCCTACTTCTATGACAAAAAATCATGACAGAAAATGGGCTTTTCGTCCTGGGAGGGTCGGAGACGCAGCTGCATGACATTCTTTGGGCCGTCCTTGATGGAAAAAATCATGGTAGAAGCAAGGGCGAGGAAAATTTCGGGGAGTTCCCGGTTACGGTGGGTGGTCGGGGCCGAGCGATGCACGGAGGTTTGTGCATTTCTCTCATAGACGTACGCGCGTGTACTATGCGAGGCGTTGGGCTCTAACTGAACCTGAGCAAGGCGTTGGGCTCTAACTGAACCCGAGCGATTGCACTAGCTACGTTACTGAACCCCGATCGATCCCTTGGCTGTTAACTGAACCCGAGTGATTCCTTCGCTACTGCTGCTAACTGAAGCCGATCAAAGCTGCCTCTTGATGAACAGTCCCCGGTGGGGGTTGAATGAACAGTTCTTGGTGGGGGGTTCGATGAACAGGATCCTGTGGTAGTAGAGGCCTTTACCGCTGGATGAACAGGACCCCGATCGAGGAGGTGGGGGTGGATGAACAGTAGCCGGTGGAGGGACCCCGTGGAGGGCTGGTTGAACAGGACCCCGTGTGGAGGGCTGGTTGAACAGTAGCCGGTGGAGGCTGGATGAACAGGACCCCCGTGGTTAACAGTAGCTGGTGGAGGCTGGAGGAAGTCGACGGTGGATGAACAGTAGTAGGTGGAGGCTGGAGGAAGTCGATGGTGGATGAACAGTAGCCCATGGAGGCTGGAGCAAGGCAGTAGACAGTGGATGAACAGTAGCCCGTGGAGTCCCATTTTGCGGTATGCCACACCCCTCCCGATGAACAGGACCCCCGTTTCGACCGTAGGCGCTCCAACACAAGTTCGTTTCCTCCGTTTTGCGGTACGCCACACCCCTCCCGATCAACAGCACCCCGTTTCGACCGTAGGCACTCGAACACAAGTCCGTTTCCTCCGTTGTGCGGTACGCCAGACCCTTTCCGATGAACAGGACCCCGTTTCGATCGTACGCGGTCGAACAGAAGGCCGTTTTCCTTCCTTTTGCGGTACGCCAGACCCCGTTCCGGTTGTTCCGTCCAAGCCAGTTGGCTCCCATTGAACACGACCCATTCCGACCAAGTGGCTTCGCTCCCGATGAACATGACGCGTTCCGACCCAGTCACTTGGCTCCCGGTGAACACGACGCTGTTTCCTCCATTCCGACCCAGCCGGTTAGCTGCCGATGAACAGGATGGCATTGCTGCCGTCCGTTGCCTCTCCATGTACACGAGCCCTGGCCGTCCGTATGCGCGAGTACGCGTTTCGAGACCCCGCTCGTATGTACGTATGTGGCCGTATTTTTTGGCGTGTGGCTGTATGTACGTGTACACGGTTTAGACGGGACAGCCTGAACTGCTACGTGGGGGGCTCTACTATGACATGTGCCGCTACTTACTCGGCCATGGTTCATCGTTGCAGAGTGACCGATCGACCAGTATGTACGTACATGTTCGCGACAAGACAGACAACACTACGTACAGTTCGACCGGGTGGGTCCTAGCTGTCAGGGAGGATAAGGAGGCACTTCCTTACGTGCGAAGATATAGCTGATGGGTCCCAGCTGTCAGGGGGAGGAATCATTTTTTTCCGTAATAAGGACGCACTTCCTTGCGTGCGAAGATGTAGCTGGTGGGTCCCAGCTGTCGGGGGAGAAAACATTATTTTTCATGGTAAAAAGGTTGCAGTTGCATGCATGCGTCCATGGGCGTGGTGCGTCCCCACTGTCAGCCTCTCACGTACAGTCATCTTCCAATGACTCTCGTTTGTTGACCACGTTGATCACACCTTGCCGAGAGCACCAAGGCCGGTGGACGACGGCGAGGCCCCAGACTGGAACGACCCGGAGATGGGGAAGACACGGCAGTGGAGTCGCAGATGGAGAGGAGTGGGAAACTTGACTGGTTCGGGTGCGCGGCAGCACTGCCGCCCACGGGAGACAGGAGCAAGAACAGAGGTTGAAGAAGCAGCACGGCTGTTGGATTAACATCCAATGGTCCAGCTGCTAGAATCATTTGTTGATTAAGTTGACAAAAGCCCTGCGTACGCGTCAGCTTAGTAGGCCCACCAGTCAGCCACCAAATCTGCCGAGTCCCAGCTGTCATCGGGAGGAATAGTTTTTTTCGCATAACAAGGAGGCACTTCCTTCCGTGCGAAGATACAGCCGGTGGGTCTCAGCTGTCAGGGGGAGGAAACATTTTTTTCAGCTTAATAAGGAGGAACTTTCCTTGCGTGCGACCATGGACCTCGTGGATCCCAGCTGTCAGGCTCTCCACGTACAGTCCTCTTCCGATGCCTCTCATTTGTTGACCACGCCGCGCCGAGCGCAGCAAGGCGGTGGACGACGGTGAGGCCCCGGACGGGAATGACCCGGAGATGGGAAGACGCGGCAGTGGAGTCACAGATTGAGAGGAGTACAAGGGTTATATAACTGGTTCTGGTGCGGCGTGGGGCTGCAGTCGGTGGAGAATAACAGGAGGTGTGGAGGGGTGGAGGGATAGCCTGGCCGGCGGTGGGGTAGCGCTTCGCAGCGATGCGTGCTAAGCAGAGCCACTAGCCGCCGGAGGCCGGAGCAGGCAGTCCTGACGATGCTGGAGGAAGAAGACGAGAGATTGAAGGTGCATGCTGGCCATTGGATATAAATCCAATGGCTGTGGATGTCAGAATTATTTGTTGACTAAGTTGACAACGCCTTGCGTAGGCTTCGACCTATTGGCCCACATGTCAGCCTGCAAAAATGTGGCATATATTTAACCCATGTTTTCTAGAATTTACAGTCCATTTGCTGGGCTGGGTGAACAAATAATTTCGCGTCAATGCGGCTCATTTAATATTTTCTAAGAAATCCCAGCCCATTTGCACTTTCTTGAAATACACGAATTAGCTGGGCTTGTTCTATATTTAATGTTAGGTTAGAAGGATCAATTAATATCAAAAAATAAATCGGAGCTACACATTTTATTATATATAAAATTAACAAATTAGCGAGTTATTGCTCAAAAGAAAAATGAGCGCATTATTATTACATTGGTCCTTAAAATCTTCGCAAACTTTTGTACGCAATCACCAGGATTTTCTTGCCTGTGAGTCAAAAACAACTAGGATTTTCCTTACCAACTTCTGTTAAATATTTACTTTTGTAAGTTAATAAGACATGGGATGTTTTTATAATGTATATATAAGTCTCTATTAAATATACGATAATAGTAATAATATAAATATATATAATGTGGTTAGAAGGGAAAACATAAATTGGACACTGCATTATTATTCTTATATATAGATAAATAGAATAGAGATCTGCATTTTATTAAAAAATACATTGGGCTGCTGATGTTTAAGAAAAACTAAAACCTACGCTGGGAGGCCCATAGGCCGGCACGTACATGATGGACCTCAAAAAATAAGTTGAAACCACTGTCTCGGTATGTCGTGGGCTACACATGTTAAAAAACAAAACCTAGGCCTAGCTGATACTTGTTCGCCCTCTGAAAAAATGATACCAGCTAGATACCCGATACCCCTTTCCCGCAACAAAAAAAAAATCCCCGATACCCCTGAAAAAAAGCTCCCCGGTGACAGTCATCGTTGGAAATTTATTTCGTTTATTGACTAGGTTGACAAACCCGTGGGCCCCAACGTCAGTATACAATTAGGAGGAAGCTTTTTTTCCAATGAGGCACTTGCTTGCGTACGGCTTGGACCTGGTGGGTCCCCACTGTCAGCCTCTCGGCGTACAGTCCTCTCCGGATTCCTCTCGTTTGTTGAGCATGTTGACAACGGCATACGGTGGCACCACGGCGAGCGCACACGGACGGGAAAGAACCGGAGCCGTGGAAGACGCCTTCATTCTTTCGAACATACCGCACTAGCCCGGTGGCTGCAGCCCTCTCACCCAAAAGTTGTACTGCCCGGGTTCGATTCCAACTGGTGCAGTTGAAAAATATCTAATACTTGCCAAAATTTCGTCCCTGGTTTACCCAGTTTATCGCACACTCAACATTGTCTTGCCATTTTGAAAATAGCATATCTTTTTGACTTTGCATCATATGAAGATGTGCTATACATGAATGTTGATCAGCATGATGTTAACTTGTTGTTAGTTCCATTTTTTACCATGAATAAAATTTCCAACATTCTGTTATCCATGTTTGAAAAGTGCGTGTTGATTTAAATGCTCTGCCTCTGAAACATGCAGTTTCTTATCTGAAAATCACTTGGATAAGCAGCCATCGCCGGTGTTGGATTCGATGCCGCGCTTCTTCAATCCCCCGGTAGCGCGAGGGGGAAATAAACTTCTGTCCCGTGCTGCCGGTTGGGGAATGGAGCGAACTGGATTAAAGAGGGGGCCGGCGGCGCGACTGAAGAAGCACATCAGACGCGATTTTTTTCCAGTGGATGGCTCTCGATGGCGTTTTTTTACTTGCCTCTGCACCATACAACTTGTATTTTTAGCCTCCCAGTCCGTGGTGGACCAGCAGCCCATTTGCTAGGCGGGCCAACCTACAGAAAGCAACACTTGATTTTTCATCAAGGCCCCAAAACAACGCAGTACTATGTTTGTTTTGAGGCCGAAAACATTACGGCAGGGGTTGAGCGGGGGAGGGGGGAAGACAGAGCAAAAAGATACTCCCTCCGTTCCAAAATATAGTGCTTCCTCTATTCCCGTGCTTCAACTTTGACCATAAATTTAACCAACGAGATCGACTGCGGTGAGAGCAAAAGTTATACCAGTGAATTCGTATTCAAAAGAAGTTTTCAATTATATAATTTTTTCTCCCGCTGCAGTCGGTCTCGTTGGTTAAATTTATGGTCAAAGTTGGACCTCGGGAAGCGTGGGCGCACTATATTTTGGAACGGAGGGAGTAAAAAAGAGCTGATGCGTCGTTGCTACCTTAATAAGCAGGTGCAATTCTTCTGGGGAAGAAGGTGTGCCGTTGACACTCACACGTCACAATCCCACAGTAGACATTCTAATAAGTTCACACACAAGTACAACAGAAAAGGTAAACATTCGTATCAAACTCAGGTTCACAGGACACGTTCATATTCATAGCCAACATTCACAATCAACAACTCAAAAGATTCATATATACACAAGTTCAATATGTCTATGCATCCAAATGATTGATAGATCACAAGACAATATTCATAGATAATTCATAAAAAGATTCAGATATACACATGTTCAGCATGTTTATGCATCCAAATGATTGAGATCACAGCCAATATCATCCATGGATAAACTTTAATTACCTAGGATACAGACTGGTAAATAGTGTTCACTCGGTGGTACTTCTTGCTAAAATTAATGCTTGTACGAGTAAACTTTTGAGTACATAAGAGGCAGCACAAACAATCTGAACTTTGCTTGTAGGTTTATCCTCGAGATAGTGGCCTCGATGCCGAGGGAGGTTTAAGCAACTTGGCCACTACTTTCATCCAACTAGTTTACTGGCTCATCTTGGTCCTGTAGCTCGCCAAAATTCTACATTGCAGACAAGAAAGGAGGCGGTCGATAAAATGAACCACCCAAATTTTTTATGCAGTTCAACTGAAATGGAGCATCCCTGGCATGCAGACTGATTAAGTGCCAGATGAATATATGCGTCAACCAACTTGTCTGGAATCTTTAGACTCCATGCCATACAGTTCGCTACCATATGTGTCGATAACCAAAAGGCACAAGTTGGGACCAAAGACAGGACTGCATTTTTCTAGGCTATGCGCCAAGCAATATTGTTGGCGTTCACTCTGGCACTTCTTCTTGTCAACATCGATGCTTGTCTGAGTGAACTTTGGAGTACATAGCAGCAGCATAAGTATCTGTCCATCTGATCTTTTTGTGCAGTTCTTCTAAAATCGCCCAATGTAATGATTTGCCTGCGAGTTCAGGCTCCAAGTTACTCCTTTATGAAATCGGCAAACAGTAGCACAATACCAAATTACCAATACATATGACAAGCACAATAGTCAGGATAAAGACCGGTACCAACCTGTGGAAGGTAGCATATCAAATACTATTTCCTTTGACTGGAAGCCGAGATAAGCGACTGACAGGAAAGGAAGGAAGCAGTCGAGGCAATGAAGCACCCAAAGTTTTTGTGCAGTTCCACCAAAATCGAGCATCCCTGTTGGCACATATATTGAGGGAGTGAGATTACTGTAATAGTGGGACTAGTTGATGAAACATACACTAACAAATAGAAGCACCCTCATTATCTTAATGGGTAAAGTTAGCAACATAGTAGTCTTGCTTAAAGAGAGGTATTAGTTTATTTAGTCAGTGCCAATTAGCTCAACACTCAAAGCCTTGTCATGTATCATAGGTTGCAAAACTTTAACGTGCAAAGATAAAGGAGTTTCTCATGACAGTAGCAACACAGTAGCATGATACAAATAGAGATGACAGCAAACTAATATGGATGAAGGCCTTAGGCCGGTACCAACCTGAGCAAAAAAGGTTATTCAAGTAGTCCCAGAAGAGATGATGAAGCGCTCACTGGAATCATTCAATAGTATATATTTTTGTGCACTTCAAATGTATGGTTGACATCACTCTTGTTTACCAGTCGTGAGATTATATCAAAAGATTATCAAGAACTTCCAGCAGAGTTAAAGCACTGGCTGGGATACAGTTCATTGTATTCTCTTGTGCAGTTCCACTAAAATGTATGATTGGCACAACATGATCCCTGTTTGCACAAGTAGGAACAAGGTGAAACCTTCATTAGCTTAGTGAGAAAGGATAGAAAGACATTAGCATATTACTTTAACAGTAGCATCAAATTCATGATGGACAATACGCAAAACATTGCCTCATTGAACCAGTGGAAATAAATTGACATGCAAAACAATAGCATTATTATGTCATGACACTACCAAGATTCCCTCCCTGCTCCACCACATGATTTACCTCCACAGACACACATACACACGTACATGATTCGGCATAGGGTGCTACTAAGATTTGTTTAACTCCGACAGGAAAATTAGGCAGCAATAAATTAGTGCTACTTAAGTACTCCTAATTAATTAAGTGACTTTACAGGAGAGACAGCAGAAGGGGAAGGGCTCCTGGAGGGTCACCTCACATGTAAGGGAGACGTTGCCGGAGCCCTTGAATGGCCTCGACTGAGGCCTCGGCTTTAGCAAGATCACCTTGGCACTGTTGATCGTGTAGAGCTGGGTCACACATGCATCCAGAATCCAGTTTATTAGTATGATGTGTCGTCAAGCCAAGTACTACTCTGCTGTATTTCTCTATCTATCTCTACTTCTCTACTCTTATAAAAAACAAAGTTGGTGATGATGGTGTGCCTGCCATCCTGCAATATAGGCCGTCCAATTTATATCTGACGGATAGGAAGGAAACTATGGCAATTTTGCAAAAAGATACCCACACCCCTCTCCACATTTGCAAATAAGGCCTTCCCTCGTTCATCCTTTTCTCTCACAAGATAAACTACTCATACAAATGCATCTTGATGCTACGTGCAATGCACAGGCATCTTGCTAGTCTTCCAAGTAAAGTAAGACTAGTAGCAACACAGCAATACAATACCACGAGCAAGATGTCAGGATAACATAGGACGGTACCATCGTGTGATCTTCTTCATTTCCTCCTCCTTCTTCTTCTTCGTCTTCCTCTTCATGCTCTGTTTCTCTTTATCCTCACCAGTTGGTGAAACCAAGTACATGACTAGCCTTCTATTTCAGAATTGGTTTTGTCAGTGAGGGAGTACAAGTGTACTAGTAAACAATAGCATTATTTTCTCATGGCGGTCGCAAAATAGAGGTGAACACATGCATTAAATATCATTCTTACCTAAAGGAAGGTTATGGTGCCAATATGGAGGATGAAGATTGGAACACAGATCTCCCTTTGTGCAGTTCCACCGAAATGAACCAACGGTTCCATTCTGACATTCCAGTTAAACAGCACAAAAGTCACTTCTTTTAAGAAGTGTTTTGTGCAGTGCACCAAAAGGTCGCAATAGCAACGAGGTGAAATGGATATCCCTATTTGCACAAAAAGCTACAGAGAAAACAATCAAAGTCTCAAACAATTACTGGCAAAAACAATTGGTTAAACTTGTCATGGCTTATAACAGTGGCATGACTTCATTTTACCAGGGGCATTAGATTAAGAACAACAAAAAATTTGCTATAAGGGCATGGGACAGTGGGTGCACCAGCAGTCCAGCGCCATGTACCTAAACCGGGGCATAAAGTGGTGATTCAGAGTTTGTTGCCCCGAGAAACAAACATCCAAGAAACATATCTGGGTTGGTCCCATTTTTATTCACTCTAGCCACCTATTCCTATGTGTGGATAGCAAATCTAGTCCTGGTCATACCACTGTGTACAGTGTTTCCCCTATATTTCCCTTTTCGACCAAGAGACCAGTTGGATGACCAGTCTGTACTACTTTCACCCCTTTCTTTCCTGTTTGTACCAAGTCCGATGTACATACTAAATTTTCCCCCTTTATTTCTTGTTTGAACCAAGTACAAGATTCGACTCCATGAAGTAGCTTTACCTGTAACAATAGAAAAAAAATAGGTGATGTTGGACTATCCGATCGAGCCTAGCTACGAGGGGGGCTGAGAGGTAGAAAATGATGCACATGCAGCGACGTAGCGAGCTGGGGAAGTAGAGCTAGGCCGGTTTTGAAGGAAGATATACCTGAAGGTCGTCGGGGTGTGGATAGGTGGGTGGCGGGAGGCTGGATCCGCCCACACTAGGGCAGCGACGAAGGGATCGGAGGACCTCCCGCGCCGGCGCTCGGCCAGAGATAACGGTGCGGCCGACAGTGGGTCTCCTCTCTCGCTACCGACGACGGCCTAAACGCTACCCCTCCTCCCCTTCACCGGTGGAGGGGGATACGTCCGGATCTATAACAAGCGGTGAGGATAGAAAGACAGTGTTACCACTGCTATCTTGTTTAGATCTGGAGAGGATGAGAGTGTGTGAATTGAGCAACCCTAGCAAGCAAGCGCGGATGCTCCTGCCTATATATATATGTATAGTGGGGTAGTTTTCTTTTTTCACTCCATCAAAACAATCGTTTAAAATTGTGTACGTGCTAGGTCGCTGTTTTTTTTGAGTTGTTGATTGTTTTTTGAGATAGCTACCCGCTTATTCCAAGTGGTGTTATGGTGTGCCAGGTCGCACTTTGTATCGTTCAAGTCTAGTACTAGAGCCTCCATTAAGTGAACAACCACCGCCTCGTAAAAATTGTGAACAAGCCCATGGCTAAAATTATCGGAAACGTGGGCTGCACCAACATGCATTATTATTTATATTTTCTATGTGGGAGTATCCTCAAAACAAAATGTGAGAGTACAATCTTTATTGGGCCCCTTTGTAATTTGTGCTAAATTTTGACCAAAGATTTAACTGGCAAAATGTTAGTGCATGTTAACAAAAATTATATCCTTGGATTCGTATTTGAACATAGTTTTCAATGATGTAATTTTTTGTGACATGCATGAACATTTGGTTAGTTAAATTTATAGTCAAATTTTGGCAAAGATTATCATAGGGACCAAGGACCAACAAACCAGGATGGAGCTCCTCGTCTGTCGTCCAAACTACTTATATGACTAGCCGCTCTATTACATGCGGGACATCAAGCATCCGGGCCCGCGTGCCATCCACCAAATCACAGCGAGGTGCTACAGTCGAGACTCACCAGTCACCCCCGTGTGGCCGTCATGACCCGTCATATCACAAAACCCACACCTTTACCAGCAGTGGTAAAGTGGCCTCGAAGTTGGACTGGACGAAGCAACCATCATTTCACTGGAATGCTCGTTGAAGCCCTTTCTCCCCTTTCTTGAAGAAAACCTCACTCCAGGCTACTCACTTCTGCCATTTTTCTTCTGTACCGACGAAGGAAAGGTGGGCGAATCAGTGATGCTACTATATTTTCATTCCAAGAATCTTCTTTTTGCGAAGCACTGACCGATTCTCACTGCCTATTCTTTTCCCGTTTTCATTGCGATTGTGGTTTCCTTTCGATTGCTTTTTGTTTGTCAGTTTATTGATGGATCCTGGAGCACTAGGCAAAGAGTTGCCGGTGGACAACCCACTCAAGACAGAGATATCCAGGAAGCGAGCACCAACCAACGAGTTGGCCATGTTGGCGGGCCAACCCATGGAGACGAAGAACTCCAAGAAACAAGCACTGGCCAAAGAGTTGACGACATTGGCGGACGAACTCCTCAAAGAAAGCTGGAAGAACAGCAAGGGCCCCACCGTGCCTACCCCAGAAACTCTAATGGCCACCTATGAGAGGCTCAAGGCCGAGTTTGAAGAGATAGTCGCCGTTTAGAAGCAGTATTTCCCTAGCAAGGCGATGGCCCCCATCGAGGAGATGGCCCCCGGAGGGATGGGATCCCCCGATGAGCTGCACAAGGTAAAAAAATGGCTTACCATAGTTGTGGTTTTTGATTATTTGCAATGTGCTTGCTAATACGTTAGGGTTGTGCAGGTGCCGGTGGACGTCCTTGATGATTCCGATGTCGCGGTCCGTCCTGTGGACATCGCCCCGGAGATCGATTCCGATGCCACTGTCCGTCCTGTGGACATCGCCCCGGAGATCGATTCTGATGCCGCTGTCCGTCCTATGGACATCGCCCCAGAAATCGATTCCGATGTCGCGGTCCTTCCTATGGACATCGCCCCAGAGATCGATTCCCATGCCGCTGTTCGTGCTGTGGTCATTGCCCGAGAGATCGATGACAAGAAATAGTTGGTCACGCTAATCCTTCAAGGTAGTTTGCATTGTGTTTAATTAGCAGAACGATGCGTGTTATCAAACCATCTTAGGGCTAGTGCACTGTCTTATGTTGGCGGTACTTGCTACTTTTGTTTGATAGTGAATCATGCGAACCCTCTCCGAGTTATGGAAACAGATGTATCCTCACCAGCTTTTGATGTAATATATGGCATGCTTAGATGTAAGTTTGAACTGTTTATCATATCAGCAGGGCTTGTTTGATGATTCTTGGTGTTAGTAGGCTAGGTACTGTGCGAGCTATAGTACTTGCAAACACTCACCAAAGAGAAACGTTGGGGTTGATGAGCTCGTGGTACGCTTATAGGTCTGATCCGTCGTCTATCGGCCAATAGCCCGAGCTCCTAAAATTGTAGGCTTAGCGATCGATCAGACAATAGTCCACAATTATACATTAATTCACATCAAACTCAAAGAGTTGGTTCACGGATACATTCACATTAATAGCCAGCAAAATTGGCATGTACTTGTAACATGCGTGAATGTGTAATTTTTTTGTTGGAAGCGTGAATGTGTAGTGATGTTGTACTTTCGGAGTGGCTACAGAGAGTGTGTAGGTGTGCAGAGGGGTTGTGGGATGGAGAGAGATCTAGAGAGAGAGAAAGACCCTCCGGCCTCCTTTGGTTTGTAGGAATTTTGTAGGAACTCTATAGGATAGGATTTGCAAAGGAAAAATTCCTTTGAAGCCCTTTGGTTTATAGGAATGGATTCCTATTCCTATGTAGGATAGGAATCAATCCTTCATATTTTGGAGGAAAAAAAATTTAGCCTAGACTCAATGGAAAAATTCCTATCCTATGCACCAAATAACATCTCTTTCTCTATAGGAATTGAGATGCATGTCATCTCACTTCCTATGATTTTCCTATTCCTATAAAATTCCTATCCTATGAACCAAAGGAGGCCTCCATTTCTTTCTACTCCTAATCGTTAGATTGACAAAGGATATTTTTTTGAGAACACAAAATCATAGCAGTACAGAGACGTACAAATCCTAGGCGGGCTAGTTTGGCCTAGTGGGTTTCAGTGATATGACGTGCTACAGTGCCATCCAGTCTTCGCGTGTGGTAGCAGTATTGCGGGTACAGTAAGTTTTCTTGAAGAAGCGGAATTCAATGAAGTCATGATGGTTCGTTTGTCCGACCAACTTACAGTGGGAAAGGTTGGGCCTGCGCTACGACCGGGGTGGACCAGGATAATTTTGTGCATGGCAAGTGGACCAGGATGGTCGACGTCCCACATGTCGGCGAATGAAAGTATTCTTTCCGATATCGAGGACGAGCAAGGAGTATTCATTGTTTATTTTTTATGAAAGCTATTGTCTCCATTGTTACGACGGAGGAGTGTGAAACACGGCAGCCCAGTGAACTTGGCATGTGCACAACTTCCTCCTTCCTCATGTACCATAGTGTTGACTATAAGGTTGGCTATAAGGTTACAACTTTTTCTCACTTTCTCTCTATCTATTTCCTCTCAAATGTTTTTTACCTTCTTTTTTTAGACACAATTGTTTTTTATACCTTTTTTTTAGAATTAGTTTTTTTATACCTAGGAGCACGTGTAGAGACGGGCTCTTGCAGAGCCCACTCCTTCACTTTTTCAATGCCTCTCTCCTCCACATAAGCGGGCTATAGCTCAGTATTGTACTTGCTATGAATGCGGGCAGCTGGCGCCTGAGGGGGGAGCGCGCGCGGGAGGGGGGAGGGGTTTTCTGGTGGGCCAGGGCAGTCAGAGGCGGGCTTGGAAGCAGTCCGAACTCCCGCATGGCCCACCTCACATCATCACCATATTTCTTGGAGTCCGTGCGCGGCGGGCAGGCGATCTCTTCTCCCTCCCCCGTCTCTCTCTTCTCAACCGATGCCCACCGAGCGATTAGATTTCGGCTATCGACGGTTTATTCAATTGCAGTCCGACATGTTAGTGAAAATACAAGACAACGCGTGTCCCCTTTGGTGAGCGGCGTGCGAGCCGGACTGTCGGGGGTGCGACGCGAACACGACAGGCGTGCTTTAAGTGTGCCACCTTTTCCTTTTGAACTTGCAAAGTGTAACATTTTCGTGCGATCGATCGATAGAAATCCAGAACAAAATGACGAGGGCGGGGCTTTCCCGCGCGTTAGGCGGGCTAGTTTGGCCTAGTGGGTTTGAGTGATATGACGTGCTACAGTGCTGTCCACTTGCTCCATTTTTATGTAAGCAAGCATCTCCACTCTTACATGGGAGGAGTGTGAAACACGGCGGATCTAATTTTGATCAAGGGATAACTGTTCCCTGCGAAATAATGGAGCACTGTTAGCGATTATAGCATGATAGTTAGGGCATCTCCAGCGCTGACCCACAAATTTACACCGGCATCTGTCCGAGGACACTGATGCCAGAGGATGCCATCCAATGCTGCCCGCATACCTTTCGACAACTATATGAACTAACCGGACAAAATTCATGCAAACAAAGCAAATTTCAAATTAACCGGATGAAATTCATTACATTTCGAAAACTTTTCCTATAAACTGGACGAAATTCATTACATATTTCGCACAAACCATACTAAAACCTACTATAAACCTAATCTAAACGATCGTCGGCGCCCGACCACCATGTCCGGCCATGAGCCCCGAGAACTGACGCTCCAGCTATTGCCTTTGCCTCCTCCTCATCCGCCTCGGCTTTGTCCAGCTCTGCCTCGATAAACTCCTCCTCAGGAGCACAAGGTTCTGAAGATTTCCGCCTCCATGTCGCCGTCAAGCGGCTATTCGGCCGCCGATGTTTACCCCACCAAGCTTGGCGTCGACTGAGTGGAGGAGCGGTGGCCTTCTTGGGACCAGAGTGGCGGTGACCTACCATGTACTACTCTTCCTTGCTGTCGTCTGCGCCCACGCACGTGTGCCGGCTTCATGGTCGTGGTGGCGGAGGGCGACCGGGGGGGGGGGAGCCGGCGATGTCCTTCGTCTGCTCCTGCGACAGTACGTCCAAGAGAGCTTTGGAGCGCGAGGAGGCCATGGTTGGAGTGGTGCCGACAGAAGGAAGGGACCGAAGGAGAATGACTGTGGGTCTTTGGCTATGGCTGGGGGCTGGGGCTGAAGTTAATATAGCGAGCGAATGGCAATGAGCCACGGCAGACGGATGGACGGCTGGCGTCGGAGTAGGTTAGTTGGCAGCCGCGTGTCATTAATGTGGGCGACAGACGGATGGATGGCCGTGGTGTCGTTAACGCGGAGCAGTCACTTGCACCGGGATGCCACGCGGGTGGCGCTCTCTCAGCTGTCGCGCTGCTGCAATGCCGGCGCCAATGAGAGGTCTCGTCGGGCGTGAATGCAGCATTGACGTTCTGGAGCGACGGTGACCGTTTCAGGCGGGAAGCGTGCGCTAGCGATGGAAGGGGTTTCGGTAGGCCAGGGCGGTCAGACGCTGGCGTGGTGGTATATTGTTTTTGTAGTTTGCAAAAGTACTCAATTAATGTGGCAGTTCACTTTTTTTCTATGATCAACATACACCCTACAAAGCACCGTGTTCAAATTTGGCACTTCTCCGGGTTCATTTACCATATTTAGGCCATTATGTGCATTTTGTAGAAATTTACTTCCACTATAAGAATTAACGAACATCTACATCATGCATATATGACTCAAAGCTTACATGCTATAGTGTGGTATTTATTCATAATTTGGTTGCCAAATCTCATGCGTGCAATGCATGTGTACCTTACTAATAAACATAGTTTCTAGTGATATTATTTGTAGTTACATGCATCAACCAGGACGGAGGTGTAGAAACATCAAATCCCAGCTACAGCTACACGGGTGTGATAATAGGGACCGTATAATCACCATATCTCATATATAATGACCGTATTGACCGTATTCTTAAGTACAATGATCAAAGTGAGCTATCAAGACAAGTTCGATGACCGCCAATGCATATTACTCAGTAATAAATGACCAGGATTGAAGGGGAATCTAAATTTCCTTCGTCGTCTGTCCTTGAGCTCTTGACAAACCAATGCACTATACGGTTGTCCAGCCACTCCGCCCTAGAGCTCTCACCAAGCGTCGTTCATGCCACCGCGCCGCACACTAACCGGTAAGGAAGTGATGGCATCCCGCCACGCCGAGTTCCTCGCCGCCCATGACCGCACACAAAATGGTATGGAAGCGATGGCATCCCGCCGTGCCGAGTTCATCGCCGCTCGCGACCTCACACCTACGTGGGCGGACTTTGAAGCTGCCAAGGCCGAATTGGCGGTAGAGCAAGAGGCGGCCAAAGCCGCACAGAGGGAGCGGAAAAGGCAGAAAGCACTCAAGAAAAGAGAGGCCCGCCGCCGCAAGAAAGAAGAGGACGCACGCGCTGCTGCGGAGAGCTCGGCAGAGATCCAAGCACCGTGGGGTGTCGCCGGCAAAGCCGGGAAGGAGAACGATGGCGTCTGGCCAGCATATGAGAAGTAGTAGTACTAGTAGTTAGTGTGTGTGTCTGTGTCGCCCGTACGTTTGTTTAATTAATTACGAGCATGTACCAGTACTAGTTACTACTGTAGTTTTTAGAGGAAATTACCAGTACATTAGCCTAGACTCAATGGAAAAATTCCTATCTTATGCATCAAATGGCATCTCTTTCTCTATAGGAATTGAGATGCATGTCATCCCACTTCCTATGATTTTGATATTCCTATAAAATTCCTATCCTATGAACCAAAGGAGGCCTCCGCTGGAGTATAGTACTACTGCAGCTAGCAGTATTGCTGGTACAGTAGTTTTCTTCAAGAAGCGGAATTCAACGAAGTCATGATGGTTCCTTCGTCCTAGCAACTTTACAGTGGGAAAGGTTGGGCCTGTGATTTGACGGCTCATTAGTCATTATTACTGCGGCACGACGACCGTGGTGACTCTCCCTCGGAGTTCTGCGTGCATGGCAAGTGGACCAGGATGGTCGACGTCCCACATGTCGGCGAACAGAAGTATTCTTTCCGATATCGAGGAGCAAGGAAACCGCGTGGTATAGTATCACTGCTGAATTATATTTATTTTTTATTTTTGATGAAAGCTAGTGTTTCAACTCTTACAACGAAGGAGTGCCAAACACGGCACGTGCTGGATGTCCCACACGTCAGCGAAAAGAGTGGGACATGAACAGCGTGGTAGAGCGTCTCCACTTCTTCCACTTCTAGGTCGGAGACCACATGTAGTACTAGTAGTACGAACGATACAAAGTGCGACCCGGAGAGAAAGACGCGTCTAGTTGGAAGGTCTCGGGCCATACACGTAAACAAATATAAAACCTAATAGGTGCCTCCAATTAATATAGTAGTAGAGTACTTAGGCACGTACATCATAATATCACCGTGCATTGCACGTACAACATTTAGTGGTAGTAAAAGACAAATGCCTATATGCCACGCATGTTCATACTATTTGTGCCTTTCTACTTCACTTACTGCGCTACAATACTCAGGTTCGTACATCCCTGGATACATGTCCGTCTCGTAGTTTCAGTCCCACGTGTTCTTCATAGATGAACGATCCATAACGGTGGGCAACGGGAGTCCATATTATCGCAGCTTCTTAAGTGTGGCTCCCTATGATGGAGACTCATCCAAACTGAAGCGGCATAGATCACGGATAGGGGCGTTCAAGATATGAATCCGTCGGTGCGCAATGAAAACGCACCCGTTCTTAATGAACGGCAGGCCGTCGGCGTCGTGCACAGAAGGTGGCATCGTTTGCACTATGGGGTAGTTGTCCCCGATGAAAATCGAGTACTCTTCAAGTGTGTTCATCCGCACCCAGGTAGCATCACGGGGGTCAAACACGTCGCCGTACATCTGGTACACCTGGCATCTCAAACCTGGATACATGCTGACGTGCATGGTTATGGTCCATGCAGTATAATAAGGTGACGTAAGCAAGGGATACAGATTGAAATAAAATACTTTATATTGCTTATTTCTATGAGGGGGAACGGAAGCAATGTATAGACCAGCTGCGGCACGGGCGACGACAAACAATTTGAGAGTGTTACCTGGGCCATGTACATTAATTAAAGTAGGAGTAGTTTTGTTTGATGGGATTATGGCTACCTAGCTAGTACTACACGGAATTGAAATTGTTAAGTCCTTTATAGTTTATACAACTGGCATTATAAAGTTGCGTAGATGACTATCCCAATCAATAAAAAAAAGAAGGAAAGAACTACTCCTGCTTCTGGAGTGCGAAGAGACATGTACTGAAATGTTATAAGATGACATGGCAATAAGATGTGGGAGACGAAGATGAATAAGGGAAGGCCTTATTTGCAAATGTGGAGAGGGGTGTGGGTATCTTTTTGCAAAATTGCCATAGTTTCCTTCCTATCCGTCAGATATAAATCGGACGGCCTATATTGTGGGATGGCAGGCACACCATCATCACCAACTCTGTTTTTTATAAGAGTAGATAGATAGATAGATTATTATTATTATAAGAGTAGAGATAGAGATTAGGGAGCTGGCGGGTGGTTCATTGTACGGCACATTCGCGTCCATCCACTAGCCCGGAATTAAAGCACGCACGACATTTACAGTGACTGGGATTAGTTGTTTTCCGGGCGCATGGGCCAACGCGGACTAGCGGCCCTGGTCGCCCTTTTTCGAGCACGCCTTCGACAAGTACGTGCGTGACATGCTTGCATGCAAATCTTGCGTGACCAAACCGTGTGAAGCAGAGCGGTAGGATGTCGAACTGCAGCCTGCATGTTGCAGCCATGTCATCCAGACGCAACCTAGAGGCCAATTCATACTCCGCTGGACTATACTGTACTACTATGCATTGTTTGGCATGAACGTTCCTTGGAGCTCGTGCTACAACTGGCGTACTCCACAGCACGCTTCCCTTCTCCTTCCTCTTCCACCGCCCGCGGGAAGCGGCCGGTCAACCCTTATATAGGAGTGCTAGCACAAATGGATGCATGCATGACAACTAAAATTTCCTTTCTTTATCTCTATGAAATAAATTTGGCGTGAAACTCAAAGCCCTTTAAGTCTGAGTATAATGGAAATCATCGTACTCCTCCGGCTCCGCTTCGCCCGCGTCGTCGTCCTCCTGTTCCGGCTCTACGTCGTCGTTCTCCTCCTCCGGCTCCGTGTGCTGCTCCGCCTCCAACGCCTCCTCGTCCGGCTCCGGCTAGTCCGGACTCCGGAGGCAGGGCGGCTGCGATCCGGGCTTCGCGCCGCCTCCAGATCAAAGCGCTGCTCCGGCGGGAGCATGGCGTATGTCGTTACCTTCGGCCGGGCCATGGCTATCGGGCGACGGTGACCAGAGAAGAGGCGGCGGGAGGGGAATGAATGCAGCTACTGTTTGGGTTCGCCGTCCGGCTTAAATAAATGCGCACCATCATGTGTACCCGCGGGTGCACAAATTGTAACATACGGGTCTGCTTAGGGGGCGTCACGTAACTGGTATGTGTGTGAGATTCTGAGAGACAGAGTGCGTGTGTGTGACTCTACTCTTCGGACATGTACTCCACCTTTTGCATCGGGATATAAGTATAATGATATTACACTTTAGCTTGTGATTTACGTGGCCATGTTAACGTGGTTGTGTAAAAAAAATGGCACTTCCTGCTCGTGATTTGCGTTATATAATTATGAGAACTTTGCTAACTACTAAAATAAAGTGGAATTTGTCCATGTTATATAAGTAAATTAAGGTGATTGTTTATCATACGGGTAAGGTTGGACGAAGGGTGGTAGGAAAAAATGCTCCACCTACATCATGTGTGTGTGAGATCAGTGAGATGGAGTCTTAATGTGTGTGTGAAGCGGAGTCTTCGGTGGCGAAAGTAATTTAAGTGTGTGTGGCTTCATCGTAGAGAGGTGATGTGTATGGCAGAGGCCACCAACGAGGGGGGTGCAAGAGAGAAGAGGCCCGTAAAGAGGGAAGAGAAGGCGTGTGCGCGTGAGAGGAGTCGACATCGAGATAACGTGTTTGTTCGAGAGACACCGAGGAAGACTACTATATATCGATGGTGCATGTAGGCGGGAATTAAACGAAGAGATGGTCTTATTGGTTTCGGGAATATAGGGGAAGAGTGAGAGAGGGGGTAGCTAGAAGGAGATTGTTAAGTGTGAGTGTGTGTGTTAGAGAAGAGACCCATCCAGGAGTAAGTCATGTGCACACAAGAAGAGAATGATTCGATGTGGGGTTAGGACTGAGGGTAATTAACTACGTATGGAGACATAGGAGACCTTAAACATGCAAGTGCGAGAGGTATACATGTATACGTGGGATGTGTGCGCGCGCGCATGATATAGATAAAAGAAAGAAGACATAAGTCATAAGATCAACGACATGGGAGAGACGGATCAGTATGACAATATGCATGCATGTGAGAGTGGAGGGAAGAAGGCCTGATAATTGAGCATTTGTTTTTGTCTTTAAGAGATAGTGGCGTGGGCTAGAGCATGCATATATGGCGAGCAGAGAGAGCGAGACACAACGATTGTGCAAAAGAGATCGACCTATAGATGCATGTATAGAGAGATAGATATAGTGTGCGTGATAGGAAGCAAGAGTGCGTGCGAGAAAGAAAGGTTGACGGAGAAACTGCAAATAGATAGAGAGATAGAGATGCTAGCTAGAGGGACATCGGCTAGTTTGTGTGTTAGAGATGACCGCTGAGTGGTTCAGAGGGGTGAAGTTATGTGTGTGTGAGAGAGATAAAAAGAGGGTGCATGACTGCATGTAGAGAGAAACATATATAGTGTGCGTGATAGGAAGCAAAAGTGAGGGAGAAAAAAAAGGTTGATGGAGAAACAGATAAATAGAAAGATAAAGATGCTAGCTAGAGGGAGATCGGCTAGCTAGTGTGTGTGTTAGAGATAAGAGTCGAGTGGATCAGAAGGCTGAGTTATGTGTGTGGGTGTGAGAGAGATAGAGAGAGAGGGTGCATGTGAGTCACATACAAACAAATATCAGAGAGAAATGAGATCCCGAGAGACGGAGTTTTGTGTGTGCGAGAGAGAAAGATATTTCACAAGGAGAGTGATAGCTAGAGAGACATATCAGGGAACGCGAGATATCTCTAGGGAGAGAGAGTGTGTGTGAGCGACATACAAGGGAATGGTGGAGAGATATGAGACCCTAGGAGACAGAGTTTGTGTTTGTGTGTGAGAAAGAGATATTTAAGAGGGAGAGTCGTAGCTTCTCATACCTAAGGAGCGCAAGACATCTTTGTGTGAGAGGGGGTGTGCGAGTGGCACACAGGGGAATAGTAGAGAGAAATGAGACCCCGGGAGACGAAGTTTGTGTTTGTGTGAGAGAAAGAGATTTCACAGGGAGAATCATAGTTAGAGACACATAGCAGGGAGCGAGATATACTTAGAGAGAGATAGAGTGAATGTCAAGGGAGAGAGTACCGTCAGTGTGTTATGGAGATAAAAGATCATTGTCGACATACAAGTAGCACGAGAGATACCCGAGAGACGATGAAGGCGTATAGGTCTAGAGAGATATACAAGTATGAGTGATAGCTATATGAGATGAATATCTGGATTAAAGGGGATTCAAATATTTAAACTAGAGATCACGACATCGATAATATCATAACGAAAATTGGTCTATCAAACATGCATATTCATTTGAATTTGGGGACACGTATAATGTTATATAGTTTATCAATATTAGTGATCCATAGATTCTTTAATTAGAGACAATGCATGGTTTATATGCAATTAATGTCTAAACGGGATTACACTATATGTTACGTGTGTCAAACATATTATACGTGTTTGAGAAGTAAAAAAAAACCCGCATGAAACACACCTTAATTGGAGATAGTTAGCGAGGAATGCATACATTGGATTTCAACATAAAGTGGTTTCAAATATTTGAAAATCCAAATTAAGATGGATCCAGCCTTATGAATCTGAGATCATGCCATTTGTAAACCATATTTATGTATAAAGGGTGTTGTGCTTTTGAAATTTTATATAAAAAATGATGTATATAGATTTGTATTCGAATACAAAATGGATCCTGCTCGAAAAAAAATACAAACTGGATTCGAATTGAGTTGGCACGGTAAACGTGCACTCTTTCTCTGCAAAAATTTGAACGAAGCGGGGAAACTCGCAGTAACCGCCCGAAACTAAAATCTGCGAGATGGAAATTACTGCCTATCCCTGACACGCAAAGCCTATCGGCTCGATTTCTATAGGTTTTGATAGGGGTAGGCTTGTAATTTCACTCAAACGTGACATAACCGCCTCCGCCTCTCACCTCCCCGGATTCATACATGGTGGGCGCCAAAACACAGTTTCTCCTCGACCGAAATTGCCTCTCACCTCCCTCCCCGATTCATACACGGTGGGCGCCAAAACAAACTCTCCTCGGCCGAAATCTCCATCGTCAAATATTCGGTGTATGCGAGATTACCGTCCTATCCCCAACCGACTAATATTGTTGTGATGTAGGAAATTTTAAACGGGGGCTAAGTTTGTAAATTTCCTCGCATTTGAGACAAGCGCGCCCTGAAGACATGGTTCCCCCTTCCTCTCTCCCTCCATTTCCCCATTCGTACTCCGTGGGCGCCAAAACACCCTCTCCACCGCACTCTCCTCCGTCGGCCACCCCATCCACCGCCGTCCTCCTCCACCATGCCGGAGCTGATACCCCGACGTCGTCGTCTATTACAAGAGATCGACCTCTCTCATCCATGGCTTCGGACCAGGATCCTTGCATCACGTCCTCTCGCTTCATCCGCGCCGTCGTCCACCTTGCCGAGGCCGCTCGTATGACCGTCTCGTCCACCGCGCCAGGATATTTCCCTCGCCGCCACCGTCTGCCCTCCTAGATCTGCTTCCACACCGCCGACAGCCATCGCTACCGCAGCACCCTCAACGCCTCAACAGATGCTTACACGGCACCACACCAGAGGCGATACTCTTTCGTATCTGCTCAAGTTATTTATCTCAGCAAGAAAATAGATCGCCACTGCTTTACTGTGATTTCTTGTCCATTACTTAGAATCTTACTTGTTAGTTGAAACCGAATATTGGTTGCGAAGTTGCCTTTGTCCTGTTTGCACCTTCAGATCCGCCATGGCACGCACACCACAATACTCGCAATGCTTATGGTTTTCCCCTTTTATATTCCACATTAGCTAAAATGACAGTCGACTGAATTTCAAATTGGGGTCAGTCCATTTTTGGGAGTTCGCTGGAGGGAAGGAAGGGGCTCGCCGGAGGGCTGCCCCATTATCTATCTTAGGGTTTCGGGTGGGGACCGTGGTTGTGGGGGGCTATCGTTGGGCTATGGTGGGGCCTCGCCGGAGGCAAAACTCGACACGGGTGGGGGGCTGGGGTTAGCTAGAGGGATGGCCGGGGGCGGCGGAAGACCGGAGGTGGTGGGCGGTTCAGGGGACGGCGGGGGCCGGTGGTTCGGCCGGAGGCCCGTGCGGTGGTCTTTACAGGAAGAATAAGAGGCGAGGAAGAAGAAGGGTTAGGAGACATAGGATCTTCATCCAACCGCCTGAAATGGTCGACTGGCCCAAACGAGGAAAGTCAGGCGACTTGCATGTAGACATTCCCATATATTCAGTACCATTATCGTAGGTGCTTCGAGACATACGTGCAAGCAGTGCTCCTCAACCCATCAAGCTAAACAACATGCCACTCATAATTCCAAACTTAGTTGCTCAAATACAAATCTGATATGATGCTGACATGTACTAAAACAGAGAATGTTTAATTGGTCAGCTAATGTTCCTACTTTACTTTCGAAAAGCACATGCGCCACATATCGAGGGACAGCAGGGAGTTGCGTTCTTAATGCGCTCTGGTTCATCATGTGTGGCCAACCAACATTTTATTATCCAAAATCTGCTTGCTCTTCTTTAACATGCTCCTCTTCTGTTCTTCTTTTGTAAGTACTCTCTCCGTACCTAAATATAAGTCTTTGTAGAGATTCCTCCATGGACTACATACGGAGCAAAATGAGTGAATCTACACTCTAAAATGTATCTATATACATCCGTATGTGATCCATAGTGGAATCTCTACAAAGACTTGTATTTAGGAACAGAGGGAGTATAATAGTTGTATAGTATGTTCTTTGTAGTGAAGAGAAGCAGGGACATTTGCAGTGTACATGTCTATTCGGTCGCTTGTCATGGACGCTTTCAACTCTTCGTGTTGGTCTTCATGTCGATTGTCATGGACGCTTTCAACTCTTCGTATTCGGTCGTATGTGTCGCCTTTGAGAGTTAGACTGATAGTAACAGTACCGCGCCTTCAGTTGTAGAGAGCTGGTATCTGAAGCCTTTCTAGCCGTACCGACAATACTAGCACATATATTCCAGCAAGTTCCACTTTCCTGATTTTACTCCTGATGCTTAGGGTTTTCCCATTATATCTACACTATGATCTGCATAGGTGCTTTGTGTCCTACTAGCAGTTGTCCACCCTTTAAAGCTAAATAACACACCAATCATACGTCCTAAGGTTCTTCAAATATGAATGTGATATGATACTGACATTAGCTAATAGACACACATTTAATTGGTTAGCTAATGCTCCCACTTGAGTTTCCAAATGCATGTGGCCACATATAGAGAGACATCATGGAATGGCATTTCTTTGGGCGCTCTGGTTCATCATGGGCGGGCAACCAACATTGTATAGAAAGAAGGGGAATCTCAATAATATGCTTCCCCTTCTATTCTTTAACATGTTCCTCTTCTGTTCTTCTTTAGTAAGTACAGTATGTTCCTTGTCAGGAAGGGGAGCAGGGACATCTGCAGTCGACAGCTCTATTAGGCTGGTTCTGCTACATGATTTCGCACTTCGAGTTGGTCTGCCATAATATCCCGGAAATGGTGGGAGCCACGCAGTCTTTGATAGACTAGACTAATAGTAACAGTTGTGCGCCTTCAGATGAATAGAGTTGGCCTGTAGATGATCGATAGGCTGCATATTAGTAGCGGCAAAACCCTGTATTTTCCAGCTAGTTCCGCTTTCCCGATTTATTTATGGTGGTTATGGTGTACCCCTATTATCTACACTACGATCTGCCTAGTGGCTATGCGCTCTCGTTATCATGGTTTGGCAATAAACTTTCTATACGGTATATTATGAACCTATCATCTGCCAACTATCCTTACATTCTGAGCTCCCAACAGGGAGCCTATTTTTTTATGTAGTTGTGCCAGATTATATTAATCTACTCACCATATTACAACACACATGGGCCCTGTCATCAGAATCCAGTGATAGCACACAAGGGTTTACAGGGAGCCCCTATTATATTACAATATCCTCTGCATTACAAAGATAATCTCACTACTATTTATGTTTCCATGCTTTTCAGATATTGTACGTAATCACAATGAATATAAGAATGCGCACATCAGAAGAATATTGCGGAACAGTTCAATGGGTAACAAACTTGGCATCAAGTGATTGAGGTCCATTGTGGATGCAATGAAACCCACATGCTCCCAACCTATAGATTCGTATTCAGAATATGATCCTAATGACTATTCTGAGCTCAAGTAGTCAAAGGCAGATGGCCTATCCTGTTCACCCAATAAGGTGTCTATTCTAATTTGGCAAGGTTTTATTGGTTGCACATATCTTGCATAAGGTGTCTTGCATTTCTTTTGCTTCGTTGCACTGCCATATGCTTAGTTTACTCATGATATATGTGAAGATGCCATGCCCATCCATTATCAATACCTATTCCATTTGTTGTCATACCATGTTTTTCCATTCAAATGTTGTTCTTGTGTTTCAGACATCCAAAAGGAAGAGGGTGATTGCAGAACCTGAAGGAGTACAAGCAAAGTCCTTGAAAAAGGTGGTGCTACCGGAGAAATCAGATAGCACCCCACGTATATTGGCGATAGAACCAGCGCCGCAAAACCTAGGATATCGCAACTATGCTGGTCGCTGCTTTGCTCTTGTGAGTACCTATTGTCCTATCGCTGTACTTACATTCATACCTGGTGGATTATGTGACATCATTGTACATTATAGCTTGCTTATCCACTGTTCGCTCCAAATTATCAGATCTATATTAATGCTTACATTAATGTAGAATAAACCCAATGCTTATGAAGAAATTTAGTTCTGCATTGTTCTTGTAAGTATCTGCTGTCCTTCATCACTGTACTTATATTGTCAGCTAGTTCTTCATGTACAGTTTGCAGCTTATTTTCCCTTGCCCTCCATTTTCTACACATCATATCTACATTTACTCTTGCGAAAATATTGAATAAAACCAATGTTACTGAAGAAGTTTAGCTCTGCATTGCACTTGTCAGTGCCTTTGGCCTGTATGCTGTATTTACATTTGTACTCTGCATCTTAGGTTAAATAATCGCCATTTGTTCCTATATTTTCACATCTATATTTACTCTTAACAAAATGTAGAATAAAGGCAATGCTCTTGAAGAAGAGTGTGCGGTAAAATTCTTGAATTGCCCCCCCCATCAATATGGACAAGGGCTTTATAGAGCCGGTCTTCACTCCTAATGTAAGTTTGTCCTCCTCGAGCCTTCAAACTTTGTTGTGTATATTTGGATAGCTATGAGTGCAAATGCTGTTTATTTTTGTCGTCTGCATCAAATTGCTTGTTCAAAGTTTATAACGAAGAAGTACATAAACATAAGTTTGTCCTTCTCAATTTCAGTCTTTAGTTGTACAACCTAGTTCCTTATTCATACCATGTAAATTAAACTAAACATAGCAAGTTATCTTCTTTAGCACTGTGTGTATGCTTGTGTTCTTGATCTGTAATCCAGTGGTGTGGTGAAACTACCAACTCCAGCACAATGTCATATCCTGCTATGTCTCAACTATGAACAATGCCATATATATTAATGTTATTTAAATCATGTCTCTTTATTTGCCAATCTGAAATGGTATAAATTGAAAGTACACTCACCATTCATGCTTATACGTTGTTTAGCACTACATGTATGCTTGTGTTCTTGATCTGTAATCCAGTGGTATGGTGAAGCTGGCCGCTCCTGCGCAATGCAATTTCCTGCCATCTTAACTATGAACAATGCCTATTATGTTAATGCTATTTTAAACTGTGTCTCTTTATTTCTGACAAAGAAATGAGATGAATTGACAGCGCTGATGCTTATACGTGCAAAACCTGTTATCTACCTACTTGTTTCTCTTTCAGGGTGACAGCACTGATGCTAGGAAGAACTGCCACAATGATAGTGAGACGAACCCATAGTTTGTCCCTCTAACATATATTCCAGAGAAGAAGGCAGCACATCTTGAGGGTAGGGATACAACCACAAAGTTATGTCTTGATGTAGTGTCGAACTTACTCAGTGACACAAGCTCGATGAAGTCGCCGCCTGAATCTATTCGACTTCTTCAGTCTAAAATTCAAGCAGAAAGACATGCTTTCGCTCAAATCCGACTGGAACTCCAATCTCTATGCAAGATTAACCATAAGTACATGACGTCTATTGATGCTATGTAGCTTAAGTTGGTGGATACAAGCGTCAAACAAGCGCAGTCTCATCAGGTTGCTAAGCTGCTTGCGCTGCAGCTCCTAGGCCGGGCTAACCTTTCTTGAACTGTGTTGAAGTGCTGTCGGTTCTGTCTATTATTTTGTCGGCCTGTTTACTTCCACTAGTGGCGACCTGCCCAGTTTATGGAATCTACTGTCTGGGTTGCCCTTTATTATCACTGGCGGCGAACTTTGATGCCTAGGGGATGTAATATGCTATAATTTCTTTGTTGTATAGTCTAGGTTTATTCTTCGTCACGATGCTGTAATTTATTTGCTGTTTATTTCGTCGCTCTGAGAAAAGGTCATAATCTTCGATCGGAGCGCAATGAGCCAATAGGTTAGGTTTATAAAATAATAAGTTCGGTACTAAAATTGGTCATTCGTCAATCGCTAGTACGGGCCGAACCGTGGGCTTACAATCATCTTGGGCCATTAGTTAGGTCTAGTCTTAATCTGGCCCACTATTAGTTTCGGGCCTTTAAAAGGCCGAGTAAACCGCTTGCCTTAATTGGGCCGGAAAATGAAATTGGCTTTTAATAGGTTGAGAACTAGATTGAGCCTTAATTATGGCGAACAATTCACGGGCCGACAGCACACTGTATTATACATCGGCCCATTATTGGCCCATTTGTGTGCCGGGCCATTACCAGGCTGAAATGATTTTGGGCCTTGGCTGACCCAATTACATGACGGGCGGGAAGCAGGCCGGATGTATAACGGGCCAAAATTAGGCCTAACACTCTCAAGGGCCTTTAACGGGCTGATAGGCAGTTTGGGTTAGAATGTATCCACGAAGACTACGGGCCGTTAAGAGGCCGAAAGTAACTACGGACCAGACTTAGGCCCAGGTGCAACTCGGGCCATAAATGGCCGAAAGCGAAACCGGGCCGAAAGAGGCCCATATGTAGACAGGGCCGCTGACAGGCCAAAAATAATATCGGGCCGAACTGTTAAACGGGCCATTAAGAGGCCGAAGAACAAATCAGGCCCCCAATGGGCCCGATGGCACAGTAGCTGTTAAAGGGTCGTATCTGTTATGGGCCATAATTTGGCCCAAGAAATGAAAGTCAGTTAACGGGCTGGATCCGGTATGGACCGTAATTTGGCCCAAACTATTGTAGGTTGTTAACGGGCCGGATCTGATATGGGCCGTAAACTGGCCCAGAATATTGCAGTCCTTTAACGGCCCGTATCTGATGTGGGCCGTAATTTGGTCCAGAAAATGTTAGGTTGTTAACGGGCCGGCCCATTAAATCTGACGAAATCTTGTGGGCCTGTTCCTGGGCCGGCTTTTAAACCTATATGGGCCTCTATTGGGCCGTCCCACGTGTCAACGTTTCATTGGCTATTCTTGTCCAATGGACGGTTGACATCTGTGCCAACGCGGAGCTGACACGTGGTTCCGTCGGCCAATGAGAATTTTACACGTGGAAAATCGCCATTGGTCGTGGCTGTTAGCGGGTTATCGGATCCAAAACCGGACCCGATAGCTTAACGGTGACCCGTTACGGTGGATGCCACGTGTTGGTTACCCTTGTCGAAAGTACTTCTATGACACACGATTTATCATCATGGAAGTGGACACTTCCGTGATGATAATTTTGGTAATGTCATGGAACACTTCTATGACAGAACAGGTATGACTATCTTGATTCTGTCATAAAATCGTCATGGATGTACATGCATGACAGAAAACGTGACCTACTGTGACAAACACGTATCATCACGGAAGTGTATTTTTTTGTAGTGTGAGCGGCGATGTTCTTGATGTAGAACCGTTCCTAATTAGCCGAAACACCTTAGGAAACGAAAAAACCGTGATCTCAAAATCTCAAACATCAAATGTTAAATGGTGATAGCGGAATGCGGTGGTGGTTGCGGAAGTATTGGCGGAAACCCGGTCAAAATGGGTTAAGTTGGCGGAAGTGTATGCTGGGCTATACACGGTGTCGGAGTTGAAGCCACAGTCCCTAAGTAGCCGAAACACCTTAGGAGACACAAACCACAACTCAAACAATCTCAAAAGCAAAGGGGAACAAAATGGGTTAGGTTGCGGAAGTCGGTGGTGGCAATGCGGATGATATGGTGGAAGCCCTAGGCAAACATGCCAAAGTTCAAAAAATTTGATGGAGTTGGTAGTATATTTGTGGGATGGGGGATGTCAATAGCTTCAAAACGAGCTAAAAAACGTCAAAAACAGACTTCAGATGAGTTAGTTATGGACAAAACGGTGAAACGTGGGAGGCTGAAATCTCAAGGGCCGAACATCCAGGGGCTAGGCTGGAAATCCGGGTCTTGATGTCCAGAACCACGCGCGAAATTGCACTCCAAGAGCCGGATGTCCAGGGCCACGGGCCGGATGTTCGGGCTCCAAATCCGAGGATGACTCGATGAACTCGATTTGGGGGCAGAAATTGATGATTCCAAGGGCAAAATTGGAGAGATTTCGTGGATGGAAATGGTGAGAAAGATGGGGGAAAGCTAGATCCACTCAAGACACTTCGAATCCATGGATCAAAGTTAATAAAACATCATCAAACCAACAAATCACAAAAAAATTGGGGCTACTTTTGGTGGGGATTTTCGAAATTTAGGAAGAAATCAAGCAAAACAAGGCTAGAAAACGATGGGGGAGGCTCCAAATTCGTGATCAACGTGGCTCTTGATACCAATATGATGTAGGGTGGAACCCTAGGGGCCGATCTTTCACGATTGGAGCGGATCCCGCGAAGAACATGAAGAACACACGAGGGAAAACACGAGGGGAAACGAGAGGAAACATTCAAATCAACGAGAAATGATCACACATGTGCTAGATCCATATACACACGAAGAGATACACGATCCAAATCCAACAAAGGACGATACAAACGGTAGCTAGTTCATCCCAATCCGTGAGGAGTTGAGGTCTTGAATCTGAGATGGATGTTCCCCGTGAAGAGGTCTTGAATCCACTAGGGATCTTCTCCTAGATGGAGGTCTTGGCCTCCAATGGAGTAGTCTCTCTCTCTCTCTCTCAACAAGAGTGGAGTAGGTAGGAGCAAAGCTCACATACAAATGAGCTATCATATTTGCTAACCCTAACTAGAGGAAGGGGAAGGAGTATATATAGGCTAGTCCACGAAGGGGTAAGTGGGATAGGGGGATACATGGGCCTCTGGCCCGTGGCTGCGCGCAGGCAGGCGCCGGATGTCCGAGCTGGGGGCCGGATGTCTGGACTCTTGTGAGACGCCGGATGTCCGGGGCGGTCGGCCGGATGTCCGGCACGAGCGGGGTAGCCTTCGGCTGGCTTCTGTTGCCTCGCATCGGATTTCCAGGGGCGATGCCAGATGTCCGGGCCGTGACGTCGCATCGGATGTCCGGCTGCTGATACTCTGGCCGTCTGTCGGTGCAGCTCCTGGGTGGCTGCACAGGCACCGGATGTCCGGCCGCTGTAGCTTCAGCAGCTTCGTCTTCTTCTGTCGTCGCTTCCATGCTTCTCTCGTGGATGGTGTATTCGATCCTTGGCGCTTGCACTCCTCCTCAACATCCGTGAAGCTCCGACAATACCTATGCATGCACACGGGAGAAGTGTCAAGTAGTATACCATCCCCGAAGGGGTCAAGTGAGCACGTGTAAAGGAGATGATTCACCTTTATGTATGTGAAGTAGATGTCGCACGTGTCACTTGCCAAACGGACTCTTGACATGGTGATATCTGTAGGATGCTCCGCATCAAACGCCCAATGAAGGACCACCAATCCTGGCTTCCATCTTGATGGTAAGTTCCACTCATCTTCTATCTCATGTACTAGATGTGATGCGGGCGCCCTCATATTGGCTTCTGACAAAGGATTGGAATTAGCTTCTGTGGTTCAGACGATTGAAAGACCCGACGCTCTGTACTCCATCAGTTGGTTGATCTTTCACTCATCATCAACCTTCGCGCCAGCAATGACTCCATACTCCATCGCCCCACCCCTACCAAACGATGTAGGATGGACTGATGTTTCATGTGATGTGTTTTGTGCCAAGTTTCAGTTGGTCTCGACCCAGCATGTATTTTTAGTTTCAGTTGTTGAGCTTTGTACTATGAACTGAGAAAGACCCAAGGCTTTTGACAGGTCAGCCATGTTTACTAAAATGTTTGATTTATGAGAAATGACCAGCAATATGTGAGTTGTTTGCTTGCTCAACCTTATATTGGGCTCATTTCTACAGACTACAAATAGAGGGAAGTTGGATTGTGCCTTATTAGATCTTTCATGGCATGTCATTCCTATTTCTAGATGATGACTTGTTATTCTTTTATACATGGCGACTTGCCATTCTTCTACTAAAGCGGTGCATCTATTATATGTGCCACCGATTAAATTATTATCAGCATAGTTTGATGTAGTTTTCCCTGTGAAATACTTTTTGTGAGACATTATTGTTGTGCGAGATCATGTACTCTATCATAGGTATGCACATCATTGTTTCTTGAGATCATGTGCTCTGTTGCAGGTATGCCATGGGGAGGGATGAACGACTAGGAGAATTGGATGATTTGAATACATGGTTACTGTAGCCCGTACCACTCCTCAGCACTTGCAGTTAATCTACTTCCATTTTTTTATCGAAAAAACCTGACCTCACATTGTGGATCTAGAGATAGAAAAAAACATATTTAGACTACTAGAAAGTATAGTTTCTTTTATGATTTTATTCATACTCCTGTGTCTTGACCCATTGTATAATACTGTAGTCGTCAGTTGAGGCCTCCTTTGGTTCATGGGATAGGATTATCACAGGAATAAGAAACTTATAGGAAATGAGATGACATGTATCTCAAATCCTATGAGTGTGAATAGGAAAAGAGATGTCATTTGGTTCACATCATAGAAATTTTTCCATTGAGTCTAGGCTCATGTTTATTTCCCTTTAACATGTGGAGGATAGGAACCAATCCTATGTAGGAATAGGAATCCATTCTTGTGAATCAAAGGGCTCTAAAGAAAAATCCTATAAGAATCCTATCCTATAGAATTCTTGTGAAATTCCTCCAAACTGAAGGAGGCGCACTAGGTTTTTGTTTGAACAACTTTGAGTTTCTAGAAGGCACAAATATTCAGTTCATATAGTAATTTGTTCAAAATAAGGAACAATACTAATAAGTCCTAGCAGCTCAAGAGAACATAGGGAACACTTATTGTTTAATTGCAGACTTGCTTAGGAGTGTTGGCGACATATTGATATTTCCTCGGGGGCAGGTTCAGATATTATGGCCCTTTTTTAGATAAGTAAAGATAGTTTTGCTGGCCCTTATTTCTTGGAGATCATTTCTTCTACGTTGTGGAATATTCAGAAACAGATGAATGGTTGGATTTTGAAGGGAAGCGAGTATTTTAGTCTGGATGACTCGGGAACTTTCTCAAGAACCTTAATCTGGCCACATGTAAAGTTAAACCAGTGGACTTTGACCCTCTGAGTGCTTGGATCTCCTCTGTTTCTACAGTACTTGATCCTTGGACTTTAATTTTTTCTTTTTTCTTCTAGGGGTGTCATCTACCCTTATGTAATTATATAACTTTGTACCATCCTCCCCTTTTCCTCCTTTTATTAATGAGAATTATGCAGTAGAGGATTCCCCTACTATTTGCCAATAAAAAAATTAAAGAAACATCACTGGAAAGTTTTTTTACTTCATTTAAATTCCTTAGTCATGTGTTGAAATGTTGGGAGATTAAAGTTCATGCTTTGTTCGCATACGGTGGAGGTGACCATGGTAGCACTACAAAAAAAGACACATCCGTGACATTATGGCCCGAACGAAAAAAATTGTCATGGTTATTGTGATGCCCCTGATTCAATCGTGCACTAATCATACACGCAAACATGCATGATCAAGATCAGAGACTCACGGGAAGATATCACAACACAACTCTACGACACAAAGGATAAACATCAGTATTTATATTACAAGCCAGGGGCCATGAGGACCCGAATACATAAGTCATCAAGAAAATATTATCTGAGTACATACATAGTTAGACAAGTTTGCCTTAAGAAGGCTGAGCAAAACAACGCCACTAGATCGAAAGGCGAGGCCTCCTGCCTGGGACCTCTGGACTACTCCTGGTCGTCGGTCTCCACGTAGTACGCTCCACTCGGGGGACCTCCATCTGCAGCACCATCGTCTGTTGCGAACATCCGGGTCGAAGGAAAAAGGGGTAGCAAAGCAACCGTGAGTACTCATCCAAAGTACTCGCAAGACTTACATCAGATCTACACTACATATGCATCGGTATCAATAAAAGGGGTAGTATATGTGGACTAAACTGCAGAATACCAGAATAAGGGGGAAGAACCTAATCCTATCGAAGACTACGTCTTCTAGCAGCCACCATCTTGAAGCAGTAGAAGAGAGTAGCTGGTATAGAACATGTGTCAACGTATAGCAATGATCCTACCCAGAGATCCTCTCATCGTCTCCCTATGAGAGAGCGATCACTGATAACCCACAAGTATAGGGGATCGCAACAGTTTTCGAGGGTAGAGTATTCAACCCAAATTTATAGATTCCACACAAGGGGAGCTAAAGAATATTTGCAAGTATTAGCAGTTGAGTTGTCAATTCAACCACACCTGGAGATTAAATATCAGTAGCACAGTGATCAGTAGCACAGTAATATGATAGTTTTGATAGCAGTGGTAACAGTAGCGGTAGCAGTAACAGTGATAGCAATGATTTTGTAGCAAGTGCAACAGTAGCAACAACAGTAGTAACTTAGCAAAAACAATATGTGGAAAATTCATAGGCATTGGATCGGCGAATTCGTTGGATGATATTCATCATATAACAGTCATAACCTAGGGCGATACAGAACTAGCTCCAGTTCATAAATATAATGTAGGCATGTATTCCGTAAATAGTCATACGTGCTTATGAAAAGAACTTGCATGACATCTTTTGTTCTACCCTCCCATGGCAGCGGGGTCCATAAGGAAACTAAGGGATATTAAGGCCTCCTTTTAATAGAGAACCGGAACAAAGCATTAACACATAGTGAATACATGAACTCCTCAAACTATGGTCATCACCGGAAAGTATCTCGACTATTGTCACTCCGGGGTTTACGGATCATAACACATAGCAGGTGCATATAATTTGCAAGATCGGGTCTAGAACATAGATATAATGGTGAAAATATAAACGATTCAGATCTGAAATCATGGCACTCGGGCCCTAGTGACAAGCATTAAGCATGGCAAAGTCATAGCAACATCAATCTCTGAACATAGTGGATACTAGGGATCAAGCCCTAACAAAACTAACTCGATTACATGATGAATCTCATCCAACTCCTCACCAACCAGCGAGCCTACGAAGGAATTACTCACTCCCGGTGGGGAGCATCATGGAATTGGCGATGAAGGAGGGTTGGTGATGATGAAGATCAAAGATGCCCCTCTCCGGAGCCCCAAACGGACTCCAGATCTGGCCTCCCGATGAAGATCAGGAGGTGGCGGCAGCTCCGTCTCGTGAAACATGATAATTCTTCCTCCCTGATTTTTCTCTCCAAATATAGGTATTTAAGGAGTCGGAATCAGGGTCTGCAGGGCCACCAGGTGGGCACAACCCACCTGGGCGCGCCTGGGCGTGCCCTGGTGGGTTGTGCTCACCCAGGGGGGCCCCTCCGGTGGTTCTTGGCTCCAGTATTTTTTCTTTTATTGTAAAATAAATCTCCAAAAAGTTTCGTTCCATTATGAGAACTTTTATTTCTGCACAAAAACAACACCATGGTAGTTCTGCTGAAAACATCGTCAGTCCGGGTTAGTTTCATTCAAATCATGCAAATTAGAGTCCCAAACAAGAGCAAAAGCATTAGGAAAAGTAGATACGACAGAGACGTATCAGCTCCCCCAAGCTTAAACCTTTGCTTGTCCTCAAGCAATTCAGTTGATAAACTGAAAGTGAAAAAGAAAAACTTTGACGAACTCTTTTGTTCTTGTTTACATAAATAAGCTTAAGTAGCACCCACGTTTTTAGCAAAGATCATGACTAACCATGTCAACAATAACTCTTAGAAATTATAATAACTCATATCAATGGCATAAGCAACTAGCAAGCAATAATAAGATATCGCAAATGACAACACTTCGTCAAAACAACCATGATATAATATGACAATAGTGGTATCTCGCTAGCCCTTTCTGAGACCGCAAAACATAAATGCAGAGCACCTCCAAAGTTCAAGCAGCGACTAAACATTGTAATTCATGGTAGAAAAGATCCAGTCATGATGCATTCAACATTAACTATACAAAATGCATGAGGATGATAATAGTGCTCTCAGATCTGGCACTTGTTTGTGAAGGTGATGATGCAACATAAAGTTAAATATATAGTCCCTTCGCAGAGGGAAGCAGGGATTTGCAGAGGTGCCAGAGCTCGAAGCTTAAATCAGAGATAAATGAAATTTTGGGAAATGCACCCTTCTTGTTTACGTCACGACCAAAAGTTATCAATATCTTCCATGCTAAACACATTAGTGGCGGTTCCCAAGCAATAAAAGTAAAGGTTTACTCCCCCTCCACCAACAAACACACTCCACGGCTAGCCGAATCCACGGGTACCGTCCATACCAACAACAATCCTGGGGGAGTTTTGTTTAGTTATTTGTAATTTTTTATTTTGGGACTGGGAATCCCTATTACCGCCCCTCTCGTGCAAGGACGAGTGAATAAACACTCATCATGAGAATAACCTACTTAGCATGGAAGATACTGACTACCCCCTGTCGCTCCATGAACAATCCAGGCACACAAAAACAGATGTTCATTTGAAATTTTAGAGGTGGCACATGCAAATTTACTTAGAATGGCAGGGTAATACCGCATATAGGTAGATATGGCGGACTCGTCTGGAATAACTTTGGGTTTTGGGATTTTGATGCACAAGCAGTATTTTCGCTTAATACAGGCGAAGGCTAGCAAATAGGTTGAGAAGAGGCCAGCTAGAGAGCGAAAACGGTCACGAACATGCATTATGCATAATAAACATTCAATACTAGCATGAGTAGGATATGAACACCATGAACATAATTACCATAGAGGCTATGTTGGTTTTGATTCAACTACATGCATGAACATGTGCCAAGTCAAGCCACTTGAAACATTCAGAGGAGGATACCATATCTTCATACTACATCACAATCATTTTAATGCATGTTGCCATCCAAGATAAATCATTATCCACTCCTAGCTACTTAAGCATGGCATAAGAAACTATAATCTCTAATTGTCATTGCAAACATGTTTGATCACAATATGCTGAATCAAGGATACTAGGTTAAACATATTTACAAAAACAGAACAAGTTGATTTCATACCCGTTTCTCTCTGCCACAGTCACTTCATCAAATATTGTCATTATTGCCTTTTACTTGCATGACCAAATGGTATGAAAATGATAATAGTGCAAGAGTGCCGTGGACTAAGCTGGAATCTGCAAACATTTTATTCAAAAGGAGAAGACAAGGTAATTTGGGCTCTTTGTTAGATCAATAATAATGCATATGAGAGCCACTCAACATTTTCATCGTGGTCTTCTCCTCGGTATGACTCAACAAAAGAAAAGAATTTCAGAGAAACACACTGAAATATTTTTGGAGTTTTTAGTTTTTCTTGAAGAAAGCAAACTAAAGAGAAAGAAAAACAAAGACAAGAAAAATTATTTACACGAGAGAGCTCCCAACAAGCAAAAGAAGAACAAGGAAATCTTTTTGGGGTTTCTTTTTAATACTACAACTAACTAAGCTAGAAAGAAAAACCGAAAAGAAGCAAGGAACATTTTTTTTTGATTTTCTCAAAGTTTTTCAAACACACACGAAGAAAGCAAGAAAATAAATCTAGCATGGATAATACAATGAAAAAGTGTGAACACCGACAACTGGAATGAAATGTGTGAACATGAATGTAATGTCGGTGGAAATACGTACTCCCCCAAGCTTAGGCTTTTGGCCTAGCTTGGTAATCACCACTCGTAGTAGCCGTCTGGTCCTATGTTAAAGTGTTGTGGTGCGGGTACCTGAGCGTCCCACTCCTGAGGTTCCTCCTCAGCAGCTGCCTGGTTATTCGGGTAAGCAATGATGTCCTCAGGCATGATCTTGTATCCGCCCCTGGCAATAGAATCAAACAAAGCAGGTGCAGGCAACGGAATAATATCACGGGAATCCACACTGAAAACCAGGTTGTAAAGAATATTATGAAGAGGGTCAACATTATCAGTAAACTGGTGATCCACCATCGCCTGGTGATCTAGATAAACCTTGGACAGAGGAAAATCATGCTGGTGTATCTGAACGTTAAAGTGACTCGCTAAGCGAGTAGCATAAATACCACCATGAATTTTGCCCTTGTTTCTGTTAAGGTGCAAACGACGTGCAATAATAGCCCCTAGGCTAAAGGTGTTATCACCGTATAGTGCACGGCATAAGATGGCGAAGTCAGGAGCACTGAGTGCACCAAGCTTCTCTCTAGTAGTTAAACACTTAGCGATGAATAGAGCAAAGTAATGCACAGAAGGAAACTGCAAACTAGTGGCGGTGACCCTCGATACGCCTCTCTCATCTCCCACTGACAGAGTACGATAAAAGTCCTCAAACTCTGCAGGTCTAGGCTCTCTAATTTCCCCGTCAGAAGGGATCAAGCATACATCGCAAAAATCAGTGAGTGGCATTTGACGGGTTTCAGCATATAAGTTAAACTGCACCTCAGGGGGGTTATTCCTACTCAGAAAATGAAAACTTAGCACAAAGGAATTTGTAAGGAGATGGTATTGTTCACACTCAGTTGCGATGAAGTCGGTAAGCCCAGCATTAGCAGCGAATTGTGCGAACTCTTGATGGATCCTGTCCCCATCCATGATGGGAATATGTGGCCATTCGCACGACCGCACCTCCGCTCTTCTCGGAGTGTTGAGGTCAGTGTCCGAGGATTCCCCAATGACTCCTTCAGCATTTTTCTTGGAGGCAAACTTCCTAAAGAAACTCATCTTATTCCAATAGATAAAAATTCTGAAAATTTTAGTCCACAAAATTTTTGTCAACAAAACTTCATAAGATTGATAGCAGCTACTCATAAGGCGGCATAGAGGCCATATTAAGCATTCAAACTACTTAGAACTCTAAGAATTCAACATGCAAGCTCATCTACAGCAGCACCAAGAGTAGCTAATTATTCAAAATATAATCCACTAAAGCAAAAACTAATTGGAGCAATGGAGGAGTCACACACAAAGTAGCAATCCCGCAAAACAGTTTCGGAAATGGAGCTTTGAGCAAAGAGATCGAAATCCGCGGGTTTGAAAGCAAGAACACGAGAGAGAGAGAGAGCTATGGTGAATTTTTTCTGTAGGTAGGAGAAGGAATGGGCTGAAGAGATAAGTGAGCGGACCCACGTGGGGACCACAACCCACCAGGGCGCGCCTGGAGTTGCTAACGCGCCCAGGTGGGTTGTGCCCACCTGGTGCACCCCCTCTGAAGTTATTTGCATTAAAAATTCAAAAATATTTAGAAAAAATCGTATTAAATTTTCAGGGCATTATGAGAACTTTTTTTGTGTCATTTTTTATTGCACAGGAAAATCAGAAAACAGACAAAACATGGCATTTTATTTTATTTAACTAAGAAAAACAGAAAGCAAAAGGTAGGGACAAAAGGTTGTGCCTACTAGATTCATCGACTTCATACCTCTCAAAAATGATCCATTAATAAGGTTGATCAAGTCTTATTAACAATCACTTACGATTAGCATGAAACTGAAGAACTTTCATAAAACACTAACTTACCTCAACGGGGATATGCATATCCCCAACACTAAGCATTTCATATTTCTTTTTGGCAGTAGGTAGAGGTAGTTGAAAACTTCCAATAGTGAGTGTCGGAGATTTTTCAATAACATTAATACCATTCACTTGGAATTGTTTCTTCAGAAAGTGCACCGTATGCTCATTGCCATTGATATGAAAAGTGACCTTGCTTTTATTGCAATCAATAACAGCCCCTGCAGTATTCAAGAAGGGTCTACCAAGGATAATCGACATGTTGTCATCCTCGGGCATCTCAAGTATAACAAACCCAGTCAAGATAGTAACATTTGCAACAACAACGGGCACATCCTCACAAATACCGATAGGTATGGCAGTTGATTTGTCAGCCATTTGTAAAGATATTTCAGTAGGTGTGAGTTTATTCAAATCAAGTCTTTTATATAAGGAGAAAGGCATAAAACTAACACCAGCTCCTAGATCACATAAAGCAGTTTTGACATAATTTCGTTTGATGGAGCAAGGTATATTTGGTATTCCCGGATCTCCAAGTTTTTAAGGTACTCCACCCTTAAAATAGTAATTAGCAAGCATGGTGGAGATTTCAGCTTCAGGTATCTTTCTTTTATTAGTGATGATGTCTTTCATGTATTTTGCATAAGGGGCCATCTTTAAAATATTAGTCAAGCGAGTACGCAAAAAGATTGGCCTAATCATTTCAGCAAAGCGTTCAAATTCTTCATCATCTTTTTTCTTAGTTGATTTGGGTGGAAATGGCATGGGTTTCTGAACCCATGGCTCTCTTTCTTTACCATGTTTCCTAGCAACAAAGTCTCTTTTATCATATCTTTTATTTTTAGGTTGTGGGTTATCAAGATCAACAGTTGGTTCTATTTCAACATCATTATCCGGTTGTTTATCATTTTCTGGTTGAGTATCTTCATGAACGTCATCATTTTCATTTTCATTATCATTAGGTGGATGTTCATTACCAGACTGAGTTTCAGCATCAGAAACAGAGACATCATTGTTGTCTTTAGGTAATTTTTCTTTCTCAAGTTCACTAGAGGTATGCAAAGTCCTATCATTTTTCTTCTTCTTTTTCTTTTTAGAAGGACCAGGTGCATCAGTATTAATTCTTTGTGAATCTTGTTCAATTATTTTAGGGTGTCCATCAGGATAAAGTGGTTCCCGAGTCATTCTACCTCCTCTAGTTACTACTCTAATAGCATGATCATTCATATTATTATTCATTTCATCAAGCAATTCTCTTTGAGATTTAGCAACTTGTTCTAACTGGGTTTGAACCATAGAGGCATGTTTTCCTACACCTCTAACATCATTGGAGATTCTAAATAACAAGTCACTCAAGCGGGCAATCATATCAGAATTATATTTCAATTATTTCATAACATTGGCATTAAAGTGACCTTGTTTCATAATGTAGTTGTCAAACTCGTATAAGCACTGACTAGGATGTTTATTATAAGGGATATCACCTTCATCAAACTTTAATAAAGAATTTACCTCTACCACTGTGGAGGTGGTGTATTTAGTCCATGTATTTCTTCAATAGGTGGTAAATTCTTAACATCCTCTGCTTTAATACCTTTTTCCTTCATACTTTTCTTTGCCTCTTGCATATCTTTAGGACTGAGATATAAGATACCCCTCTTCTTCGGAGTGGGTTTAGGCGGTGGTTCAGGAAGATTCCAATCATCATATTTTTTCAATATATTATTCAATAATTCCTCAGCTTGTCCAATAGTTCGTTCCCTGAAAACACAACCAACACAACTATCTAGGAAGTCCCTAGAAGCATCGGGTAGTCCATTATAGAAGATATCAAGTATTTCATTTTTCTTAAGTGGATGATCAGGCAAAGCATTAAGCAATTGGAGAAGCCTCCCCCATGCTTGTGGGAGACTCTCTTCTTAAATTTGCACAAAGTTAAATATTTCCTGTAAGGTAGCTTCTTTCTTATGAGCAGGAATTTTTTTTCCAGAGAAGTAGTAAATCATATCCTGGGGACTATGCACACAACCAGGAGCAAGAGTATTGTACCATATCTTAGCATCACCCTTTAATGAGAATGGAAATAATTTGAGAATATAATAGTAGCGAATTTTCTCATCATGAGCAAAAAGGGTGGCTATATCATTTAACTTAGTAAGATGTGCCACTACAGTTTTAGTTTCATAACCATGGAAAGGATCAGATTCAACCAGAGTAATTAACTCTGGGTCAACAGAGAATTCATAATCCTTATCAGTAACAAAGATAGGTGAGGTAGCAAACTGAGGATCACATTTCATTCTAGCATTCAAAGATTTTTCTTTCAGTTTGCATAATAATTTCTTTAGATAATCTCTATCATTGCAAGCAAGAAAATCTCTAGCTGTCTCCTCATCCATAACATAACCTTCAAGTACCTTAGGCAATTCATATCTAGGAGCGCTAGGTCTAACAGGTGTTTCAAGATTTTCAGTTTCAAGTACTTCATCAGTTTCAGTGATCTCATCAGTTTCAATAATTTCATTCTCTTTAGCTATAGCAATTTGTTCATCAAGAAATTCACCTAGTGGCACATTATCATCAAGCAAGGTACTAGCATAATCATGAGTAGCATTCGTAGTAGAAGTAGCATCATTAGTAACTTACGACATATCCGGATTAACAACATGTGGTGGTGTTGCAAGTCTACTCAAAATAGAAGGTGAATCAAGCGCAGAGCTAGATGGCAGTTCCTTACCTCCCCTCGTCTTAGAGGGAAAAATCTTAGTCTTGGTATCCTTCAAATTCTTCATAGTGATAGATAGATAATAATCCCAAGTGACTCAACAAATATAGCTATGCTCCCCAGCAACGGCGCCAGAAAAAGGTCTTGATGACCCACAAGTATAGTGGATCGCAATAGTTTTTGATGGTAGAGTATTCAACCCAAATTTATAGATTCAACACAAGGGGAGCCAAAGAATATTTGCAAGTATTAGCAGTTAAGTTGTTAATTCAACCACACCTGGAGATTAAATATCTGCAGCATAGTGATCAGTAGCACAGTAATATGATAGTTTTGATAGCAGTGGTAACAGTAACAGTGATAGCAATGATTTTGTAGCAAGTGCAACAGTAGCAACACCAGTAGTAACTTAGCAAAAACAATATGTGGAAAATTCATAGGCATTGGATCGGTGAATTCATTAGATGATATTCATCATATAACAGTCATAACCTAGGGCGATACAGAACTAGCTCCAGTTCATAAATATAATGTAGGCATGTATTCTGTAAATAGTCATACGTGCTTATGAAAAGAACTTGCATGACATCTTTTGTCCTACCCTCCCGTGGCAGCGGGGTCCATAAGGAAACTAAGGGATATTAAGGCCTCTTTTAATAGAGAACTGGAACAAAGCATTAACACATAGTGAGTACATGAACTCCTCAAACTATGGTCATCACCGGAAAGTATCCCACTATTGTCACTCCGGGGTTTGCGGATCATAACACATAGCAGGTGCATATAACTTGCAAGATTGGATCTAGAACATAGATATAATGCTGAAAACATAAACAGTTCAGATATGAAATCATGGCACTCAGGCCCTAGTGACAAGCATTAAGCATGGCAAAGTCATAGCAACATCAATCTCTGAACATAGTGGATACTAGGGATCAAGCCCTAACAAAACTAACTCGATTACATGATGAATCTCATCCAACTCCTCACTGACCAGCGAGCTTACGATGGAATTACTCACTCCCGGTGGGGAGCATCATGGAATTGGCGATGAAGAAGGGTTGGTGATGACGAAGATCAAAGATTCCCCTCTTCGGAGCCCCAAACGGACTCCAGATCTGGCCTCTCGATGAAGAACAGGAGGTGGCGGCGGCTCCATCTCGTGAAACGCGATAATTCTTCCTCCCTGATTTTTCTCTCCAAATATAGGTATTTAAGGAGTCGGAATCAGGTTCTGCGGGGCCACCACGTGGGCACAACCCACCTAGGCGCGCCTGGAGGGGGGGCACCCTGGTGGGTTGTGCTCGCCCAGGGCCCCCCTCCGGTGGTTCTTGGCTCCAGTATTTTTCTTTTATTGTAAAATAAATCTCCAAAAAGTTTCGTTCCATTCCGAGAACTTTTATTTCTGCACAAAAACAACACCATGGTAGTTCTGCTGAAAACAACGTCAGTCCGGGTTAGTTTCATTCAAATCATGCAAATTAGAGTCCAAAACAAGAGCAAAAGCGTTAGGAAAAGTAGATACGACAGAGACGTATCAATCACCGGGTTGTATTTGTCACTTATCTGTGTGTGTTTTATCAAGTATCCGGTTTTAGTTGTAAGAGGTCAGAATACAACTCCAAGTCGTCTTGTTACCGTGGACACGACTATTCGAATAGACTAACTTCCCTGTAGGGGTGCAGCACATTACCCGATACGCTCAATCACCTCTGGCCGGACACACTTTCCTGGGTAATGCCCGGCCTCGGAAGATCAACACGTCGTAGTCCTACCTAGGCTCTCTAGAGAGGTCATCACGCCGGTCTACATCCTAAGTGCTCAGGGGTCTTGGGCCATCGCCCTTTGCACTCATGCACGTTGCGTGACTGGCCGAGGTCCAGTCCTGGCTACCTCTTTATACAAAGCAGGTGCTTACGCGGACCATCGCAACGCTCAGCCCACATCTCTGAACTATGACATCTGGATCGCTTTCGGAAGCAACGTACGACGCCGAGTGCCCATAATTCATCCCACGTGGCGGTTAGTGCGAAAAGGCCAGCGGCCAGCTCAGATCAAAATACCCAATCTCGTTAAGTGTGTTATTAAGAAATAACCGCGGACACCGACCAGGGACCAAGCCCACCTCTCTCCTAGGTGTCTCAACCTGCCCTATTGTTCCGCCACAAAGAATCACTCAGGGGGGCGTCGGGAACCCAAGCCCACCACTACCTGGATGGAACCACATGTCCCTTCAGGCCCCACTTCCGAACAGTATCAAGTGTTATAGTAGTATGTAGTATATATCCGTGATCACCGCCCAAAGGGATTGCCGCCCGATAGTATAGCATGGCAGACGGACTAGAATGTAGGGTCGCTGATGGTATACTAGCAAACCTATACTAAGCATATAGGATAACAGGAAAGTATCAACAGTAGTAGCAAGGACAGGCTATGCAGTAGTATAGGATCAAAATAAGACAGTATCAGTAACTCTACTCTAATGCAAGTAGTAGAGGGAAAGAATAGGCAGTATCGGAATGATCAAGGGGTTTTTGCTTGCCTGGAAGCTCTGTCGGGAAGGAAGGGTCGTCGACGTCGTAGTCGTACTGGGGGTCGGGCGGTCTTGGGGTCTACCAAAAGAAGAGAGAAGAGGGGGGAAACAGATAAATAACAGAGCAAACAAATGCAGCACAATGCATGTCATGGCAGTATGTGGCGACGGTATACTCTAACGCATCCCTAGGCATCTTAAAAGGAGAGGGAAAACATCTGGAAATGTTTTCCCAGCTCCAGGTGATTTTTGGTATTTTGGTCCGGTGGGATGTCAATGTTCGCTATGTTAGAGGGGCGTGGCAGGCATACGGATAGCATAAACGGATTCGTTATATTTTTCTGAGCGACTTTCATATATAAATTATTTTAATCCGAGTTACAGTTTAATTTATATGATTTTCCAAAGTTTTAAATGATTTTCTAATTTTCTGGAATTATTAATATTTCGAAAATAAAATAGCAAAAGGCTAAACGTACCCAAAAGTGTACCCAGCAGAAGCTTACAAGTGGGTCCAGGGGGTCCAAGTTGACCACAGTCAACTGTACAGTCAGCAGTCAACAGGGTTGACTGTTGACTGGTCAACTGACACATGGGGCCACCCTTGTCATTGGCTATTAGGTTAATTAATTAGCTAATTAGGTTAATGAACTAATTTATTAATTAAATAATAATTTATTTAGTTTACTTTAATTATTATTATTATTATTATTTTATTTATTTATTTATTCTTTTCTTTCTCTTTCTTTAATAAAAGGCGTGGGCCCTATGTGGCACTGGCCCAGGCCACGGCTGGGCACGCGCGCGTGCGCACGGCGCATGTCGGCTGTGGGCGGCAGCAGCCGCGGGTGGCGGCGAGCCCGGGCGCGAGGCCGGCAGCGGCGGCGGCCAGTGGCGAGCGGGGCGAGGGCGCGGCAGGGGAGTGCGGGCGGCGCGCTGGCTTGCAAAGGCGGGCGCGGTGGGCGATAGCAGAGCATGCGGCAGGGAGGCTACGCGCGGGCGGTTAGTGGCAGCGGACTGGCCAAGGCGGGCGCGGCCAGGAGCACCAGGCCGCAGGGCGGCGCGTGCGGGCAAGGCAGGGGGCGCGCGAGCACGTGGCAGGGGGCGCACGAGCACGCGGCCGGGCGCCCGGCGCGTGGCAGGAGCGAGGCAGGGGGTGCGGCGGGGCGCGGCGGGCGCGGGGGCGTGCGGCACAATAGCGGTTGTTGGAAATATGCCCTAGTAGCAATAATAAATTGTTTATTATCATATTTCCCTGTTCATGATAATCGTTTATTTTCCATGCTATAATTGTATTGACCGGAAACTCAAATGCATGTGTGGATACATAGACAACAACATATCCCTAGTAAGCCTCTACCAGACTAGCTCGTTGATCAAAGATGGCTATGGTTTCCTAGTCATAGAGATGAGTTGTCATTTGGTAACGGGATCACATCATTAGGAGAATGATATGATGGACAAGACCGAAACTATGAACGTAGCATATGATCGTATCAAGTTTATTGCTATCATTTTCTGCATGTCAAGTATATGTTCCTATGACCATGAGATCATGCAACTCACTGACACCGGAGGAATACCTTGTGTGTCCCAAATGTCGCAACGTAACTGGGTGACTATAAAGGTGCTCTACAGGTATCTCCGAGGGTGTCTGTTGAGTTGGCATGGATCAAGACTGGGATTTGTCACTCCGTATGACGGAGAGGTATCTCTGGGCCCTCTCGGTAATACAGCATCACAATGAGCTTGCAAGCAATGTGACTAATGGGTTAGCCACGGGATATTGTATTACGGAACGAGTAAAGAGACTTGTAGGTAACGAGATTGAACTAGGTATGGAGATACCGACCATCGAATCTCGGGCAAGTAACATATCGATAGACAAAGGGAACTGCAAATGGGATTAGCGGAATCCTTGACATCAAGGTTCGACCGATAAGATCTTCGTAGAATATGTGGGAACCAATATGGACATCCAGGTCCCACTATTGGTTATTGACCGTAGAGGTGTCTCGGTCATGTCTGCATAGTTCTTGAACCTGCAGGGTCTACACATTTAACGTTTGGTGATGATATAAGTATAGTTGAGTTGTTTTGGTGGTAACCGAAGGTTGTTCGGAGTCCCAGATGAGATCCCAAACATGACAAGGAACTCCGAAATGGTCCGAAGGTGAAGATCGATATATAGGATGAAGGGAATTGGAGTCCGGAAGTGTTCCGGGGGTACCGAGTTATGACTAGGAGTACCGAAAGGGGTTTCAGGGGCCCCGACAAGTGTTGGGGGGCCTCATGGGCCAAGGGAGGCAGGCACACCAGCCCACTAAGGGGCTGTCCACCCCCCTCACCTCAGCTCACAATCACCAGAGGGTTGGTGCGCCCCCTAGGGCTGCCTCCCCCTTGCTTGGGGGGCAAGGCACCTAGGGGGCCACCCAAAACCCATCTAGGGTTGCCCTTGTGGCTGCCGCCCCCCTAGGGAAACCCTAGGGAGCCTCCTCCCCACCTTCCCCCTATATATAGAGGGGTAGAGGGAGGGTAACCGCACCTATCTATGCCACGGCGCTGCCCTCCCTCTCCCTCGTAGCCCTCTTTCTCTTCGTAGTGCTTAGCGAAGCTCTGCTGAGATTCCACCACCACCACCGCCACCACGCCGTCGTGCTGCTGGAGGACTCGAGCTACTACTTCACCATCGCTCGCTGGATCGAGGAGGTGAAGGCGTCATGAAGCCGTACGTGTGTTGAACACGGAGGCGCCGTCCGTTCGGCACTTGGATCGGGAGTTCGCGGGACGGATCGTGATTGGATCGCGAAGACGTTCGACTACATCAACCGCGTTTCTTAACGCTTCCGCTTAGAGATCTACAAGGGTATGTAGATCCAATCTCTCCTCTCGTAGATGTTGATCTCCTAGATTGATCTTGGTGAGCATAGGAATTTTTTTGTTTCCCATGCAACGTTCCCCAACAGTGGCATCATGAGCTAGGTCTATGCGTAGATGACATCATGAGTAGAACACAAAGGAGTTTGTGGGCGTTGATATTCAGATTGCTTCCTTCCTTGGTCTTTCCTTGATTCGGCGGTATTGTGGGATGAAGCGGCCGAGACCAACTTTACATGTCCACGTACATGAGACCGGTTCCATCGACTGACATGTGACTTTTTTGCATAAGATGGCTGGCGGGTGTCTGTCTCTCCCACCTTAGTTGAATCAGATTCGACAAAGGCGGTCCTTGTAGAAGGTTAAATAGCAACTTGCATATCACCATTGTGGCTTTGCGTAGGTAAGAATCGTTCTTGCTAGATACCCATAGCAGCCACGTAAAACATGCAACAACAATTAGAGGACGTCTAACTTATTTTTGCAGGGTATGTTGTGATATGATATGGCCAAAGACATGATGAAATATATTTGATGTATGAGATGATCATGTTTGTAATAGTTTATATCGACTTGCATGTCGATGCATACGGCAACCAGCAGGAGCCATAGGGTTGTCTTTAATTATTGTATGACCTGCATGTCAATCATTAAGCGATATGTAATGCTTTACTTTATCGCTAAGCGGTAGCAATAGTAGTAGAAGCATGGTTGGTGTGACAACCCTGATGGCGGCATGATGATGGAGGTCATGATGATGGAGATCATGGTGTCATGCCGATGACGATGGAGATCATGCCGGTGCTTTGGAGATGGAGATCAAAAGCAGAAGTTGATGGCCATATCATGTCACTTATGATTTGCATGTGATGTTAATCCTTTTATGCATCTTATTTTGCTTAGGACGACGGTAGCATTATAAGGTGATCCCTCACTAAAATTTCAAGATAAAATTGTGTTCTCCCCAAGTGTGCACCGTTGCGAAAGTTCGTCGTTTCGAAGCACCACGTGATGATCGGGTGTGATAGACTCTACGTTCACATACAACGGGTGCAAGTTAGTTTTGCACATGCGGAACACTTGGGTTAAACTTGACGAGCCTAGCATGTACAGACATGGCCTCGGAACACAAGAGACTGAAAGGTCGAAGACGAGTCATATAGTAGATATGATCAACATAGAGATGTTCAGCATTGAAACCACCTCATCTCACGTGATGATCGGACTTGGGTTGGTGAATTTGGATCGTGTTACACTCGGACAACCGGAGGGATGTTGATTTGAGTGGGAGTTCTTAGGTAATATGATTAATTGAACTCATTATCATGAACAATAGTCTAAGTTATCTTTGCAAATTTATGTTGTAGATCAATGGCTCGCGCAGTAGCTCCCCTGAATTTCAATGCGTTCCTAGAGAAAGACTAAGTTGAAAGATATTGTAAGCAATTATGCAGACTAGGGCCGTAGTCTGAGGATTGTCCTCACTGCTGCACAGAAGGCTTATGTCCTTGATGCACCGCTCGGTGTGCCAACCCCTCTAGCATTGTCTGTAGATGTTGTGAACATCTGGCAGACACGTTCTGATGACTACTTGATAGTTTAGTGTGCCATGCTTTACGGCTTAGAATCGGGGCTGCAAAGGCATTTTTGAACGCCATGGAACATATGAGATGTTCCAAGAGCTGAAATTGGTATTTCAGGCTCATGCCCGTGTTCAGAGGTATGAGACCTCTGACAAGTTCTTTGCCTACAAGATGGAGGAGAATAGCTCAGGCAGTGAGCATGTGCTCAGAATGTCTGGGTGCTACAATCGCTTGAATCAAGTGGGAGCTAATCTTCCAGATAAGATAGTGATTGACAGAGTTCTCCAGTCACTATCACCAAGCTACTAGAGCTTCATGATGAACTATAACATGCAAGGGATGGAGATGATCCTGGAGCTGTTCGCGGTGCTTAAGGCCGCGAAGGTAGAAATCAAGAAGGAGCATCAAGTGTTGATGGTTAACAAGACCACTGGTTTCAAGAAGGGCAAGGGCAAGAAGGAAAACTTCATGAATGGCAAGCCAGTTGCCACTCCAGTGAAGAAACCCAAGGTTGAACCCAAACCCGAGACTAAGTGCTTCTATTGTAAGGGTAACGGCCACTAGTAGCGGAACTACCCCAATAGATAAGAAGGCTGGCAACTTCAACAAATGTATATTTGATATACATGTTATTGATGTGTACCTTACTAGTACTCCTAGTAGCACCTGGGTATTAGATAACGGTTCAGTTGCTAATATTGGTAACTCAAAACAAAAGCTGCGGAATAAACGGAGACTAGCTAAGGGCGAGGTAACGATGTGTGTTGGAAGTGTTTCCAAGGTTGATGTGATCACCATTGCATGCTCCCTCTACCTTTGAGATTAGTGTTGAACCTAGATAAATGTACTTTGGTGTCTGCATTGAGCATGAACATGATTAGATCGTGTTTATTGCAATACGGTTATTCATTTAAGTCAAAGAATAATGGTTATTCTGTTTACATGAATAATACCTTCTATGGTCATGCACCCAATGTGAATGGTTTATTGAATCTCGATCGTAGTGAGACACATGTTCATAACATTGATGCCAAAAGATGTAGAGTTGATAATGATAGTACCACTTTCTTGTGGCACTGCCGCTTAGGTCATATTGGTGTAAAGCGCATGAAGAAACTCCATGCTGATGGACTTTTGGAGTCACTTGATTTTGAATCACTTGACACATGTGATACGTCTCCAACGTATCTATAATTTTTGATTGTTCCATGCTGTTATATTATCATTCTTGGATGTTTTACAATCATTTTATAGAACTTTATATCATTTTTTGGGACTAACCTATTGACATAGTGCCTAGTGCCAGTTGCTGTTTTTGCTTGTTTTTTACTTCGCAGAATATCAGTACCAAACGGAGTCCAAACGCAGTAAAACTTTTTGGAGAATTTTTTTGGACCAGAAGACACAAGATGGGCCAAAGAAGTACCAGAGGGGAGGCCCGAGGGGAGCACAACCCCCAGGGCGCGCCCTGGTGGGTTGTGCCCACCTCGGTGGCCTCCTGCACCGCCTCTTTGCTCTATAAATACCCCAATATTCCAGAAACCCTAGGGGAGTTGACGAAAAACAATTCCAGCCGCCGCAAGTTCCAGAACCACGAGATCCAATCTAGACACCATCACGGAGGGGTTCATCATCCTCATTGGTGCCTCTCCGATGATGCATGAGTAGTTCATCATAGACCTACGGGTCCGTAGGTAGTAGCTAGATGGCTTCTTCTCTCTTTTTGATTCTCAATACAATGGTCTCTTGGAGATCTATTTGATGTAACTCTTTTTGTGGTGTGTTTATTGGGATCTGATGAACTTTGAGTTTATGATCAGATCTATATCCATGAAAGTTATTTGAGTTTCTTTGATCTCTTATATGCATGATTAATTATAGCCCCGTATTTCTTCTTCGAATCTTTGGTTTAGTTAGGCCAAATAGATCGATTTTTCTTGCCATGGGAAGAGGTGCTTTGTGATGGGTTCGATCGTGCGGTGTTCTTTCCCAGTGACAGAAGGGGCAGCAAGACACGCATGTATCGGTGCTATTAAGGATAACAAGATGGGGGCTATTCCTACATGAATAGATCTCGTCTACATCATGTCATCATTCTTATTGCATTACTCTGTTTCTCCATTAACTTAATACACTAGATGCATGCTGGATAGCGGTCGATGTGTGGAGTAATAGTAGTAGATGCAGGCAGGAGTCGGTCTACTAATATTGGACGTGATGCCTATATAATGATCATCGCCTGGATATCGTCATAATTATTTGATGTTCTATCAATTGCCCAACAGTAATTTGTTTACCCACCGTTTGCTATTTTCTTGAGAGAAGCCACTAGTGAAATCTATGCCCCCCGGGTCTATTCTTTATCATATTTGCTTTGAGATCTATTTTTATTCGCTTTTATTTTCAGATATATTATTCCAAAAACCCAAAAATACCTTGCTGCACTTTTTCTTTACTTATTTTATTTCAAGTTTTATGAAGATCTATTTTTTCCAATCTATCACAATTTTTATCCCGTCAACTTGACAATTTCTGGCGCCGTTACCCGTAGGGGGATTGACAACCCCTCATAAGCGTCGGGTTGCAAGTATTTGTTCTTTGTGTGCAGGTACCATTTACATAGTGTTGCTTGGTTCTCCTACTGGATTGATACCTTGGTTTCATAACTGAGGGAAATATCTACCGTAGCTATACTACATCATCCCTTCCTCTTTGGGGAAATACCAACGTAGTTCAAGCGACATCAAAAGGAATTTCTGGCACCGTTGCCGGGGAGAAATCATCAACATCTATCAGGTTCCTAATCACAAATCTCACCTCCTTGCAATTTACATTATTTGCCATTTGCCTCTCGTTTTCATCTCCCCCACTTCACAAAAACTTGCCATTTCATTCGCCCTCTTTTTTTTCGTTTGTCGTTTTCTCGTCAGATCTGTTTTTGTGTGCAGTCTTGTTTGCGTAGTCACGATGACTCAAGAAAACACCAATACCTGAAGGAAATATGCCCTAGAGGCAATAATAAAGTTGTTATTTTATATTTCCTTATTCATGATAAAGGTTTATTATTCATGCTAGAATTGTATTGATCGGAAACTTAAATACATGTGTGAATACATAAACAAATACCGCGTCCCTAGTAAGCCTCTACTAGACTAGCTCGTTGATCAAAGATGGTTAAGGTTTCCTAACCGTAGACATGTGTTGTCATTTGATAACTGGATCACATCATTAGGAGAATGATGTGATGGACAAGACCCATCCGTTAGCTTAGCATATGATCGTTCAGTTTATTGCTATTGCTTTCTTAATGTCAAATACATATTCCTTCGACTATGAGATTACGCAACTCCCGGATACCGGAGGAATACCTTGTGTGCTATCAAACGTCACAACGTAACTGGGTGATCATAAAGATGCTCTACAGGTATCTCCGAAGGTGTTTGTTGAGTTGGCATAGATCGAGATTAGGATTTGTCACTCCGTGTATTAGAGAGGTATCTCTGGGCCCTCTTGGTAATACACATCATAAGAAGCCTTGCAAGCAAAGTGACTAAGGAGTTAGTTGCAAGATGATGTATTACGGAACGAGTAAAGAGACTTGCCCGTAACGAGATTGAACTAGGTATGAAGATACCGACGATCGAATCTCAGGCAAGTAACATATCGACGAACAAAGGGAATTACGTATGTTGTCATAAGGTTCGACCAATAAAGATCTTCATAGAATATGTAGGAGCCAATATGGGCATCCAGGTTCCGCTATTGGTTATTGACCGGAGAGGTGTGTCGGTCATGTCTACATAGTTCTCGAACCCGTAGGGTCCGCACGCTTAACGTTCGTTGATGATATAGTATTATATGAGTTATGTACGTTGGTAACCGATGTTGGGAAACGTATCATGCAATTTCAAAAAAATTCCTACGCTCACGCAAGATCTATCTAGGAGATGCATAGCAATGAGAAGGGGAGAGTGTGTCCACGTACCCTCGTAGACCGAAAGCAAAAGCGTTTGTTAACGCGGTTGATGTAGTCGAACTTCTTCTCGTTCTGACCGATCAAGCACCGAACGTACGGCACCTCCGAGTTCTGCACACGTTCAGCTCGATGACGTCCCTCGAACTCTTGATCCAGCAAAGTGTCAAGGGAGAGTTCTGTCAGCACAACAGCGTGGTGACGGTGATGGTGAAGTGATCCACGCAGGGCTTCACCTAAGCACTACGTGAATATGACCGGAGGCGTAAACTATGGAGGGGGGTGCCGCACACGGCTAACAATGTTTGATGTGTGTTCTAGGCGCCCCCTCCCCATGTATATATAGGTGGGAGGGGGAGGGGCACAGCCCTAGGGCGCCCCAAGTAGGAGGAATCCTACTTGGGGGCCTAGTCCAATTCGGCCCCCCCTTTCCATGTTTTCCGGAGAGGGAAGGAAGGGGGAAAGAGGAGGGAAGGAAGGGGGAGGCCGAATTGCCTCCCCTTCCTTCTCTCTTCCCCTTTTCCCTTCCCCTTCCTATTCATCCAGCAAGGGGGGCGCAGCAGCCCATGCTGGCTGCTGCGTTTCCCCTCTTGGCCCAATAGGCCCATATCTTTGCCGGGGGGTGCCCGGAACCCCTTCCGGTGACCCGATATGTACCCGGTACCCCCGGAACACTTTCGGTGTCCGAATACTATCGTCTTATATATGAATCTTTACCTCTCGACCATTTCGAGACTCCTTGTCATGTCCGTGATCTCATCCAGGACTCCGAACAACATTCGGTCACCAATCACATAACTCATATAATACAAAATCGTCATCGAACGTTCGTGCGGACCCTACGGGTTCGAGAACTATGTAGACATGACCGAGACACCTCTCCGGTTAATAACCAACAGCGGAACCTGGATGCTCATATTGGTTCCCACATATTCTACGAAGATCTTTATCGGTCGTACCGTAATGACAACATACGTTGTTCCCTTTGTCATCGGTATGTTACTTGCCCGAGATTCGATCGTCGGTATCTTCATACCTAGTTCAATCTCGTTACCAGCAAGTCTCTTTACTCGTTCCGTAATGCATCATCCCGCAACTAACTCATTAGTCACATTGCTTGCAAGGCTTCTTATGATGTGCATTATCGAGAGGGCCCAGAGATACCTCTTCGATACTCGGAGTGACAAATCCTAATCTTGATCTATGCCAACCCAACAAACACCTTCGGAGATACCTGTAGAGCATCTTTATAATCACCCAGTTACGTTGTAACGTTTGATAGCACACAAGGTATTCCTCCGGTATCCGGGAGTTGCATAATCTCATAGTCAAAGGAATATGTATATGACATGAAGAAAGCAATAGCAATAAAACTTAACGATCAATATGCTAAGCTAACGGATGGGTCATGTCCATCACATCATTCTCCTAATGATGTGATCCCGTTCATCAAATGACAACACATGTCTATGGTTAGGAAACTTAACCATCTTTGATTAACAAGCTAGTCTAGTAGAGGCTTACTAGGGACTCGGTGTTTTGTCTATGTATTCACACATGTATCAAGTTTCCGGTTAATACAATTCTAGCATGAATAATAAACATTTATCATGATATAAGGAAATATAAATAACAACTTTATTATTGCCTCTAGGGCATATTTCCTTCAAACGAATGTTGTTCGGAGTCCCCACGGACATGACGAGGAGATCCGGAATGGTCCGGAGGTAAAGATTGATATATGGGATAATAGTGTTTGGCTTCCAGAAAGGTTCCAGAATTCACCGAAAGGGGTTTCGGATGTTTCCCGAAATGTTCGGGTACGAGAACACTTTATTTGGGCCAAGGGGTAAAGCCCACGAGGCTTTTGGAAGGTGCAAAAGGGAGTTTTGCGGAGGCCAGATGCCAGGGACCCTGGCATCTGGGTCCAGACACCGGGAACCCTGGCGTCTGGTCCTGGAGTCCGAGAAGGACTCTTACCTTTCGGGCAAAACCGACTTTGAGGAGGCTTTTACTCCAAGTGTCGACCCCCAGGGCTCAACATATAAATAGAGCGGCATGGCTAGCACCCAAGACACATCAAGATTCACCAAGCTGTGTGCTGGCAACCCCGTCCCCTCTAGTTTATCCTCCATCATAGTTTCCGTTGTGCTTGGCGAAGCCCTGCGGAGATTGTTCTTCACCAACACCGTCACCACGCCGTCGTGCTGCCGAAACTCATCTACTACTTCGCCCGTCTTGCTGGATCAAGAAGGCGAGGATGTCATCAAGCTGAATGTGTGCTGAACACGGAGGTGCCGTACGTTCAGTACTTGATCGGGATGGATCGTGAAGGTGTACGACTACATCAACCGCGTTGATAAACGCTTCCGCTTAGCAATCTTCAAGGGTATGAAGATGCTCTCCCCCTCTCGTAGCTATGCATCTCCATGGATAGATCTTGCGTGTGCGTAGAATTTTTTTTGTTTTCCATGCAATGTTCCCCAACAATACCAACAATAATGATTTTATTAGCACTCCGATTGCTCCTCCCGCCACTAGTGCGGAATCTTGTGATATTAATGCCGCTTTGTTGAATCTTGTTACGAAAGATCAGTTTTCCGGTACTCCTAATGAGGATGTCGCGTCCCATCTAAACACATTCGTAGAATTATGCGATATGCAAAAGAAAAAAAATGTGGACAATGATATTATGAAGTTGAAATTATTTCCTTTCTCTTTGAGGGATTGTGCAAAAATTTGGTTTTCTTCTTTGCCTCGCAATAGTATTGATTCTTGGGATAAGTGCAAAGATGCTTTTATTACTAAGTATTTTTCGCCCGAGAAAATTATTTCCCTTAGAAATCAAATCATGAATTTTAAACAACTTGAGCATGAACATGTTGCACAATCTTGGGAAAGAATGAAATTGATGCTAAGAAATTGTCCTACTCATGGTTTAAATCTTTGGATGATCATACAAAATTTTTATGCGGGATTGAACTTTGTTTCTAGAAATCTTTTAGATTCCGCCGCGGGTGGTACTTTTATGGAAATTACTTTGGGTGAAGCTACTAAATTGCTTGATAATATTATGGCAAATTATTCACAATGGCATACTGAAAGAGCACCTACTAGTAAAAAAGTTAATTCGATTGAAGAAATTAGGACGTTGAGTGAAAAAGTTGATGCTCTTATGAAATTGGTTGCTAATAAAAGTTCTCCTATTTATCTTAATGATGTGCCTTTGTCTACTTTGATTGAGCAAAATAGTGATCCCGTAGATGTGAATTTTATCTCGCGAAATAATTTCAATAACAATGCTTATAGAGGTAATTTTAGTCATAGGCCTTTTCCTGGAAATTCCTCTAATAATTATGGCAATTCCTATGGTAATTCTTCTTATAATAATAATAGGAACCCCTCTAATCTTGAGAATAATATTAAATAATTTATCAATGCTCAAAAAGTTTTCAATACTACGATAGAAGAAAAGTTGAATAAGATTGATGATATGTCTAGAAGCATTGATAGAATTTCTCACGATGTAGAAAATATCAAGTTGAAAATTTTTGTACCCAAGGTTGATGAATCAATTAAAGCTTTATATGTTTCTATGGATGAAAGTAAGAAAAGAACCGATATGCTTAGAGCTAAAAGAGAATTTTTGGAAAGAGGGTTTTCTAGTGATTGCTTTCATAAAAATGATGAAGATCTTAAAGTAATTGGTGTTTCTTCTATTGATTCCTTGTTTAGCAAAATTAAAATTGATGATAAAGGGACTGAAGAAGAGTCAACTTTAGTTAGAAGCCGTCCCGATAATTCGGAGGGTGAAAATCTTGATGAAAAAATTGATAAAAGTGGGTTTGGAGAGGTCAAAACTTTAACTAGTGATGTGCCCACTCTTTTGGATTACAAAGACTTTAATTATGATAGTTGCTCTTTGATTGAATGTATTTCTTTGTTGCAATCCATGATAAATTCACCTCGTGCCTATGAACAAAATAAAGCTTTTACTAAACATATTGTTGATGCCATGATGAAAGCTTTTGAAGAAAAGTTGGAATTAGAAGTTTCGATTCCTAGAAAATTGCATGATGAAGGGGAACCTACTATCAAAGTCAAGATTAAAAATTATGAGTGTTTTGCTTTATGTGATTTGGGTGCTAGTGTTTCCACAATTCCGAAATCTCTATGTAATGTGCTTGGTCTTACCGATATTGAAGAATGTTCTCTTAATTTGCACTTGACGGATTCTACTATTAAAAAGCCTTTGGGGAGAATTAATGATGTTCTTATTCTTGCAAATAGGAATGATGTGCCCATAGATTTTATTGTTCTTGACATTGATTGCAATCCGTCTTGTCCAATTATTCTGGGTAGACCGTTTTTACGCACTATAGGTGCCGTGATTGATATGGAAGAAGGCAATATTAAATTTCAATTTCCACTAAGAAAGGGTATGGAACACTTCCCTAGAACAAGAATTAGGCCACCATATGAATCAATCATGAGGGCAACCTATGGATCAAAAACTAAAGACGACAATACTTGAATCTATGCATTATGCCTAGCTAGGGGCATAAAACGATAATGCTTGTTGGGAGGCAACCAAATGAATAAAATTTATTTTTACCCTTTTCTTTATGTTTTTGAGTGTTTGCACAATTATGCCACTGTTATGATTGTGTTTTTTATGTTTTAATTAGTGTTTGTGCCAAGTAAAGCCTTTGGGATAGCTTTGGTGGTAGTTGATTTGATCCTGTTGAAAAACAGAAACTTTTGCGTCCAGTAACATAATTGTTTAAATTGACAGAAGCGACGAAAAAGTCTGAATTTTTTACACAAGATTTATATACAAATTTCTATGTTTTCCTAATTTTTCAGAATTTTTGGATTTACAGAACTATGAGAAAAATTCGCATCTTTATAGACTGTTCTGTTTTTGACAGATTCTGTTTTCTTTGCATTGTGTGCTTATTTTGATGAATCTATGGATTGTATCGGGGGGTATAAACCATGGTAAAGTTAGAATACAGTAGATATAATGCAATAATAAAATATGAATGGGTTTGTAACAGTACCTAAAGTAAAGATTGGTTTTCTTATACTAACAGATCTCACGAAGGTTTTGTTAAGTTTTGTGTGATTGAAGTTTTCAAGTTTTGGGTGAGATCACGATGGATGAAGGAATAAGGAGTAAGAAGAGCTTAAGCTTGGGGATGCCCCATGGCACCCCAAGATAATATTCAAGGATAAACAAGCAACTAAGCTTGGGGATGCCCCGAGTGGCATCCCCTCTTTCTTCTAACAACCATCGGTATTTTACTTGGAACTATATTTTTATTCGTCACATATCATGAGCTTTGCTTGGAGCATCTTGTATTATATGAGTCTTTGCTTGTTTTGCTTTTTAGTTTGTCACAAGTATCCTTGCTGGACACACCTATTTGAGAGAGCCAAAATTATGCTATGATTTGTTAGAATTGTTCTTCATGCTTCACTTAAATTTTTTGAGCTATGAAATTGCTCTAGTGCTTCACTTATATCTTTTTGAGCACGGTGTGCTTTAATATGTTTTGAAGAAATGATCTCATGCTTCACTTAGATTTATTTGAGAGTTAATTATTTTGAAGAAATTCTCTCATGCTTCACTTATATTATTTTGAGAGACGAAAATATTTATGCTCATGTTCTTCACTTAAATTTGTTTGAGCTTGTCAAAAGCAATTGAAATACATGAAACTAGTCCCAAAGTGATAGATATTCAAGAGGGGTATAATAAAAACTTTCATGAAGTGCTACTTCCTGAGCTTGCGTTGGTTTTTCCCTTGAAGAGGAAAGGGTGATGCAGCAAAGTAGAGATAAGTATTTCCCTTAGTTTGAGAACCAAGGTATCAATCCAGCAGGAGGTACGAGCAAGTCTCCAATCTATGCACCTGCGCAAACAATCAAACACTTGCACCCAACGCGATAAAGGGGTTGTCAATCCCTTCACGGTCACTTGCAAGGATGAGATCTAATAGAGATGGATATAAAAGATTACTAAAACGTAAAACAAAGTAAAAACAAATAAATTGCAACAAGGTATTTTTGGGTTTTGGTTTTATAGATCTTAAAATATATGATGGAAAATATACCCGGGGGCCATAGGTTTCACTAGAGGCTTTTCTCTTGAAGAAAGTATACGGTGGGTGAATAAATTACTGTTGAGAAATTGATAGAAAAGTGAATAATTATGATGATATCCAAGGCAATGATCATGAATATAGGCATCATGTCCGTGACAAGTAGACCGACTCCTGCCTGCATCTACTACTATTACTCCACACATTGACCGCTATCCAGCATGCATCTAGAGTATTAAGTTCATAAGAACGGAGTAACGCCTTAAGCAAGATGACATGATGTAGAGGGATAAACTCAAGCAATATGATATAAACCCCATCTTTTTACCCTTGATGGCAACAATACAATACGTGCCTCGCTACCCCTACTATGTCACTGGGTGAGGACACCGCAAGATTGAACCCAAAACTAAGCACCTCTCCCATTGCAAGAAAAACCAATCTAGTTGGCCAAACCAAACCGATAATTCAAAGAGAAATACAAAGATATTTAATCATGCATAAAATAGTTCAGAGAAGACTCAAATAATATTCATAGATAATCTGATAATAAACTCACAATTCATCGAATCTCAACAAAACACACCGCAAAAAGTAGTACATCGAATAGATCTCCAAGAACATCGAGGAGAACATTGTATTGAAGATTAAAGAGAGAGAAGAAACCATCTAACTACTTGCTATGGACCCGTAGGTCTGTGGTAAACTACTCACACATCATCGGTAGGGCAATAGGGTTGATGTAGAAGCCCTTCGTGATCGAATCCCCCTCCGGCAGATCGCCGGAAAATGCCCCAAGATAGGATCTCACGAGAACAGAAGCTTGCGGTGGCGGAAAAGTATTTTTGTGGATGCTTCTGGTGGTTTGGGAATATTTTAGGATTTATAGAGCTGAGATGGAGGTCGGTGGACTCCCGAGGGGCCCACAAGCCAGGGGGCGCGCCCTGAGGGCTTGTGGAGCCCTCGGGACTCTTCTGGCCCTCTCCCCAAATCTTCTGGGTGTCTTCTGGTCCAAGAAAAATCATCATGAAAGTTTTATTCCATTTGTACTCCGTTTGATATTCCTTTTCTGTAAAACTCAAAACAAGGAAAAAAACAGAAACTGCACTGGGCTCTAGGTTAATAGGTTAGTCCCAAAAATAATATAAAATAGCGTATAAATGCATATAAAACATCCAAGATAGATAATATAATAGCATGGAACAATAAAAAATTATAGATACGTTGGAGACGTATCAAGCATCCCCAAGCTTAATTCCTGCTCGTCCTCGAGTAGGTAAATGATAAAAACAGAATTTTTGATGTGAAATGCTACCTAACATATTTTTTCCAATGTAATCTTCTTTATTGTGGCATAAGATTCAAAACAAAAGTTTAGTATTGACATAAAAACAATAATACTTCATGCATACTAATAAAGCAATCGTGTCTTCTCAAAATAACATGGCAAAAGAAAGTTATCCCTATAAAATCATATAGTGTGGCTATGCTCCATCTTCATCACACAAAGTATTTAATCATGCACAACCCCGATGACAAGCCAAGCAATTGTTTCATACTTTTGGTGTTCTCAAACTTTTTCAACTTTCACGCAATACATGAGCGTGAGCCATGGATATAGCACTATAGGTGGAATAGAATATGGTGGTTGTGGAGAAGACAAAAAGAAGGAGAAAGTCTCACATCAACTAGGCATATTAACGGGCTATGGAGATGCCCATCAATAGATATCAATGTGAGTGAGTAGGGATTGCCATGCAATGGATGCACTAGAGCTATAAGTGTATGAAAGCTCAAAAAGAAACTAAGTGGGTGTGCATCCAACTTGCTTGCTCACGAAGACCTAGGGCAATTTGGGGAAGCCCATCATTGGAATATACAAGCCAATTTCTATAATGAAAAATTCCCACTAGTATATGAAAGTGACAAAATAGGATACTCTCTATCATGAAGATCATGGTGCTACTTTGAAGCACAAGTGTGGAAAAAGGATAGTAACATTGTCCCTTCTATCTTTTCTCTCATTTTTTGGTGGGCTTCTTTGGCCTCTTTTTTTATTTGGGCTTCTTTGTCCTCTTTTATTTTTTTGTAAAGTCCGGAGACTCATCCCAACTTGTGAGGGAATCATAGCTTCCATCATCCTTTCCTCACTTGGGACAATGCTCTAATAATGAAGATCATCACACTTTTATTTACTTACAACTCAAAAATTACAACTTGATACTAGAACAAGATATGACTCTATATGAATGCTGTAACACCCCTATGTAACTACCACTGTGATCAGCTGCTAATAATGCCAAGTCATATCATTTGCAGTGCTTAGTCATAGTGATTAACCAAAACAATTCAAACTCCATTCTGAAAATCAACTCAAAATTCAAAAGTGCAAAAATAAATTTGCTCAAATACTGTTGAAAAAATGTTCACTTAATAGCAAATATTCCAGTAGCACTTATAAAATTGTAAGTGATGATGCTGGGATTATCTAAATGACTCCAACAACTTGAAACAACACCAAAACAGGATTATTTAATCTAATAAAATTCATTTCAAATTCAAATGAAATTCAAATTCACCCAAACCAGTTTTGGTGACAAGGAATATTGCATTGTAATATTTGGGCCTAGTCTCATATTTTACAAAAGTGCAAAAGTGTCCTAACTAATACCAAACAGAAAATAAATAAAGAAACAGAAAGAAGAAAAAGAAAAAGGCCTGGACCGACTGGGCCATAGTGCACAGTGGCAGACCCAGCCGGCCCAGCCTGCCACGCTACAGTCGTCGTCCATCATCGCCGTGTCGCCCGCGCCGTGGTCGAGCGCCCGCGCGCCGGTGCAGCGCCGACACCGCGACGCCGCGGTCGTCCGCGAAGGGATAAGGCCGCGCTGGTGCGTTCCCCTTGGCCTCTCCGTCATTCTCCCCCTCTCCTCGCTCGCCTCTTCCTCTTCTCCCCCAGATCCGCGTCGTCCGAGCGCCGCCGTCGCCACGCATCGCCATCGCCTGAAGGTGCCAGGGAGGAGCGCCGTGGTCGGTCACGTCTTCTGGAGCAGCATGAGGGAGCCGAGGAGCTCTGCTTAGGCCGCACGCGTCGTCTTCATCCTCGGGACGTCGACGCTCCTCTCTGACTCCGGCGACGCCGCTGCAGCTACTAAACCTTTGAGGGCCACCTTGCGTGCTGCACGGTGAGCTGCTCCTTCCCTCCCCTAGCTCCTCTATCCTCCTGCGTAGCCGTAGTTGCCGTGCCATGGATGACCGAATGGAGCTCCGCCGCCATTGTCTTTGCCATCGTTACGGTCGCTGTCGAGTTCGTTTGAGCTCATAGTCGTGCTCGCCGTCACGTTATGAGTCGAACGCGCAAACTGCCATTGCCTGCCGTGCCCAGAGTCGCCGTCCCCATCTTCACCCGAACGCCGCCGCCGCAGATCTCGTCGCCGTTCCCGATTCCGGCGACCATTGGGTCCGGTGCCGCCACCAACGGATGCGGAATCAAGCGCCCGTTCGAACGCAAGAGGCCGCATTCGAAACGGGCCACCGTAGTGCGATTCCGGCCACCTCCCGAGCGCGCCGCCGCGCGATTTGGTCGCCGGCGACAAGCTGCCGGCCGCGCTGAGCTGGCACACCTGGGGCCACCCCAGAGCCACTGACCACGGGCCCCACTGGCCCCGTTGACTGGTTTGACCAGTCAACGCGCTGACGTGGCGGTCGTGTGTCACTGACACGCGGGCCCCACCGCCCTGTTAATTAACTAAAATGTTTTATAAATAAAAATAAAAATAAATATAAATATGCTAATTAGTCTATGACATGTGGGGCCAGATGCTAATTAACACTCTGATTAGTTTTAACTAAAATCTAATTAGTCACAGAGACTGACATGTGGGTCCCACTGGACCCACATGTCAGGTTTGACCTGGTCAGCCATCCGTTGACTGCTGACGTCAGCATTCCGTCATGCTGACATCACTCCACACTGTTCTGGATAATGTTGATTTAATAAATAAAAATAATTCCAGAAAATACTAAAATCTTTAGAAAATCATAGAAAATAAACTGTAGCTCAGATCGAAAAAGTTAAAACATGAAAGTTGCTCAGAACGACGAGATGAATCTGATCATGTCGTCTGTTTCGATGCCCGAACCCCCTACGTAGGAGAACTCGTAACTCTAGGCTCGATTCCGGTAGATGAATAGTGCACACACACACCGTGTATTAAATCCCGCGATAATCCCAAAAATAACTAAAATGACTTAGATGCATATTTAGGCAACCCTGCACTGCATACTAGGCATAGCATGCCTGATGTTGCATATGATTGCATTATGTTTACCTGTTTCCTCCCCCTCTTCTCTCTCGATTAGACCCCGACGTTGACGTAGCTCCTGAGGCAGACGCCGCTCCGGAGAACGACTACGTCCCCGACGACCAGCCACTTGCCCCAGAGCTTACAGGCAAGCACCCCCCTTTTGAGCATTTCGATATCACCCATTCTCTTCTCTCTTATGCTTGCATTAGAATCTGCTGCTGTTACTGTACCCTATATCTGCTGCATAGCCTGTTTACTTGTAACCTGTTTTGATACTTACCTGTTATCCTAAACTGTTTAGAATAGGTTGGGTAGAGACCATCAGAGACCCCATTTATCCCGACTGCCCCGCTGGACTCTCAGAAGACCCGAGCTACGGGATCGAAGATCAGACCCTGGCACCGCACGTCACTTCCCCCTTAAATTGCTCGACACTACTGGGTTACTATCGAGTGCCGAGGGTGATACCTCGTCATCACTTCTGATGTTAACCTTATAGGTTAGTTAATCGGACGTGGTAAGCGAGGGTGATTCCTCCTACACCACCCCGATAACGACGACGTCGCGCAACCTCTCCAGTGTGGACCTCGAGGGTGATTCCTCCTTCGTTCACCTTGACGATAACATCAGAGGGAATTCCATCGAGGGTGATTCCTCAGGGTTCCCCTTTGGTGTCAGACACACGGATACTTTGGTTACTATGACTGTACACTATAACATGATACTAAAGACGGGTCGGCCCTGAGGGGTACCCGCGCGAGCTTATTAGCGGAGTGATGTGGAATCGGGTGGACCTGGATGGTGCCCGAGGGTTGAACACGAGGTGTGGCCGGGCATTCCTCGCCCTTGCCGCAAGTCCTCGAGACGGGGCGACGGGGTCACATCTTTCATGAGGCTCTGCTCGTTTCCGCACTATCAACACACTAATGGTTTGGATATTTGATCCGAGGGGCCTCTGGCCTGATAGCACTAACCATCACGTGGGCATAGTATGGGCGTTCTGCGTCGTATACTTCAGCCGAAGCTTAATAGACGTCAGCGACTGAGCGGCGCGCGCTGGATTGGACTGCTTACGCAACCACGCTTGTATTAAGGGGTTGCTAGGTCTGCTTTCGGCCGCCCACGCAACGCGCAGGAGTTCCCGGGGCGAAGGCCCAAGACCCCTGGGGGCATAGGTTTAGTCCGGCGCGCTGACCTCTCTGTTAAGTATTTGGTCGGGTTGTGGCGTGTTGCTTAGCCGAGGCCGGGCATGACCCAGAAAAGTGTGTCCGGCCGGAGTTAAGCAAGTGTGGTGGGTAAGTTGGTGCACCCCTGCAGGGAAGAAACAATCTATCGATAGCCTGTCCTACGGTAACGGACACTCGGAGTTGTATCCCGATCGGTACAACTAGAACTGAGATGAGAACTGGATAGTACGGCTCTGGGATTGCTTTCTCGCAGGGAGTCGAGAAAGGATCTCTGGCCGAGGTTGATGATACTACAACTACTTTACATTATGTTTCTGCACTCTTCTTATGCTGCAAGACTGATGAAGATGCTTGAAGATGCTAGTCTTCGATAGGACTAGGCTTTCCCCCTCTATTCTGGCATTTCTGCAGCCCAGTCCACATATACAGCCCCCTTTGAAAATGATGCATATGTAGTGTAGATCCTTGCTTGCTGAGTACTTCGGATGAGTACTCACGTTTGCTTTATTTTCTTTTTCTCCCCATATCCTTTTGACGCCGCCAGATGACGGAGCCCCTGAGTTAGCTGCCCCTGTCGACGACTACGGCTACTACTACTACTACCCTCCAGGCGAGTACTACTACGAGGAGCCGACAGACGACCAGGAGTAGGATTCGGAGGGTCCTAGGCAGGAGGCCTACGCCTTTCGATCATAGTATTTTATTTTGACCCGCCTTCTAAAGGCTTATCTTCATTTCTGTAATATATCTGTACCCAGATATCTGATGCTTCCACTGACACCTATATGCCATCGAGCTATGTATTCGAGCCCTCGAGGCCCTGGCTTGTAATATAAAGCTTGTATGACTTTATTTATGTTTTAGAGTTGTGTTTTGATATCTTCAAGTGAGTCCTTAGGCTTGATCGTGTGCATTTGCGTGTATGGTTAGTGCACGATTAAGCCGGGGTCATCACAAATGCCTCCGGCGGTGTACCGGGATGTGCAATGATCAAGAGTGACATGTATGAAAAATATGAACGGTGGCCTTGCCACAAATACTATGCCAACTACATGATCACACAAAGCAATATGACAATGATGAAGTGTGTCATAATAAACGGAATGGTGGAAGTTGCATGGCAATATATTTTGGAATGGCTATGGAAATGCCATAATAGGTAGGTATGGTGGCTGTTTTGAGGAAGGTAAATGGTGGGTTTAATGCACCAGCGAGAATTGTGCGGTACTAGAGAGGCTAGCAATGGTGGAAGGGTGAGAGTGCGTATAATCCATGGACTCAACATTAGTCATAAAGAACTCACATACTTATTGCAAAAATTTATTAGCTATCAAAACAAAGTATTACACGCATGCTCCTAGGGGGATAGATTGGTAGGAAAATACCATCGCTCGTCCCCGACCGCCACTCATAAGGAAGACAATCAATAAATAAATCATGCTTCGACTTCATCACATAACGGTTCACCACGCATGCATGCTACGGGAATCACAAACTTTAACACAAGTATTTCTACCAATCCACAATTACTCACTAGCATGACTCTAATATCGCCATCTTTATATCTCAAAACAAATGCAAGGAATCAAACTTCTCATAGTATTCAATGCTCTTTATATGAAAGTTTTTATTATATCCCTCTTGGATGCCCATCATATTAGGAATAAATTCATAACCTAAGCAAATTACCATGTTGTTTAAGACTATCAAAATAATATAAGTGAATCATGAGAGTTCAATAGTTTCTATAAAATAAAGCCACCGCCGTGCTCTAAAAAGATATAAGTGAAGCACTAGAGCAAATTACCTAGCTCAAAAGATATAAGTGAAGCACATAGAGTATTCTAATAAATTCACGATTAATGTGTGTCCCTCTCAAAAGGTGTGTACAGCAAGGATGATTGTGGCAAACTAAAAAGCAAAGACTCATATCATACAAGACGCTCCAAGCAAAACACATATCATGTGGTGAATAAAAATATAGCCTCAAGTAAATTTACCGATGGATTGAAGACGAAAGAGGGGATGCCATCCGGGGCATCCCCATGCTTAGATGCTTGGTTGTCCTTGAATATTACCTTGGGGTGCCTTGGGAATCCCCAAGATTAGGCTCTTGCCACTCTTTATTCTATAGTCCATCCAATCTCTACCCAAAACTTGTAAACTTCACAACACAAAACTCAACAGAAAACTCATAAGATCCGTTAGTATAACAAAATAGATCACCACTTTAGGTACTGTTGTGAACTCATTATTTATTTATATTGGTGTAATATCTAATGTATTCCAACTTCTCCATGGTTCATACCCCCCGATACTACCCATAGATTCATCAAAATAAGCAAACAACACATAGAAAACAGAATCTGTCAAAAACAGAACAGTCTGGGAAGATCTGAATTGTTCTCATACTTATGTAACTGAAAAACCTCTGAAACATTAGGAAAACGGAGGAAATTTGTAATTTAATCTTGTGTAAAAAATTCAGAATTTTTAAATGCACCAGTGAATTTAAACAATTCTGTTACTGGACGCAAAAGTTTCTGTTTTTCAGCAAAATCAAATCAACGATATACCAAAGTATCCCAAAGGCTTTACTTGGCTCAAACACTAATTATAAACACCAGAACACAATTACTACAGAGGTAATAATATGTATTTTCATAAAAACATAAAATAAAATAAAATGGGTTGTCTCCCAACAAGCGCTTTTCTTTAAAGCCTTTTAGCTAGGCGTTGATAATTTTAATGATGCTCGGATGAAAGACAAGAATTGAAGCATAAAGGGAGCATCATATAGCATGTGAAAAACAAGTTTAATTCTAACATACTTCCTATGCATAGGTATTTTATAGGGAAAATATTTTATCAAGACAAGCAAAAACTAGCATATGCAAGGAAGAAGAAAGAAACCATAGCAATCTCAACATAACGAGAGGTAAATTAGTAACATGAAAGTTTCTGCAACCATATTTTCCTCTCTCATAATAATTACATGTAGGATCACAGTCAAATTCAACAATATAACTATCACATAAAATATTCTCTTCATGATCCACATGCATGCAAAGTTGACACTCTTCCAAAATAGTGGGAGTATCATAAAATAAAGTCATGACTTCTCCAAGCCCACTTTTATCAAAAAAATCATAAGATTGGTCAAACTCCACAGTAGTGGGATTATTATTTCCTAAAGTTGACACTCTTCCAAACCCACTTTCAATATTATTGCAAACACTATTATCAATATCATAATCATCATGAGGCTTAAATAAATTTTCAAGATCATAAGAAACATTATCGCCCCAATCATGATCATTGCAACAAGTAGTGGACATAGCAAAATTAGCATCCCCAATCTTAGAGTTTTGCATATTATTAGCACAATTGACATTAATAGAATTTATAATAACACCATTGCAATCATGCTTTTTATTCAAGGAGCTATCCTGAATCACTTCATAAATTTCTTCACAATTTCCAGATTCATGAATTTCAAGCAAAACTTCATAAAGAAAATCTAGTGCACGCAACTCACTAGCAATTGGTTCATCATAATTGGATCTCTTAAAAAGATTAGCAAGTGGATGAGGATCCATAAATTTTTGCTTTCTAATTTTCAATAAATACATAATTATTCCAAGCGAACAAGCAAACAAACAAAGTAAGACATAAAAGGCAAACGAAAAGAAGGCAAATAAAAAGGCAAATATTTTTGTATTTTTCTGAAAATGTTTTAGAAGTGGGGGAGAGGCAAATGAGAGGCAAATGGCAAATAATGTAATGCAAGAGATGAGAGTTTGTGGTGGGTACTTGGTATGCTTGATGTAGAACCTCCTCGATAACGGCGCCAGAAATTCTTCCTGCTACTTCTTGAGCTTGCATTGGTTTTTCCCTTGAAGAGGAAAGGGTGATGTAGCAAAGTAGAGGTAAGTATTTCCCTCAGTTTGAGAACCAAGGTATCAATCCAGTAGGAGGTACGAGCAAGTCTCCAATCTATGCACCTGCACAAACAATCAAACACTTGCACCCAACGCGATAAAGGGGTTGTCAATCCCTTCACGGTCACTTGCAAGGATGAGATCTAATAGAGATGTATATAAAAGATTACTAAAACATAAAACAAAGTAAAAACAAATAAATTGCAGCAAGGTATTTTTGGGTTTTTTGGTTTTATAGATCTGAAAATATATGATGGAAAATAGACCCGAGGGCCATAGGTTTCACTAGAGGCTTCTCTCTTGAAGAAAGCATACGGTGGGTGAACAAATTACTGTTGAGAAATTGATAGAAAAGCGAATAATTATGATGATATCCAAGGCAATGATCATGAATATAGGCATCACGTCTGTGACAAGTAGACCGACTCCTGCCTGCATCTGCTACTATTACTCCACACATCGACCGCTATCCAGCATGCATCTAGAGTATTAAGTTCATAAGAACGAGTAACGCCTTAAGCAAGATGACATGATGTAGAGGGATAAACTCAAGCAATATGATATAAACCCCATCTTTTTACCCTTGATGGCAATAATACAATACGTGCCTCGCTTCCCCTACTATGTCACTGGGTGAGGACACCACAAGATTGAACCCAAAACTAAGCACCTCTCCCATTGCAAGAAAAACCAATCTAGTTGGCCAAACCAAACCGATAATTCGAAGAGAAACACAAAGATATTTAATCATGCATAAAAGAGTTCAGAGAAGACTCAAATAATATTCATAGATAATATGATCATAAACTCACAATTCATCGGATCTCAACAAACACACCGCAAAAAGTATTACATCGAATTGATATCCAAGAACATCGAGGAGAACATTGTATTGAAGATCAAAGAAAGAGAAGAAGCCATCTAGCTACTTGCTATGGACCCGTAGGTCTGTGGTAAACTACTCACACAACATCGGTAGGGAAATAGGGTTGATGTAGAATCCCTCCGTGATCGAATCCCCCTCTGGCAGATCGCCGGAAAAGGCCCCAAGATGGGATCTCACAAGGAGAGAATCTTGCGGCGGCGGAAAAGTATTTTTGTGGATGCTTCTGGTGGTTTGGGAATATTTTAGGATTTATAGAGCTGAGATGGAGGTCGGTGGACTCCCGAGGGGCCCACAAGCCAGGGGGCGTGCCCTGAGGGCTTGTGGAGCCCTCGGGACTCTTCTGGCCCTCTCCCCAAGTCTTCTGGGTGTCTTCTGGTCCAAGAAAAATCATCGCGAAAGTTTTATTCTGTTTGGACTCCGTTTGATATTCCTTTTCTGTAAAACTCAAAAACAGAAACTGGCACTGGGCTCTAGGTTAATAGGTTAGTCCCAATAATAATATAAAATAGCATATAAATGCATATAAAACATCCAAGATAGATAATATAATAGCATGGAACAATCTAAAGTTATAGATACGTTGGAGACGTATCATGAAGATGATTGTACAAAATAAACTTGATTATTTGTAATAGTTTTGAGATATGATGATAGTGATATGTGAGTCATGTTGATGAGTAATTATGCTTTAGTAAGAATATTGGTGTTAAGGTTTGTGATTCCCTATGCAAGCACGAAAGTCAATAGTTATACAATGAAATTACATCCTACTTATGGTGCTTTATTCAGTGTTAGTTATGCTTAATGCTCGCTTATGTGATTTTTCGTTTCTTGGTTGGTTGCTTCTCAATCTTTTTGCTAGCCTCCACTTGTACTAAGTAGAAATACTACTTGTGCATCCAAAATCTTTAAACCAAGTTTTGCCATATGAGTCCACCATACCTACCTATATTCGGTATTTCCATGTCGTTCCAAGCAAATTTGTATGTGCCATCGCTAATTTTCAAAATAATTTCCTTTTTGTGTGCTCGTACCGCTCATGAAGCGGCAGGGGGTGGCCAATATTTTCCATGCTAGATGTGTTATTCTCAAGATGAGTGTTTATTCACTTGTCATTGCATGAGAGTACGACAGTATTAGGGATGCCCAGTCCCGAAATGAAAAAGAAATTTACTTTATGTTGTCAAATAATAAATTCCTTGGAAAGTGTTGGTATGGAAGGCACCCGTGGATACGGCTAGCCATGGATTGTGAAAGAATGGTGGAAAAAGGAATAAACTTTATTTTCTATTTGGGAACCGCCTATGATATATATAGCATGGAAAGTGTTGGGAATTACTCGGTCGTTTTCATTGACGGGAAAAGGATGCCTTGATGTCTACTACACAACTTGTTCTTGTGGACTCGTGTTGGGCCTCCAAGCGTACAGTTTTGTAGGACAGTACCAAATTTCCCTCAAGTGGATGACCTAAGGTTTATCAATCCGTGGGAGGCGTAGGATGAAGATAGTCTCTCTCAAACAACCCTGCAACCAAATAATAAAAAATCTCTTGTGTCCCCAACACACCAAATACAATGGTAATTTGTATAGGTGCACTAGTTTGGCGAAGAGATGGTGATAGAAGTGTAATATCGATGGTAGAAATATATTTTTATAATCTAAATAAATAAAAATAGCAAGGTAGCGAGCGATAAAAGTGAGCACAAACGGTATTGCAATGCTTGAAAATGAGGCCTAGGGTCCGTACTTTCGCTAGTGCAATCTCTAAACAATGCAAATATAATTGGATCATATAACCATCCCTCAACGTGCGATGAAGAATCACTCCAAAGTTCTTATCTAGCGGAGAACATAAGAAGAAATTGTTTGTAGGGTATGAAACCACCATAAAGTTATTCTTTTCGTTCGATCTATTCAAGAGTTCGTACTAAAATAACACAAAGTTATTGTTTCTGTTCGATCTATCCAAGAGTTCGTACTAAAATAACACCATATGATATGCATCAACCAACTCTAATGTCACCTAGATACTCCAATGTCACCACAAGTATCCATGAGTTAATTATACGATACACATCAAACAATTTCAGATTCATAATACTCAATCCAACACAAAGAACCTCAAAGAGTGCCCCAAGATTTCTACCGGAGAGACAAGGACGAAAACGTGCATCAACCCCTATGCATAGATTACCCCAATGTCACCTCGGGAATCCGCGAGTTGAGTGCCAAAACATATATCAAGTGAATCAATATAATACCCCATTGTCACCACGGGTATTCATATGCAAGACATATATCAAGTGCTCTCAAATCCATAAAAAGTATTCAATCCGATAAAACGAAATCTCAAAGGGAAAACTCAATTCATCACAACAAGATAGAAAGGGGAAAACACCATATGATCCAACTATATTAACAAAGCCCGCGATACATCAAGATCGTGCCATCTCAAGAACACGAGAGAGAGAGATTGATTAAACACATAGCTACTGGTACAAACCCTCAGCCCCGAGGGTGGACTACTCCCTCCTCATCATGGTGGCCGCCGGGATGATGAAGATGGCCACCGGTGATGATTTCCCCCTCCGGCAGGGTGCCGGAACGGGGTCTAGATTGGTTTTTCGTGGATACAGAGGCTTGCATGGCGGAACTTCTGATCTAGGGTTACCCCCGGGGGTTTTGGAATATTTGGGAATTTATAGGGCGAAGAGGCGGTGCGGGAGGCCACCGAGGTGGGCACAACCCGCCAAAGAAGTACCAGAGGGGAGCACAACCCACCTGGGCGCTCCTGGGCCCCCAGGCGCGCCCTGGTGGCTTGTGCTCCCCTCTGGTACTTCTTTGGCCCATCGGGTGTCTTTTGGTCCAGAAAAAATCTCCAAAAAGTTTCGCTGCGTTTGGACTCCGTTTGGTATTGATTTTCTGTGAAGTAAAAAACAAGCAAAAAACAGCAACTGGCACTAGGCACTATGTCAATAGGTTAGTCCCAAAAAAATGATATAAAGTTGCTATAAAATGATTGTAAAACATCCAAGAATGATAATATATCAGCATCCCCAAGCTTAATTCCTACTCGTCCTCGAGTAGGTAAATGATAAAACAGAATTTTTGATGTGGAATGCTGCCTAACATGTTCATCACATATTCTTTTCTTTTGTAGCATGGACATATGGACTTTTATATGGTTCAAAGCAATAGTCTAGTTTTGACATGAAGATTTCAATACTCAAGCATATCAAGAAGCAACCATGTCTTTCAAAATATCAACACTAAAGAAAGCTATCCCTAGCCCATCATGCTCAATCATTGATCCATTCATGAAACACACTCGCATATTAGCTACATCCAATGCTCAAGTACGATCATAGTGCCCCTTAGTTGGTGCTTTATAAGAGAAGATGGAGACTCAAATAAAAATAAAAATTGCATAAAGTAAATAGATAGGCCCTTCGCAGAGGGAAGTAGGGATTTGTAGAGGTGCCAGAGCTCAAAGCGAAAAAGAAATAAAAACATTTTTGGTGGCATGCTTTTCCTGTCAACGAAAACGATCGAGTAGTTCCCAATACTTTCCATGCTAGATATATCATAGGCGGTTCCCAAACAGAAAATAAAGTTTATTCCTTTTTCCACCATTCTTTCACATTCCACAGCTAGCCGTAACCACGGGTTTCGTCCATACCAACACTTTCCAAGGAATTTATTATTTGACAACATAAAGTAAATTCATTTTTCATTTCGGGACTGGGCATCCCTATTACCTTTGCCGTACTCTCGTGCAATGACAAGTGAATAAACACTCATCTTGAGAATAACACATCTAGCATGGAAAAATATCAGCCACCCCCTACCTTTTCATGAGCGGTACGAGCACACAAAAAGGAAATTATTTTGAAAATTAGAGATGGCACATGCAAATTTGCTTAGAACGGCATGGAAATACCGCATATAGGTAGGTATGGTGGACTCATGTGGCAAAACTGGGTTTAAGGATTTTGGATGCACAAGTAGTATTCCCACTTAGTACAAATGGAGGCTAGCAAATAGATTGAGAAGCAACCAACCAAGAAACGAAAATTCACATAAACGAGCATTAAGCATAACTAACACCGAATAATGCACCACAAGTAGGATGTAATTTCATTGCATAACTATTGACTTTCGTGCTTGCATAGGGAATCACAAACCTTAACACCAATATTCCTACTAAAGCATAATTACTCACCAACATGACTCACATATCACTATCATCATATCTCAAAACTATTACAAAGAATCAAGTTTATTTTGTCCAATGATCTTCATGAAAGTTTTTATTATATCCCTCTTGAATATCTATCACTTTGGGACTAGTTTCATATATTGCAATTACTTTTGACAAGCTCAAACAAATTTAAGTGAAGAACATGAGCATAACAATTTTCGTCTCTCAAAATAATATAAGTGAAGTATGAGAGAATTTCTTCAAAGATATTAAAGCACACCATGCTCAAAAAGATATAAGTGAAGCACTAGAGTAAATGACAAACTACTCCAAAAAGATATAAGTGAAGATCAAGTGAGTAGTTAAGTAAATGGGTAGATATTGAGGACTATCTCTTATTTAAAAACTTTTAGATCTAAGTATTTATTAAAACATCAAGCTAAACAAAACAAAATGACATTCTAAGAATAGCACACATCATGTGAAGAAGCAAAAACTTAGGCTCAACCGAGGCTAACCGATAATTGTTGATGAAGAAAGGTGGGATGCCTACCGCGGCATCCCCAAGCATAGATGCTTGAGACTTCTTGGAATATTAACTTGGGATGCCTTGGGCATCCCCAAGCTTGAGCTCTTGTGTCTTCTTCATTCCTCTCAAATCACGGTTTCCCTAATTCTTAAAAACTTCATCCACACAAAACTCAACAAGAACTCGTGAGATAAGTTAGTATAAATCAATGAAAAACCTTATCATTCTCTACTGTAGCAAATCACTAAAATTATTATTCAACATTGCATACTAAATGCCTCTGCATATTTAATACTCCTATCCTCAAATAGAATCATTAAACAAGCAAACATATGCACACAATGCAAACATAACAGCAATCTGCCTAAACAGCACAGTTTGGAAAGAGTGCAATTGTACTCATACTTACCTAACTCCAAAAATTCTGAAAATTTACCACACTGTAGAAAATTTATCAGATCTTATTTTTCAAAAAATTGAAACATTTTATCACATTCTGACTTTTCTAGAGAATTTTTGCAACAGCGATAAACTTTCTGTTTTGAAACAGCAACTCATATACTTGCAAACTAAGCATGGCAAAGGCTATCCTTGACATTTTTATTGAAATAAGAGATGCAAAACATTATTATAAATAACAGAAAGCAAATCCTAATAAAATAAAATGACTCTCCAAGCAAAACTCATATCATGTGACGAATGAAAATATAGCTCCAAGTGAGGTTACCGATAATGTTGAAGACGAAAGAGGGGATGCCTTCCGGGGCATCCCCAAGCTTAGTTGCTTGGATCTTCCTTGAATATTGCCTTGGGGGTGCCTTGGGAATCCCCAAGCTTAGGGTCTTGTCACTCCTTATTCTCCTCATATCGATATCTCACCCAAAACTTGAAAACTTCAATCACACAAAACTTAACGGAACTTCGTGAGATGGGTTAGTATGATAAAGACAAATCATTCACTTTGGTACTGTCAAAGACAAGATTCATAATTGTTCTCACACAATTCCTAATGTACTCTACAATTTCCATAATTTATCTTAAGCAATATAAGCCATAGAAACTAGAAAACAAGCAAATTATGCATTGAAAACAGAATCTGTCAAAAACAGAACAGTACGTAAATATCTGAATTAAGGTCATACTTCTGTAACTCCAAAAATTATGAAACATTAGGATAACGTAGAAAATTTGTATTGTCATCAACTGTAAAAAATGCAGAATTTTTCCACGTTCCAGTAAAACACAGGAATTTCTGCACTGGACGAAAAAGTTTATGTTTTTGCACAGAATCAAGTCAACTATCATCCACACTATCCCAAAGGCTTTACTTGGCACGTTATTGAAACAAAAGCTATAAAACAAGATCACTACAGTAGCCTAACCATGTGAACACACAAAAACAGTAGGTAAAAGTGTTGGGTTGTCTCCCAACAAGCGCTTTTCTTTAATGCCTTTTAGCTAGGCATGATGATTTCAATGATGCTCACATAAAAGTAAAGAATTGAAACATTAGGGGAGCATCATGAAGCATATGACTAGCATATTTAAGTCTAACCCACTTCCTATGAATAGGTATTTTGTGATCAAACAACTTATGGGAACAAGAATCAACTAGCATAGGAAGGCAAAACGAGCAAAACTTCAAGATTTTCAACACATAGAGAGGAAACTTGATATTATTGCAATATGTAAAAGCATATGTTCCCCTCTCACAATAATTTTCAGTAGCATCATGAGTGAATTCAACAATATAACTATCACAAAAAGCATTCTTTTCATGATGCATAAGCATAGAAATTTTGTTACTCTCCACATAAGCAAATGTATTCTCATCATTAGTAGTGGGAGCAAACTCAACAAAATAACTATCATGTGATTGAAAATTAAAATCATGACGACAAGTTTCATGGCTATCATTATTAAATATAGCATACATGTCATCACCATAATTATCATAGATAGGGGGCATGCTTTCATCATAATAAATTTTCTCATCAAAACTTGGGGGACTAAAAATATCATCTTCATCAAACATAGCATCCCCAAGCTTGTAGCTTTGCATATCATTAGCATCATGGATATTCAAAGAATTCATGCTAGCAACATTGCAATCATGCTCATTCAAGGGTTTTTTGTCAAACATTTTATAGAATTCTTCCTCGATCAATTGAGCACAATCTACCTTTCCATCATTTTCACGAAAGACATTATAAAGATGAACAATATGATGCAACCTCAATTCCATTTTTATTGTAGTTTTCTTTTTATAAACCAAACTAGTGATAAAACAAGAAACTAAAAGATTCGATTGCAAGATCTAAAGATATACCTTCAATCACTCACCTCCCCGGCAATGGCGCCAGAAAAGAGCTTGATGTCTACAACACAACTTGTTCTTGTAGACTCGTGTTGGGCCTCCAAGCGCAGAGTTTTATAGGACAGTAGCAAATTTCCCTCAAGTGGATGACCTAAGGTTTAGCAATCCATGGGAGGCGTAGGATGAAGATGGTCTCTCTCAAACAACCTTGCAACCAAATAATAAAAAATCTCTTGTGTCCCCAACACACCAAATACAATGGTAATTTGTATAGGTGCACTAGTTCGGCGAAGAGATGGTGATAAAAGTGTAATATCGATGGTAGAATTTTTTTTAATCTGAATAAATAAAAACAGCAAGGTAGCGAGCGATAAAAGTGAGCACAAACGGTATTGCAATGCTTGAAAATGAGGCCTAGGGACCGTACTTTCGCTAGTGCAATCTCTCAACAATGCTAATATAATTGGATCATATAACCATCCCTCAACGTGCGATGAAGAATCACTCCAAAGTTCTTATCTAGCGGAGAACATAAGAAGAAATTGTTTGTAGGGTACGAAACCACCTTAAAGTTATTCTTTCCGTTCGATCTATTCAAGAGTTCGTACTGAAATAACACAAAGTTATTGTTTCCGTTCGATCTATCCAAGAGTTCGTACTAAAATAACACCATATGATACGCATCAACCAACTCTAATGTCACCTAGATACTCCAATGTCACCACATGTATCCATGAGTTAATTATACGATACGCATCAAACAATTTCAGATTCATAATACTCAATCCAACACAAAGAACCTCAAAGAGTGCCCCAAGATTTCTACCGGAGAAACAAGGACGAAAACGTGCATCAACCCCTATGCATAGATTACCCCAATGTCACCTCGGGAATCCGCGAGTTGAGTGCCAAAACATATATCAAGTGAATCAATATAATACCCCATTGTCACCACGGGTATTCATATGCAAGACATATATCAAGTGCTCTCAAATCCATAAAAAGTATTCAATCCGATAAAACGAAATCTCAAAGGGAAAACTCAATTCATCACAACAAGATAGAAAGGGGAAAACACCATATGATCCAACTATATTAACAAAGCCCGCGATACATCAAGATCGTGCCATCTCAAGAACATGAGAGAGAGAGAGAGATTAAACACATAGCTACTGGTACAAACCCTCAGCCCCGAGGGTGGACTACTCCCTCCTCATCATGGTGGCCGTCGAGATGATGAAGATGGCCACCGATGATGATTTTCCCCTCCGGCAGGGTGCCAGAACGGGGTCTAGATTGGTTTTTCGTGGCTACAGAGGCTTGCGGCGGCGGAACTTCTGATCTAGGGTTACCCCCGGGGGTTTTGGAATATTTGGGAATTTATAGGGCGAAGAGGCGGTGCGGGAGGCCACCGAGGTGGGAACAACCCACCTGGGCGTGCCTGGGGCCCCAGGCGCGCCCTGGTGGGTTGTGCTCCCCTCGGAGCTCCTCTCTGGTACTTCTTTGGCCCACCGGGTGTCTTCTAGTCCAGAAAAAATCTCCAAAAAGTTTCGCTGCGTTTGGACTCCGTTTGGTATTGATTTTCTACGAAGTAAAAAACAAGCAAAAAACAGCAACTGGCACTGGGCACTATGTCAATAGGTTAGTCCCAAAAAAATGATATAAAGTTGCTATAAAATGATTGTAAAACATCCAAGAATGATAATATAACAGCATGGAACAAGAAAAAATTATAGATACGTTGGAGACGTATCATGCCTCTCAAATTTTTTTATCTCTCAATTTAAGCTTTAAGCTTTGGCACCTCTACAAATCCCTACTTCCCTCTGCGAAGGGCCTATCAATTTACTTTATGCAAAATTTTTTATTTGAGTCTCCATCTTCTCTTATAAAGCACCAACTAAGGGGCACTATGATCGTACTTGAGCATTGGATATAGCTAATACGCGAGTGTGTTTCATGAATGGATCAATGATTGAGCATGATGGGCTAGGGATAACTTTCTTTAGTGTTGATATTTCGAAAGACATGGTTGCTTGTTGATATGATTGAGTATTTAAATCTTCATGTCAAAACTAGACTATTGCTTTGAACCATATAAAAGTCCAAATGTCCCTGCTACAAAAGAAAAGAATATGTGATGAATATGTTAGGCAGCACTCCACATCAAAAATTCTTTTTTTATCATTTACCTACTCGAGGACGAGCAGGAATTAAGCTTGGGGATGCTGATACTTATCCAACGTATCTATAATTTTTTATTGTTACATGCTGTTATATTATCATTCTTGGATGTTTTACAATCATTTTATAGCAACTTTATATCATTTTTTGGGACTAACCTATTGACATAGTGCCCAGTGCCAGTTGCTGTTTTTTGCTTGTTTTTTACTTCACAGAATATCAGTACCAAACGGACTCCAAACACAGCGAAACTTTTTGGAGAATTTTTTTGGACCAGAAGACACAAGATGGGCCAAAGAAGTACTAGAGGGGAGGCCCGAGGGGAGCACAACCCCCAGGGCGCGCCCAGGAGCCCAGGAGCGCCCTGGTGGGTTGTTCCCACCTCGGTGGCCTCCCGCACTGCCTCTTTGCTCTATAAATACCCCAATTCCAGAAACCCTAGGGGAGTTGATGAAAAACAATTCCAGCCGCCGCAAGTTTCAGAACCACGAGATCCAATCTAGACACCATCACGGAGGGGTTCATCATCCTCATTGGCGCCTCTCCGATGATGCGTGAGTAGTTCATCATAGACCTACGGGTCCGTAGGCAGTAGCTAGATAGCTTCTTCTCTCTTTTTGATTCTCAATACAATGGTCTCTTGGAGATCTATTTGATGTAACTCTTTTTTGCGGTGTGTTTGTTGGGATCCGATGAACTTTGAGTTTATGATCAGATCTATATCCATGAAAGTTATTTGAGTTTCTTTGATCTCTTATATGCATGATTAATTATAGCCTCGTATTTCTTCTTTGAATCTTTGGTTTAGTTAGGCCAACTAGATCGATTTTTCTTGCCATGGGAAGAGGTGCTTTGTGATGGGTTCGATCGTGCGGTGTTCTTTCCCAGTGACAGAAGGGCAGCAAGACACACATGTATCGTTGCTATTAAGGATAACAAGATGGGGGCTATTCCTACATGAATAGATCTCGTCTACATCATGTCATCGTTCTTATTGCATTACTCCGTTTCTCCATGAACATAATACACTAGATGCATGCTGGATAGCGGTCGATGTGTGGAGTAATAGTAGTAGATGTAGGCAGGAGTCGGTCTACTAATCTTGGACGTGATGCCTATATAATGATCATCGCCTGGATGTCATCATAATTATTTGATGTTCTATCAATTGCCCAACAGTAATTTGTTTACCCACCGTGTGCTATTTTCTTGAGAGAAGCCACTAGTGAAATCTACGGCCCCTGGGTCTATTCTGTATCATATTTTCTTTGAGATCTATTTTTATTCGCTTTTGTTTTCAGATATATTATTTCAAAAACCCAAAAATACCTTGCTGCACTTTTTCTTTACTTATTTTATTTCGCGTTTTATCGAGATCTATTTTTCCAATCTATCACAATTTTTATCCCGTCAACTTGACAATTTCTGGCGCCGTTACCCATAGAGGGTTTGACAACCCCTCATAAGCGTCGGGTTGCAAGTATTTGTTCTTTGTGTGCAGGTACCGTTTACATAGTGTTGCTTGGTTCTCCTACTGGATTGATACCTTGGTTTCATAACTAAGGGAAATACCTACCGTGGCTATACTGCATCATCCCTTTCTCTTTGGGGAAATACCGATGTAGTTCAAGCGACATCAACATGCGAACCATGCCTTATGGGCAAGATGACTAAAACCCCATTTTCCGGAACAATGGAATGGGCAAGTCACTTGTTGGAAATCATACATGCTGATGTGTGCGGTCCGATGAGTGTTGACGCGCGCGGTGGATATCGTTATTTCCTCACCTTCACCTATGATTTGAGTAGATATGGGTATGTTTACTTGATGAAGCATAAGTCTGAAACATTTGAAAAGTTCAAGCAATTTCAGAGTGAAGTTGTGAATCATCATAACAAGAAGATTAAATTCCTACGATCTGACCGAGGGGGAGAATGTCTGTGTTATGAGTTTGGCAATCACTTAAGACAATGTGGAATTGTTTCACAGTTGATGCCACCTGGAACACCACAACGTAATGGTGTGTCTGAACGTCGTAATCGTACCTTATTGGATATGGTGCGTTCTATGATATCTCTTGCCGATCTACCTCTATCGTTTTGGGGTTATGCATTAGAGACAACTACATTCACTTTAAATAGGGCACCATCTAAATCCGTTGAGACGACACCGTATGAATTATGGTTTGGCAAGAAACCTAAGTTGTCATTTCTTAAGGTTTGGGGCTGCGACGCTTATGTGAAAGGGCTTCAGCCTGATGAGCTCGAACCCAAAGCAGACACATGCGTCTTCATAGGATACCCTAAGGAAACAGTTGGGTACACCTTTTATCTCAGATCCGAAGGCAAGGTATTTGTTGCCAAGAATGGATCCTTTCTAGAGAAGGAGTTTCTCTCAAAAGAATTGAGTGGGAGGAAGGTAGAACTTGATGAGGTTGTTGAACCGTCACTTTAGTTGGAAAGTAGCACGACGCAGAAAGATGTTTCTGTGGCGCCTGCGCCAAGTGAGGAGGAAGCTAAGGATGATGATCATGAAGCTTTAGATCAAGTTATTACCGAGCCTCGTAGGTCGACAAGGACTCATACCGGCCCTGAGTGGTACGGCAATCCTGTCTTGGAGGTCATGTTGTTAGACAACAGTGAACCTACGAACTATGAAGAAGCGATGGTGGGCCCGGATTCCAACAAATGGCTAGGAGCCATGAAACCCGAGATAGGATCCATGTATGAGAACAAAGTATGAACTTTGGTGGACTTGCCCGATGATCGGCAAGCCATTGAGAATAAATGGATCTTTAAGAAGAAGACAGACGCTGATGGTAATATCACCATTTATGAAGCTCGACTTGTCGCAAAGAAGTTTCCGACAAGTTCAAGGAGTTGAATATGATGAGACTTTCTCACTCATTGCGATGCTAAAGTCTGTTGGAATTATGTTAGTAGTTGCTGCATTTTCAATTACGAAATCTGGCAGATGGATGTCAAAACAAAGTTTCCTTGACGGTTTTCGTGAGAAAAGGTTGTATGTGATACAACCAGAAGGTTTTGCCGATCCTAAGGATGCTAAAAGGTATGCAAGATCCAGCAATCCTTCTATGGACTGGAGCAAGCATCTCAGAGTTGGAACATACACTTTGATGAGGTGATCAAAGCTTTTGGGTTAATACAAAGTTTGCAAGAAACTTGTATTTACAAGAAAGTGAGTGGGAGCACTACAACATTTCTGATAAGTATATGTAGATGACATATTTTTGATCAGAAATGATGTAGAATTTCTGGAAACATAAAGGGTTGTTTGAAAGGAGTTTTTCAAAGGAAGACCTGGGTAAAGCTGCTTAAATATTGGGCAACAAGATCTATAGAGATAGATCAAGACGCCTGATAAGACTTTCACAGAGCACATACCTTCACATGATTTTGAAGGAGTTCAAAATGGATCAGTCAAGGAAGGAGTTCTTGCCTGAGTTGTAAGGTGTGAAGTTGAGTAAGACTCAAAGCTCGACCACGGCACAAGAAAGAAAAAGGACGAAGGTCGCCCCTATGCCTTAGCCATAGGCCCTATACGGTATGCCATGCGGTGTACCGCACCTGATGTGTGCCTTGCCACGTGTCTGGCAAGGGGGTACAAGAGTGATCTAGGAGTGGATCACTGGACAACAGTCAAAATTATCCTTAGAGAAATAAGGAAATGTTTCTCGGTTATGGAGGTGATAAAGAGTTCGGCGTAAAGGGTTACGTCGATGCAAGCTTTAACACCAATCCGGATGACTCTAAGTAGCAAACCGGATACGTATAGTGGAGCAGCCACTTGGAATAGCTCCAAGTGGAGCATGGTAGCAGCATCTATAATATGACATAGAGATTTGCGAAGTACATGCGGATCTGAATGTTGCAGACCTGTTGACTAAAACCTCTCTCACAAGCATAACATGATTTAACCCCAGAACTCATTGGGTGTTAATCACATGGTGATGTGAACTAGATTATTGACTCTAGTGCAAGTGGGAGACTATTGGAAATATGCCCTAGAGGCAATAATAAATTGGTTATTATCATATTTCCCTGTTCACGATAATCGTTTATTATCCATGATATAATTGTATTGACCGGAAACTCAAATGCATGTGTGGATACATAGACAACAACATGTCCCTAGTAAGCCTCTATCGGACTAGCTCATTGATCAAAGATGGCTATGGTTTCCTAGTCATAGACATGAGTTGTCATTTGGTAACGGGATCACATCATTAGGAGAATGATGTGATGGACAAGACCGAAACTATGAACGTAGCATATGATCGTATCAAGTTTATTGCTATCGTTTTCTGCATGTCAAGTATATGTTCCTATGACCATGAGATCATGCAACTCACTAACACCGGAGGAATACCTTGTGTGTGCCAAACGTCGCAACATAACTGGGTGACTATAAAGGTGCTCTACAGGTATCTCCGAGGGTGTCTGTTGAGTTGGCCTGGATCAAGACTGGGATTTGTCACTCCGTATGACGGAGAGGTATCTCTGGACCCTCTCGGTAATACAACATCACAATGAGCTTGCAAGCAATGTGACTAATGGGTTAGCCATGGGATCTTGTATTGCGGAATGAGTAAAGAGACTTGCCAGTAACGAGATTGAACTAGGTATGGAGATAGCGACGATCTAATCTTGGGCAAGTAACATATCGATAGACAAAGGGAACTGCATACACGGAATCCTTGACATCAAGGTTCGACCGATAAGATCTCCATAGAATATGTGGGAACCAATATGGAGATCCAGGTCCTGCTATTGGTTATTGACCGTAGAGGTGTCTTGGTCATGTCTGCATTGTTCTCGAACCCGCAGGGTCTACACACTTAACATTTGGTGACGATATAAGTATAGTTGAGTTGTTTTGGTGGTAACCGAAGGTTGTTCGGAGTCCCGGATGAGATCCCGGACATGACGAGGAACTCCGGAATGGTCCGGAGGTGAAGACCGATATATAGGACGAAGGGAATCGGAGTCCAGAAGTGTTTGCGGGGGTACCGAGTTATGACCAGGAGAACCGAAAGGGGTTTCGGGGGGCCCCGGCAAGTGTTGGGGGGCCTCATGGGCCAAGGGAGGCAGGCACACCAGCCCACTAAGGGGCTGTGTGCCCCCTCACCTCAGCTCACGATCACCAGAGGGTTGGTGCGCCCCCCCTAGGGCTGCCTCCCCTTGCTTGGGGGGCAAGGCACCTAGGGGGGCACCCAAAACCCATCTAGGGTTGCCCTTGTGGCTGCCGCCCCCCCTAGGGAAACCCTAGGGAGCCTCCTCCTCCCCCCTTCCCCCTATATATAGAGGGGTAGAGGGAGGGCAGCCGCACCTATCTATGCCACGGCGCTGCCCTCCCTCTTCCTCGTAGCCCTCTTCTTCTCCGTAGTGCTTAGCGAAGCTCTGCTGAGATTCCACCACCACCAGCGCCACCATGCCGTCGTGCTGCCGGAGGACTCGAGCTACAACTTCACCATCGCTCACTGGATCGAGGAGGTAAAGGTGTCATCAAGCCGTACATGTGTTGACCGCGGAGGTGCCGTCCGTTCGTCACTTGGATCGGGAGTTCGCGGGACAGATCATGATTGGATCGCGAAGACATTCGACTACATCAACCGCGTTTCTTAATGCTTCCGCTTAGCGATCTACAAGGGTATGTAGATCCAATCTCTCCTCTCATAGATGGTCATCTCCTAGATTGATCTTGGTGAGCGTAGGAAATTTTTTGTTTCCCATGCAACATTCCCCAACAACGGGGAGAGGAGAATCCGAGGGGGGACGGGGGAGGGGACGGAGCTCACCCCGGTGGCGAGGGGGGTCGGTGAGGATCGAGGGAGCCGGCCGATGCGGCAGGATGGCGGGGCGATGGCAAGGTGGCGTCGGGGCGGGGCGGCGTTGGCTGCGTGCGGGGGGAGGAGCAACGACGCGAGGGGGAAGGAAAGTGGGTGGCTAGGGTTTCGGAGGCGCCCGGGGGAGGGGGGTTATGAGGACAACACACAATACCCTAAGAAAAAAATTCCTCCAAAAAGGATGTCCGATAACCCCTTCATGGAAACGATGAACTCGGGTCGGATTCGTTTCCGCGCAGAAAACAGATCCGAAAGTTGATGCACTCATCAGACGTTTCCCGGAGTTTGAATGGTCGGTTGAGATGAAATTTTGAGGGGTGTTTCATATGGGAATTCCAAAGTCAATGAACGGTTGGATCTTCCAAAGGACGTCCGAGTTGACTGCTGAACCCCTCGCCCTAAACTCATCCAGATTCCCATCCAGATTCGACAGGGCTCCGGTATATCGGAGATTGCTGTTGATTCCTCCATCGGAATACGACGAAATTTTACAGGGTTGTTATAGACTCAATTCTGCAAAATTCCACCGAAGCAATCGTTGAAGTTATGTGGAGGAGACAAGGATGACGGACATGAATCCGCTGTCCAGAAAAAATTGATGCCTATCTGCAGACGAGCCATCGATCCTTTGCAATTACACAACAAGCTCTCAATGAAAGAACCAATGTCGGTGTCAAAACGGGCCGACCTCAGGTAGGGGGCCCCGAGCTGTTAGATCAGATCGATGGGTAGCAAGAGATAGAGGACACACTGCATTTTCCCAGGTTCGGGCCCTCTCTAAGGAGGTAAAACCCTACGTCATGCTCTTGCTTATATTATGAGAGTATCAAATTACATAGTTGATCTACCTCGAGATCGTAAGTTGTGGACTAAACCCTAGGGGTGATGGTGATGAATGTCATAATAATCATCTATTGACTAGCCTGGCCTCGGCTTATATAATGTATCGGAGGCCTAGGACAACAAGCGTCCTAGTCGGATACGTCAGTGGAGAGGAGTCCTTGCCTTGATCACCAAGCCTTGTGGAACCTTCCTCGTATATGTCATGGGTAGCCAGAAGTGGCTCGTTAGTGAACCGCCATGGGGGTCCTCGGCCCGATCCACCTGGTCGGGAGACGACGTGGTGAGTACCCCCTAGTCCAGGACACCATCACCGATGGGAAGCGTGACTACATCTGGTTAGAAGGTTGATGGATGTGAACCTCTCTGATGAGTCTGATAGTATTCACTGGAAATTAACTATGAATGGAAACTTCTCAGTGAAATCTATGTATTTGGAGCTAATTGATTCGGGTCCGATTCTGGAATCAATACATATTTCGAAGACCAAAGTCCCATTAAGAATCAAAGTCTTCATGTGGTTTGTTCACAAGGAGCTGGTTCTGACTAAGGATAAATTGGCAAAACATAATTGGGAGGGAAGTCAAAGATGTAAATTTTGTGATCATGATGAAACCATCAAACACCTTTTTCTTGATTGTACGCTGGCCAAACTATTATCGCGTTCAGTTTGTATAGCCTTTAATATCACCCCTCCAAATAGTATTCACACGTTATTTGGGATGTGGCTGATACGTCTCCAACATATCTATCATTTTTTATTGTTCGATGCTATTATATTATCAATCTTCGATGTTTTATATGCATTTACAAGCAATTATATATCATTTTTTGGGACTAACCTATTAACTCAGTCCCCAGTTCCAGTTGTTGTTTTTTCCCCCTGTTTTTGGTTTTTCAGAATATCAGTACCGAACGAAGTCCAAATGCCACAAAATTTTTTGGTGATTTTTTTCTGGACATAGGAGACCCTGGAAGCTTCGGGAGGGGACGAGAAGATGGAGCAGTGGCCCACGAGGCACCAGGGTGCGCCCAGGGGGGTAGGGAGCGCCCTGGTGGCTCGTGGGGCCCATGAGGCTCCGTTTGACCCAACTCTGCCTCTATAAATTCTCTAAAATCGGGAAACCAACAGAGGAGTCCACGAAATACTTTTTCCGCCGCCACAAGCCTATGTTCTCAAGAGATCCCATGTGGGGACCTTTTCTGGTACTCTGCCGGAGGGGGAATCAATCACGGAGAGGGAATGGATGTTTATGACTGTTTGCGTTTTTTGGTTGGTCACTTCTCAATCTATTTTCTAGCCTTCATTTGTACTAAGTGGGAATGTTGCTTGTGCTTCCAATTCCTTAAACCCAAAGTTGTGCTAAATGAGTCCACCATACCTACCTATATGCGGTATTTCCATGCCGTTCCAAGTAAATTTGCATGTGCCTACTCTATTTTTTCAAAATAATTTTCCGTTTTGTGTGCCAGTACCGGTCATGAAGCGGCAGGGGGTGGCCAATATTTTCCATGCTAGGTGGGTTATTCTCATGATGAGTGTTTATTCATTTGTCATTGCACGAGAGTATGGCAGGTAATAGGGATGCCCAGTCCCGAAATGATTTTTTTATTAATATGATGATAATAATAAATTCCTTAGAAATTGTTGGTATGGAAGGCACCCGTGGATACGGCTAGCCATGGATTGTGAAAGAATGGTGGAAAGGAAATAAACTTTATTTTCTGTTTGGGAACCGCCTATAATGTGTCTAGCATGGAAGATATTGGGAATTCTCGGTCGTTTTCGTTGATAGGAAAAGCATGCCTCTCAAAATAATTTTTATCTCTCAATTTAAGCCTTGAGCTCTGGCACCTATGTAAATCTCTGCTTCCCTCTGTGAAGGGCCTATCTATTTACTTTTATGCAATTTTTATTTTTATTTTGAGTCTCCATCTTCTCTTATAAAGCACCAGCTAGAGAACACTATTGTCATACTTGTGTATTGATGTAGCTAATGTTGAGTGTGTTTCATGAATGGATCAATGATTGAACATAATGAGCTAGGGATAACTTTCTTTAGCGTTGAAAGACATGGTTGCTTGTTAGTATGCTTGAGTATTGATGTCTTCATGTCAAATTATAGATTATTGCTTTGAACCATTCAAGTCCAAATGTCCTTGCAACAAAAGAAAAGAATTACATGATGAATATGATAGGTATCATTCCACATCAAAAATTCTGTTTTTATCATTTACCTACTCGAGGACGACCAGGAATTAAGCTTGGGGATGCTTGATACGTCTCCAACGTATCTATAATTTTTAGTTGTTCCATGCTATTATATTATCAATCTTGGATGTTTTTTATGCATTTACAAGCAATTATATACTATTTTTTGGGCCTAACCTATTAACTTAGTGCCCAGTGCCAGTTGCTATTTTTTGCCTGTTTTTGGTTTTTCAAAATATCAGTACCAAACGAAGTCCAAATGTCACGAAACTTTTTAGAGATTTTTTTCTGGACATAAGAGACCCTGGAAGCTTCGGGAGGGGACGAGAAGATGGAGCAGTGGCCCACAAGGCACCAGGGCGCGCCCAGGGGTAGGACGCGCCCTGATGGCTCGTGGGGCTCACGAGGCACCAGTGCGCGCCCAGGGGTAGGACGCGCCCTGATGGCTTGTGGGGCCCACGAGGCTCCGTTTGACCTAACTCCGCCTCTATAAATTCTCTAGAATCGGGAAACCAACAGAGGAGTCCACGAAATACTTTTTCGGTACTCCGTTTAACCTAACGCAAGCCTCTGTTCTCGAGAGATCCCACCTGGGGACCTTTTTCGGTACTCCGCCGGAGAGGGAATCAATCATGGAGGGGCTCTACATCAACCTTGCTGCCTTCCGATGATGCGTGAGTAGTTTACCACAGACCTACGGGTCCATAGTTAGTAGCTAGATGGCTTCGTCTCTCTATTTGATTTCTAATACAATGTTCTCCTCGATGTTCTTGGAGTTCTACCCGATGTAATTACTTTTTGCGGTGTGTTTGTTGAGATCCGATGAATTGTGAGTTTATGATGAGATTATCCATTAATACTATTTGAGTTTTCTCTGAACTCTTTTATGCATGATTATTATAGCTTCGTATTTCTCTCCGATCTATTGATTTGGTTTGGCCAACTAGATTGATTTATCTTGCAATGGGAGAGGTGCTTTGTGATGGGTTCGATCTTGCGGTGCTCAATCCCAGTGACAGAAAGGGACATGACATGTATTTGTATCGTTGACATTAAGAATAAAAAGATGTGGTTTATTCATACGTGAGTTTACTTTGTCTACATCATGTCATCTTGCTTAAGGGGTTACTCCGTTCTTTATGAACTTAATACTCTAGATGCATGCTGGATAGCGGACAACGTGTGGAGTAATAGTAGTAGATGCAAGCAGGAGTCGGTCTACTTGTCTCGGACGAGATGCCTGTATACATTATCATTACCTTGGATATCGTCATGATTATTTGCTTTTCTATCAATTGGCCAACAGTAATTTGTTTACCCACCGTATGCTATTTTCAAGAGAGAAGCCTCTAGTGAAAACTATGGCCCCCGGGTCTACTTCTATCATATATTAAAAACCCTAAAAATACCTTGTCACATTTTTTCTTTCTTTCTTTATTTTATATTTTTGTTCTATCTAGTGTTTTTATGGCCTCTAGTGTTTTTTAAAAATGTTCGTGTTCAAAATTTTGTTCGCTCTTTTTAAAATATGTTCGTGTTATGACATTCTGAGCAATTTTGAAAGACACGAACAATCTTTTGAAATATCTGTACAATTTTTTTAAAATGCGAATATTTGTACTTTATGAGCAAAATTTAAAAAGCGAACATTTTTTTAATTTTGAACAAAATTATATATGCGTGAGCATCTTTTGAAAAAAAAAAGCGACAAAAGAAAAAATGGATGGAAAAAAATAGTGATAAAAGGACCGATTCAAGAATGGGCCGGCCCAGCCGTGAACTGAAGTAGAAGAAAACAAGAAAAATAAATAAACATGTACAAGCATTAGTATGCCTTAGTTGGTTAGCGTGGTCCTCCTTTAACCAAGAGGTCTATAGTTTGATTCACGCTACAATCACTCTTTTTTTCTTTTAAAAAGAAGCTGAAAAAACAGATGAGAGCGCCGCGAGGAAAAAAAAAGAGCGTCGTGTATATGGACGCAGGGCGCTTATTGACGCGGGTGAAAAGACCATCCTACCCTTTATTATGAAGGTGTATAGAGAGATCTCAGCCGTCAATGTGTTTATGGGGGGTGTACCGAAACAAAAGTGTTGGTCAATTTCTTGTTATTCTGCTTGTCGAATACCTTCGATGTGTTCCAGCACGCCATTCATGTCCATCTTCTCAAACGAGGCAGAACAGACACCACAAGCAACAAATTGTCATCAGAAAAGAAATTGCCATCCTCGCGTCACTAAACTTGCCATAAAAAACATTTGAAATTGCCATTTGTTCATGCCACACATGTGACACTTATCATTTGGGAAGGAAAAAGATATATTTAGGACAAAGCATTACTCTCCGATCCCAGCACAAGTGTTGTGCCCAAGATATCTAAAATTTAAAATAAGCAAACTAATCATGATAGACAGATCAACAAGTAATTAAGTAGTAGTAAAAGTAGGTATTTCCGTCCAAATTCACAACCTTGGCGCTATGGCCCAGACAGTCTGGAGCCTTGCACAAGGTGCTCTGCAGTGTGGTGTTTGGCTCTTCGAGGTGCTGGATGGAGTCAAGCGCTTGCACCAGGTTCAAGCGTCTGGCTGCCTCCGTGGAGCCCGAGCCGAGGATCTGGGCCAACAACATGTAGTCGACATCGGCGTCATGGTCGCTGACCATGTTCTGGCGCGAGGTTGTCATTGGCATGCGCGATGGTTGCCTCCGCCCTCTGCCCCGTGCCCGCCGGTGAGTAGATAGCACGATGCACGCCGACGGGTTGCCCACCCTTCACTGTGTAAACGGCGGAGATAGAGGAGTCCTTGATCCATTGGAAAGGCTGTTGTTTCAGTGACATGTTATTTTTCGAGAGAAGTGTCTTGTGTTTTGCCCTTTCTGTTCTTGTTAATAGTTTCCAACAGTATTTCCTCCGTCCCAAAATAAGTGTCTCAATCTTGTTACAAATTTGTATTAAAGTTAGTACAAACTTGAGGCATTTATTTTGGGACGGAGCGAGTATGATCAATCGAGTCACATTTTTTTTGGCTTTGGACTTGTATCATTTTGCTATCTCTTCATTCCTCTTAATGCAAAGATGAAGAAAATGAATTCTTATTCTTAAAAAAAGTATGTGGTTATAGTGTATTCTGACAATTTGTTTTCCTATATCTAGTTTGATCATTCTACTCATGGATCGTTCGGCTTCTACTTGTGAGTTACTTCTACATCAGGTCATTGGCCATTTATCTCTGTAACTCTGTTCCTTCCTGTAAAAAACAGCAAGATGTACCCTATCTTTTGGGGTAAAACAACCAACACTGCAAACAGAAGTTCCAATTCCAATGTAAATGCCCTGCAAGTTCCATCATCCTCTATGGGATTAGTACTGCTTCATTGGTTGTTCAGAACTATCCACAAATTATTAAGAATACCATGTGCTTTTACATGTTATGTACCTAATGTTCACACATCTATCAAAAAATTACCACATGTTTGGCCAAAATGAAGATATCAGATTTAGAATAATAGGAAGACAGATCCGGGAAGGCCAATTTAAGGGGGGCTTTCCCGTGCCACCCGGTCTAGCCAAAGCTGAATGGTGGTTCATCTTTAACTTTCACAATAGTTCTTCAAAATTGAGACCATCCTCGAGGATTAACCTTAAGAGAGCCCCAACGGGGAAGTACTTAGCCTTGAGCAACTACCCCCGAAGAGAGCAAGAGTTACCATTGTAAATCTTTCACCACCATTTCATTACGAGAAACATGTTCATGATATATGTATTAATGATGCCCACTCCCAAGATTCATTGGTTTACACTAAGTCTACATTTAACCAACCTATATTTTTTTATTGGCAGAGTTTGGGTAGAAAGCATTGTGATGTTTGCCAAATCCAACACATGTGCTTTCAGAAAGATGACATAAGCCATGGTGAAAATGGGCAAGCTGGATTGGCAAGCGGTCATAAGGATTTCTGTGGGGGAATAACCCATAGCAATCATCTCACTCGAGTTGGTGGTCGACCTTCTCAATCAGGATAAATTATGTCATCGGCATATTGGATGGGAAATCCCCCAGGAATAAAATGACTTAGCAATAAAATGACTTAGCACACCCCTAACGTGGCCAGCCGAAGTCACATCATCCAACGTGTTAGAGAGAGCGCCACCACAAAATTGAACACAAGGGAGGGATAGGGTCGCCTTGTCGGAGGACTCTACAGTTTGCAAAGCAAGGACCCACCACCCAATTGATGCAAATGACAATATGACTGCCGCACACCAGTTGCATAACACGGTGGACATAACCTTGGTCGAACCCTATGCCTTTTTGAAATTTTAAAAAGCTACTCTAGAAGACCAACCAAAGAGAGCCTATACGTGGCATTCGGGAGCCAACTGAGACACAACAACACATAACAGATGCACCACATGGCAACACTCAACGCATAATTATTCCCAAATGATAACGCCCACACGTGTGGCAATTTTGCAACTCGCCCGCACGCGTGGATCACCGTCCAGTTGAGTTTGCACGAATCTTGACACATTGAGGCAGAATTTGCATGCCACGTAGGACGGGGCTGGTGTGTGGGCGTTTGACAGTTCGCTCGGATGCCGGTTTCTTGCACGAAGAGGTCGCGGTTGCGAGTCGGACATGCGGTGGAACTGCTGTCGCGCCTGCACGCCGCGCACATATTCTATTCATCATCTCCCACGTCTGCTCCTTTCCCCTCCTCGGTGCTGCAGTTTCCCCACCCCGCCCTTCTATACTTCCCATTTCCCCCACACCAGCATTTCCATTCGAGAGCAACGCAAGTTCTAGTAGGAGCAGTCGAGAGGGGGCGGCGGCGGAAGAGTCGTGGGTCTTCGTGGTCGTCACTGGTGTTCACGGAACCGTAGCGTCGTCGCCGGAGTAGCCACCATGCGTAGGCAAGGCTTCAAAGCTTTCTACTGGTCCAATCTGCCCCCCTCCTCTCGGTTCACATCCTGCTCGAATCCTTTTGAGATTCAGGCAGATTTTCGCGGCGCTCGAGTGTTCCCGTCGGCGGGGGAGTCGCATGTGTGCCATTAGGCCGGCATTACGTAGTTCCATTGCCGTCGCGGTGGTAGTCAAGCCGGCGAGGCTCGCCCGTTCTGCATCTATCTCTCTATTTTCAAAGATTAGATGTCTGCAATTCTATGTTGCAGCGATTTCTACTATTTTTTTGTTAGTTTTGATGGTCTCGTAGGCTACGATTCTCACTGTTTTAGGGGTGATGTTGTAATCGAACTCTGGGCCTGATAGTTGGGCATGAACCCTAGATCTTGTTAGCTGCATTTCGATTTGTAGGATAATGGCAGTTTAATTGCTATTATGTTCTGTGCGAACATGGCAATTTGAATCCACTGGTTTATCTACAACTTTCCTACTAGATGGCAACTACCTTTTTGAAGCAAATCTGTTAGTTGCCATGTTCTATGTAGGATAATGGCAGTTGGGGTGTTCCTCGTACTGACTTAGTTGCCACATTGTTTACTGCTAACATGGCAACTTGAATCTACTAGATGGCAACTGCCTTTTCTGAAGCAAATCTGTCAGTTGCCATGTTTTTGCACTTGTTTCAGTGGTCATTTTTTGCCTACTGTGCATGTTTAGCAGACGGCAACTACCTGCTTTCACACACTAAGACTTTACTTGACATGTTGTTTGTGTGCAAACATGGCAACGTGAATCTTTTTAGTACATGGCAACTTCTTATTGAGCCCAAATTTGTCAGTTAGCTTGTTTATGCAGTCATCCGGGTCTCAGTTTTGCTAATTTGCTTTCAAGGAGGTGGCAAACTACATCTACACAACATGGAATTATTTAGGCATGCCTTTTTCTTAAGTACTTTTTTTGTCAGTTGCTTAGTTTTGCTTAGGAGCATTTGGCATGCATTTTTCAGATTGCAGGTGGCAACTCCCTCTTATTACTCATCATATACATTGTTTTAGGGTAAACATGGCAGTTTTTATTTTGTCGTTGATGATATCCACTGCCTCATTACTTTGCGCATCTTTTTTTGCATCTGTCGACTGTGTTTTCATTTGCACTAATGTGTTTTTGTTATTACCGTAGCATCATGGCTCGTGGTGACCAACAAGACGATGATGACGACTTCATGGAGGTACCGCCACGAAATCGTGCGACCGGTCATACGAAAGACGGCGACGAGGTCATTTCCCCATGTTTTATTGTGATATAGAGTTTACATTCATCCGTCAGCAGTAATTTTTAGTATATTGAACATGGCAACAATGCCCCTTTCGTGTTCTGCAGAAGAAGAAATGTCAGCGCAATAGGGCTTTGCAAGAACGCTTGACTATATTGACCAAGGGTTTTACTGATGACCAGAAGGGAGCTTCCGGTGAGATGGGGATGCAGGCATTGATGGATATTCGATGCTCGAATCTAGTGAACCCTGTATGCGATTGGCTCGGTGAGATATACGACCCTCCGTCTAGGGAATTTGTCATTCCGGGACATGGAAGACTCCCTTTGGACGAGGAATCTGTATTCTGCACTTTGGGTGTCCCCCGTGGAGAAATCAAAGTTCCGTATGAGGTGAACAATGAGATTAAGGAAGTATTGTTCCCCCGTTTGTTTCATGGAACGGCATCCATGCCTAATACGACTGTGCAGGCAACTTCCCTGGAGGGCATGACAACCCATGGAGAGGTATTTAAGATGAAGTTGCTGATGTACTTGATCTCGTCTGTCTTTGCGCCTACCATGTCGCTGCGCCCAAGCAACAAGTGCTTCCCTATCCTGGTGAATGCTCTCTGTCTATTCTTTTTCCTACAATCTTCTGTTTTGATGTCATGTAGTAGCTAGTCACTGCCAGTTGACGTTTTATTGACTGTCGATGTGTTGTCTTTTGTTTTCAAATCTTGTGCAGGCAAAACTGAAAGATGCTAAAAACATGAATTGGTGTAAATACATTGCCAACTTCCTGCATGATGCATTCTCAAATAATATGTACTAGAAGGGCTGCCGCCTGCACCTAATGGTAAATTTTTTACTGTTTTTGCAAATGCTCTTACCACGGTTCATTCGTTCCTCAATCACATTACAGAGGATGGAACTTTTTTGTTTGTGTATGGTATTTTCAAGTTTGAAATGTAATCCTTTTTTTGGGTGCCTTTTTAGGAATTGAATAAAATTGGAGGTGTACTTGAACATAGTTGACAATTTTTACAGTTGTTCATAAGCGGCAACCAAATTGTTTTTCCACGTGGCAACTCTGTTTGGCCATACTCTGTCAACTCTAGTTTGACAGAGCTTTAACTGATTTGCTTTTTTGATGGCAACCATAGTTGATCGTGTACGACAACTCTTATTTTTGTGTTTTTACATGTCAAGTGAAGTTGTTGATACATGGCAACTATAGTTGATTTCTACATGGCAATTACATATTCTACAACACACATAGTGTTCACTTCCTCTATTTTTTTGTTTGTTTTAATTAGTGACACATGGAAAACATACGTTCACATCCATGGCAAATCTTTCTTCTATTTTGAACTTTTGACTCAAGGGAGACTGTATTGCCAACGACGTTTAAACCGTAGTTATTTTCTTTTTCCTTTCCCCGCTTTTCTCTCTCTATTTTTTTTTGCACAATACTGATCACTGGCATATTTTGATTTACTTACTCCCTTTTTGTGTGTAAACCAGCTCATGTACGTCGACCGTCTTGATTTGTCTACTGTCGATTTTACTGAGATAGGAGGTCCGCCGCCTCCACATAAGTTTGCTGTCTCTGCCTGGAGTTATGATGCTGTCAAGGCTGTGCTTGCCGTAGACATGATATCTGATACAAAATATGGCAAACTGTAGGTTAGTTTTATCTTCCATCTTGCACAACATTTTTGAAGTTCACCGTTGGAAAGAATATATAAAAACCAAAACTGATCCATATTGGTTGTTCATAGTTTTTTAAGAGGGGAATATATATATAGCGTATACAACATGGCAAATATGTTTGGTTCCGCGTGGAAAATGTACAACACTCTTACATGGCATCCATATTCCAATCTATGCACTCAACTATGTTTGGGCATTCCATTCGCCCACCTCAATGCACTCATTATGCTAACAAACTATAAAGAACTTGGCAACGATGGTTGTCTGCACATGGCAACTACGGTTGTCTCCATATGGCAACTCTGTCGTTCCCCCTCGAACTCTTTTTCCTTGCAATCCACAACCATAGTCACTATTTCTTCTCTGACCTCTCTTGTTTTGCTATTTTTCAGCTGATGGCCAAGCATGCCATTGACTATAGTGTGTTTGGTGGGCCACAAAATTTTGGCAAGTGGATGGATGTGCATTCAGCTCCATCTTGTTCCGCCGAGGTAACCAAGCATGTTTTTTGTTTTTTGAATGATCTTTTTCTTGCATTTGACTTATTTTATGTTTTTTTGCCTTCTTTCTTATGCACATGCTCTAATGTGTTTGAAATTTGTTACTTTTTGTTTTCTGATCAGGCCAGGGCACCTGTTGAGCACCTAGTTGGGCAGTTTGCTTCCGGCATGACCAACTTGCTTGTGAAGTTGGTCGAGGGTTGGATAGCATTGAATGGTTCTGATAGCGACGTGTTTGCGAGGCAGTTCACATCTTTTGTCGGAGAACGCACACATCGTCCAACTGGCTGCCGTGGCCGGTACGACTACAACAGTTCTCAGGAGCTCCCTGACACGCAAGAGGAGCTAGTCAGGGATGGTTTCGGTGGCGTGGATGCTGGTCTCGACAAGGATGGTGACGATGACATGGAGAATGTGCGACTTGACACTGACCATGATGAACCTCGCGAAGTTCGTGTAGGAGGTAACAACGATAAGGCTGCACCGAATGTTCCTCCACTAGAGGGAGGCATTGCCCCAACTGTTGCGAGAGACACGGGGGTTCCTCTCTCAAAGAGGGGTAGGGCTCCAGAGGATGCTGCCCAGGGCCCTGGTGGCAAGAGGTGTAGGACCGATCCCGTTGCTGCTAGGAGGTGGTTTGATGTTTATTTATTGTGTCATTCATTCTTCTTTTTAACACCCGGCTTTTTCGTGGTACGTACGCCATGATTTTGTGTCTCACACTTGGTTTTTTGCATTTTTTGCTCTTTTCCCATTGTTGTGTGCAGTGAGGCGACAACTGGTGGCCGATCAGTTAAGCAGAAATAAGCAGCCACACCATCCCGCGCTTCTGCTCGGCTGAACAAGGGGGCACCCACTGCTGCTGCCACCACTTCCACTCGGTCATCTCCTCGCACATCGACGTCCAACACCGGGGATCCTGTTATGCTGGAAGACTTGAGGAAAACAAGCAAGAGGTGGGTTCTCCCCTTTTTTTCTAATTTTTTTTGTGATTGAGCTATTTTCATTGTGTCGTGATACGGAAATGCATTCTCTTTTAAAAATTTCATGGCAATTGCAGCATGTTGAGTATGACAAGTTATTCATAGTCCTAACGCTGAATTTGTTTGATGCATTCCTCAATCATATGCAACTTTTACTGTACCCAACATGGCAACTCTTGTCTGTCCCTCATGGCAACTGCTAAACTTGCCACATGGCAACTCTTGTCTGTCCCACATGGCAACTGCTAAATTTGGCACATGGCAACTCTTGTTTCTTCGGCGTGGCAACTGCTAACTACACCACATGGCAACTGCTATCTAGCCCCCATGGCAACTAGTATCTTTCACTAATGGCAACCACTTGTACAACATGTCTGTCAACTCCATCTTTGTTTTCTAATGGCAACTCTGGCATATCACACATGGCATTTTAAGATGACTGACATGGCAATTACTTGTTCCTGCACCTCACCTTTTTTCACTTTCATGTGCTTTCTTCAATGGTTGTCTTCTCGTTCGACATATTTTGTAGGGTAAAGAAGACTACTGCACGCTCGACCAATCGCACTACTAAAGACCCACTTGAACGCATTCACTCCAAGCTGTTGACATCCGACAATGCAGATATTCATGAGCCGTCAGTTGACAAATCTGCCGCTGCACCGTCCACTGTTGCCGCTAGTTCTAATGCACGCAACCGCCCATCTCCGCCGGTTGCAGCTGTGCAAACAACAACCACAGGCATCGGTACAGCTAGTAGCGACGAGTCAGTATCTACCAGGACTGCTGAGATAGTGCCTACCCTGGTGGCAATGAGAGATGCTGTTGTGACCCATGCTGCCCGATCAACAAGTGTTGAAGTGGATGCTCCCGAGCTCAACCTTAATAAGGAAGATTCCCGCTCATCTGACACAGATTCCACGCGTGCGGCCGATGGCACTTATGTGGCCAGGAAAGAAGGGGCTATGGCCACATTTCAGTATGACAGGACATCCACAGATGACTCTCACCGCAGAGCAGCTTCAGGGCTGCTAGCGCACAGGCTGCTACTACAACCGGTTTGCGATCTGGCCTGCCACCTAGGCGTAGCCCCCGCAAGAATCCTACACAGTTATCCAATGTATCGGAGGTACTTAAGAGCAGCATAGGTGACTCCGGTTATGTGGCTACTTCCACACTGTAACACCCCGAGAATCATGCTACAATGATCTCCCCTTTAATGATGCCATGTCATCATGTTTTTCAAACTAAATTGCCACTTGATCAAAACCAAAACCAATTTCCATTTGAAATACAAGTCAAATTATTTACTTCTTCTGTCATGCAAACAAAATGGTTTGTGATGTTGCAAATAATATCCAAGTATTTGTCATGATAAGAACAACCTCATTTGGAATTCCAAAACCCCCTGGGATTTAATGTAGTGGTCCAACAACATCTTAATGAACCATTTAAATTCAAACACGATTCTAAACTTTTCAAAATAAACTCAGAATTTTTGTAGCAGTACTAAATAATGCCTAGTATTTTTTTGACAAGTTGCATATTTTACAAAAGTCATTTGGTGGTCAAGCAATTTGCAAACAGAGGCAAAAAGGCAAAACAGAAAAAGGATAAAAGAAAAGGAAAATAGAAAGACCCCCTCCCCTCTTTTGCACCTGGCCCAGCCCACCGCCCCGGCCTTTCCCTCACCCCTCGACAGAGGCAGAGGCCATGGCGCAGGCCGGGCACGCGCGACTGTCCATACGCGGATCTCGCCCGTGTCGACCATCCGTCGGTGCACTGAGACGGATAAGAGCATCCTCGCGCCCTTTGATCGAACCCTAGTGCTATTCCCCTCTCCCCCTTACCTCGTTCTTGATCTAGAGCTTCAACCAAGCTGTGGTTATCATGGCCGTCGTCGTAGCCGCGGCCAATGAGCTCCCTGCCACCTGAGAGCACATCCAAGAGGTCACCCTCATCTCCCTCGTCCTCCTGGTGCAAGTACAAGCCCCAGGCCGCCTCGAAGGCTCGCCATCAACCCCCTTCTCCGACTATGGTCGTCGGACGCCGCCCGGCGATCTGCCACATCCGGGACATCCACGACCTCCTCGAGTTCACCTTCGGCACCGATGTGAGCTCCTCGCTCCATCCCCCCTTTTTCCATTCGAATCCGGCACCGTAGGCCGCCGTCACCACCGTGTTCTGACCTCGCGCCCGTCACGTCACAACTTGTTCGCCGTTGCGTTGCTGCTACTGCTTGGCCGCTGCCGCTGCTCTGCTCCCGCATCTGCCTCAGCCGCGCCGGCCGCCCACTCCCCGGCAGCGCGCGCGCCGCGAGCCGCCGCCTACGCGTGGCCGTCCCTCCTGCGCCTACCCTCGCTTGTTGCTGCTGCTCAAACTACTGCAGCTGCGCCCGCCCGTACTTGCGGTCGTTGCTCGCCTACTGCCGCCGCAGCCGTCTGCGGTCGCCCGTGCGCAAGCACCGCCTCCGCCCTGCCGCGTACATCATTGCCGCGCCCGCCTACAGCTGCGCGCGCCCCGCTCACTAGTTGCCGCGCCTGCCGCCCACCTCTGCTGCCCTGCTACCCAGCTCGCTTGCTGCCGCCTCCAGCAGCCAGCGCCCCCCTGTCCTCCGCCTCCGTGTCTCGCACGAGCCCGCCACTCCCCGCAGCCCCCCACGCCGCCGCTCCCCGCGTCGCCGCCTACCGTCGCTGCTCGCCGCCGGCCGCGCCCCGGCCATGGCCTCGGCAGTGCGTGTAGGCCAGCCCCCCCCTGTCGATTAGTGGGGAATAACCGCCCACTAAACTAACCTAATTAACCCCTGCTAACCCCACTGACCCATGGGCCCCCCGTTTAACTAGCAATATTTAACCTCCTTGTAAACTTAAAGTGTCGCTGACGTGTTGGCCCCGCCCTTATAATTAAACTCTAGTTTCAATTAAACATTTATTGATTGGGGTAGTCAATGACATATGGGGCCCACTGGTCCATTGACCAGTCAACAGTCCACTGCTGACTGCTGACTAGGCAGTCAACTGGGCCCCACCAGTCATCCCCTATAGCACCCTGCTGTGTACACTTCAATGTGTGCACATAGCATTTTGCTATTATTTTTTGAATTAGTATTAAATCCAGAAATTGCAGAATATTATTAAAACTTTGAAAAATCATATAAAATAATCCGTAACTCTGATGAAAATAATTTATATATGAAAGTTGCTCAGAAAAATCCAATGAATCCGAATATGCAATCCGTTCATCTTTCACATGCCTCTAGCATGCTGAACATGGAACCGTCCCCCTCTGTTTCATCTGTCCGAAAATGCCAAACTTCGGGAAAACATTCCCGGATGTTTTCCCTCTTCGTCTATATCACCGAGCGCTACGTTAGGTCACACATAGCACAACGTATTGCCATGTTATGCTTTGTGATGCTTTGTTTGCTTTATATTTATTGTTTCTTCCCCCTCTTCTCTCCGGTAGACCCCGAGATCGCTGCCGATGCCACTGTGATCGACTACGTCGACGACGACCCTTCCTTCTCAACAGAGCTTCCAGGCAAGAAAACCCCCCATTGATCATTCTGATATCGCCCATTCCCTTCTCTCTTATGCTTGCATTAGAACTGCTACTGCTTTTTATATGATCCTACTCTGATGCATAGCCTATTTTTGTTACTTGCTTTCATACCTTACCTGCTTATTCTAAACTGCTTAGTAAAGGTTGGTTAGAGATCCATCAGTGACCCCCCACCTTGTTCCAGTTGTCCCGCTTTATGTTCGATGACTCGATCAACGTGATCGATGTCCAGGCCCCGACACCGCATGTCGGTGTCAAAACCGGCAGACCTCGGGGTAGGGGGTCCCGAGCTATGGATTCTCGGATCAATGGTAACAGGGACGAAGGAGACAATGTTTTACCCAGGCTTGGGCCCTCTTGATGGAGGTAAAACCCTACGTCCTGCTCTTGTTTATATTGATGATGGGGTATTGATGTCTACTACACAACTTGTTCTTGTAGACTCGTGTTGGGCCTCCAAGCGCAGAGTTTTGTAGGACAGTAGCAAATTTCCCTCAAGTGGATGACCTAAGGTTTATCAATCCGTGGGAGGTGTAGGATGAAGATGGCCTCTCTCAAACAACCTTGCAACCAAATAATAAAAAGTCTCTTGTGTCCCCAACACACCCAATACAATGGCAAATTGTATAGGTGCACTAGTTCGGCGAAGAGATGGTAATAAAAGTGTAATATGGATGGTAGAAATATATTTTTGTAATCTGAAAATAAAAAAACAGCAAGGTAGCAATTGGTAAAACGGAGCACAAACGGTATTGTAATGCTTGAAAACAAGGCCTAGGGTCCGTACTTTCGCTAGTGCAATCTCTCAACAATGCTAATCTAATTGGATCATATAACCATCCCTCAACGTGTGATGAAGAATCACTCCAAAGTTCTTATCTAGCTGAGAACATAAGAAGAAATTGTTTGTAGGGTACGAAACCACCTCAAAGCTATTCTTTCCGATCAATCTATCCTAGATTTCGTACTAAAATAACACAAAGCTATTCTTTCCGATCGATCTAACCAAGAGTTCGTACTAAAATAACACCATATGATACACATCAACCAACTCTAATGTCACCTAGATACTCCAATGTCACCGCGAGTATTCGTGAGTTGATTATGCAATATGCATCAAACAATTTCAGATTCATAATACTCGATCCAACACAAAGAACCCCAAAGAGTGCCCAAAGATTTCTACCGAAGAAACAAAGACAAGAACGTGCATCAACCCCTATGCATAGATTACCCCAATCTCACCTCGGGAATCCGTGAGTTGAGTGCCAAGACATAGACCAAGTGCTCTCAAATCCATAAAAGTATTCAATCCGATAAAACAAAATCTCAAAGGGAAAACTCAATTCATCACAACAAGATAGAGAGGGGAAAACACCATATGATCCAACTATATTAACAAAGCCCGCGATACATCAAGATCGTGCCATCTCAAGAACACGAGAGAGAGATATTAAACACATAGCTACTGGTACAAACCCTCAGCCCCGAGGGTGGACTACTCCCTCCTCATCATGGTGGCGCCGGGATGATGAAGATGGCCATCGGTGACGATTTCCCCCTCCGGCAGAGTGCCGGAACGGGGTCTAGATTGGTTTTTCGTGGCTGCAGAGGCCTGTGGCGGCGGAACTTCTGATCTAGGGTTACCCCCGGGGGTTTTGGAATATTTGGGAATTTATAGGGTGAAGAGGCGGTGTGGGAGGCCACCGAGGTGGGCACAACCCACCTGGGCGCGCCTGGGCCCCCAGGCGCGCCCTAGTGGGTTGTGCTCTCCTTGGAGCTCCCCTCTGGTACATCTTTGGCCCACCGGGTGTCTTCTGGTCCAGAAAAAATCTCCAAAAAGTTTCGATGCGTTTGGACTCCGTTTGGTATTGATTTTCTGCGATGTAAAAAACAAGCAAAAAACAACAACTAGCACTGGGCACTATGTCAATAGGTTAGTCCCCAAAAATGATATAAAGTTGATATAAAATGATTGTAAAACATTCAAGAATGATAATATAACAGCATGGAACAATAAAAAATTATAGATACGTTGGAGACGTATCAACATCCCCAAGCTTAATTCCTACTCGTCCTCGAGTAGGTAAATGATAAAACAGATCGAATTTTTGATGTGGAATGCTGCCTAACATGTTCATCACATATTCTTTTCTTTTGTAGCATGGACATATGGACTTTTATATGGTTCAAAGCAATAGTCTAGTTTTGACATGAAGATTTCAATACTCAAGCATATCAAGAAGCAACCATGTCTTTCAAAATATCAACACTAAAGAAAGCTATCCCTAGCCCATCATGCTCAATCATTGATCCATTCATGAAACACACTCGCATATTAGCTACATCCAATGCTCAAGTACGATCATAGTGCCCCTTAGTTGGTGCTTTATAAGAGAAGATGGAGACTCAAATAAAAATAAAAATTGCATAAAGTAAATAGATAGGCCCTTCGCAGAGGGAAGTAGGGATTTGTAGAGGTGCCAGAGCTCAAAGCTTAAATTGAGAGATAAAAGATTTTAGGGGGCATACTTTTCCCTTCAACGAAAACGACCGAGTAATTCCCAACACATTCCATGCTAGATATATCATAGGCGGTTCCCAAACAGAAAATAAAGTTTATTCCTTTTTCCACCATTCTTTCACAATCCATGGCTAGCCGTATCCACGGGTGCCCTCCATACCAACACTTTCCAAGGAATTTATTATTTGACAACATAAAGTAAATTCATTTTTCATTTCGGGACTGGGCATCCCTAATACCTTTGTCGTACTCTCTTGCAATGACAAGTGAATAAACACTCATCTTGAGAATAACACATCTAGCATGGAAAATATTGGCCACCCCCTACCGCTTCATGAGTGGTACGAGCACACAAAAACGAAATTTATTTGAATATTAGAGATGGCACATACAAATTTGCTTAGAACGGCATGGAAATACCGCATATAGGTAGGTATGGTGGACTCTTTGGCACAACTTTGGGTTTAAGAATTTGGATGCACAGGTAGTATTCCCACTTAGTACAAATGGAGGCTAGCAAATAGATTGAGAAGCAACCAACCAAGAAACGAAAATTCACATAAATGAGCATTGAGCATAACTAACACCGAATAATGCACCACAGGTAGGATGTAATTTCATTGCATAACTATTGACTTTCGTACTTGCATAGGGAGTCACAAACCTTAACACCAATATTCTTGCTAAATCATAATTACTCACCAACATGACTCACATATTATTATCTCCATATCGCAAAACTATAGCAAGGAATCAAACTTATCATATCCAATGATCTTCATGAAAGTTTTTATTATATCCCTCTTGCATATTCATCATATTAGGACCAAATTCATAGCTTGTGCATATTGTCATCACTATTGTCAACTCTCAAAGTAATATTAGTGAAGCATGAGAGTGTTCAACAAACTACTCCAAAAAGAAATAAGTGAAGATCAAGCGAGTAGTTATGTAAATGGGTAGCTATTTGAGGACTCTCTCTTATTTAGAAGTTTCAGATCTAAGTATTTTATTAAAACAGCAAGCAAAAACTAGGCTCAACCGAGGCTAATCGATAATTGTTGATGAAGAAAGGTGGGATGCCTACCGGGGCATCCCCAAGCTTAGATGCTTGAGACTTCTGGGAATATTAACTTGGGATGCCTTGGGAATCCCCAAGCTTGAGCTCTTGTGTCTTCTTCATTCCTCTCAAATCACGGTTTCCCTAATTCTTAAAAACTTCATCCACACAAAACTCAACAAGAACTCATGAGATAAGTTAGTATAAATCAATGCAAAACCTTATCATTCTCTACTATAGCAAATTGCTAAAATTATTATTCAACATTGATACTAAATGCCTCTGCATATTTAATAATCCTATCCTCAAATAGAATCATTAAACAAGCAAACATATGCAAACAATGCGAACATAACAGCAATCTGTCTAAACAGGACAGTCTGTAAAGAGTGCAATTGTACTCATACTTCCCTACCTCAAAAAATTCTGAAAATTGACCACACTGTAGAGAATTTATTATAGCTTACTGTGCAAAAATTTTAAACATTTTATCACATTCTTACTTTTTTGGAGAATTATTGCAACAGCGATAAACTTTCTGTTTTGAAACAGCAACTCATATACTTGCAAAATAAGCATGGCAAAGGCTATACTTGACATTTTTATTGAAGTAAAAGATGAAAAACATTACTCTAAATAACAGCAAGAAAATAAAAATAAATGAAAATGACGCTCCAAGCAAAACACATATCATGTGACGAATAAAATTATAGCTCCAAGTGAGGTTACCGATAATGTTGGAGACGAAAGAGGGGATGCCTTCCGGGGCATCCCCAAGCTTAGTTGCTTGGAACTTCCTTGAATATTACCTTGGGGGTTCCTTGGGAATCCCCAAGATTAGGGTCTTGTCACTCCTTATTCTCCTCATATCGATATCTTACCCAAAACTTGAAAACTTCAATCACACAAAACTTAACGGAACTTCGTGAGATGGGTTAGTATGATAAAGACAAATCATTCACTTTGGTACTGTCAAAGACAAGATTCATAAATGTTCTCACACAATTAATACTGTACTCTACAATTTCCACAATTTATCTTAAGCAATATAAGCCATAGAAACCATAAAACAAGCAAACTATGCATTGAAAACAGAATCTTTAAAAAACAGAACAGTACATAAAGATCTGAATTAAGGTCATACTTCTGTAACTCCAAAAATTCTGAAAAATTAGGAAAACGTAGAAAATTGTATAGCCATCAACTGTAAAAAATTCAGAATTTTTCCACATTCCAGTAAAAGACAGGAATTTCTTCACGGGATGCAAAAGTTTCTGTTTTTGAACAGAATCAAGTCAACTATCATCCACACTATCCCAAAGGCTTTACTTGGCACGTTATTGAAACAAAAGCTATAAAATATGATCACTACAGTAGCCTAATCATGTGAACACACAAAAACTGTAAGGGTAAATGTTGGGTTGTCTCCCAACAAGCGCTTTTCTTTAATGCCTTTTTAGCTAGACATGATGATTTTAATGATGCTCACATAAAAGATAAGAATTGAAACACAAAGAGAGCATCATGAAGCATATTAATAGCACATTTAAGTCTAACCCACTTCCTATGCATAGGGATTTTGTGAGTACACAACTTATGGGAACAAAAAATCAACTAGCATAGGAACACAAAACAAGTGCAACTTCAAAACTTTCAACATAAAGAGAGGAAACTTGATATTATTGCAATATGTAAAAGCATATGTTCCTCTCTCATAATTTTCAGTAGCATCATGAATGAATTGAATAATATAACTATCACATAAATCATTCTTTTCATGATCCACATGCACAAAAAATTTATTACTCTCCACATAAGCAAATTTATTCTCATGAATAGTAGTGGGAGCAAACTCAACAAAATAACTATCATGTGAGGCATAATCCAATTGAAAATAAAAATCATGATGACAAGTTTCATGGTTATCATTATTCTTTATAGCATACATGTCATCACCATAATCATCATAGATAGCAACTTTGTTTTCATAATCAATTGAAACCTCTTCCAAAATAGTGCATTCATCACTAAATAAAGTAATGACCTCTCCGAATCCACTTTTATCAATATTGTGAAAAGATTCAACACCCTCCAAAATAGTGGGATCGTTAGTACCTAGAGTTGACACTCTTCCAAACCCACTTTCATCAATATAATCGTCATAAATAGGAGGCATGCTACCATTATAACAAATTGGCACATCAAAACTTGGGGGATTAAAAATATCATCTTTATCAAACATAGCATCCCCAAGCTTGTAGCTTTGCATATCATTAGCATAATGGATATTCAAAGAATTCATACCAACAACATTGCAATCGTGCTCATCGTTCAAAGATTTTTTGTCAAACATTTTATAGAATTCTTCTTCTATCAATTGAGCATAATTTTCCTTTCCATCATTTTCATGAAAGACATTATAAAGATGAATAATATGATGCAACCTCAATTCCATTTTTTTGTAGTTTTCTTTTATGAACCAAACTAGTGATAAAACAAGAAACTAAAAGATTCAATTGCAAGATCTAAAGATATACCTTCAAGCACTCACCTCCCCAGCAACGGCGCCAGAAAAGAGCTTGATGTCTACTACACAACTTATTCTTGTAGACTCATGTTGGGCCTCCAAGCGCAGAGTTTTGTAGGACAGTAGCAAATTTCCCTCAAGTGGATGACCTAAGGTTTATCAATCCGTGGGAGGTGTAGGATGAAGATGGTGTCTCTCAAACAACCCTGCAACCAAATAATAAAAAGTCTCTTGTGTCCCCAACACACCCAATACAATGGCAAATTGTATAGGTGCACTAGTTCGGCGAAGAGATGGTGATAAAAGTGTAATATGGATGGTAGAAATATATTTTTGTAATCTGAAAATAAAAAAACAGCAAGGTAGCAATTGGTAAAACGGAGCACAAACGGTATTGTAATGCTTGAAAACAAGGCCTAGGGTCCGTACTTTCGCTAGTGCAATCTCTCAACAATGCTAATCTAATTGGATCATATAACCATCCCTCAACGTGTGATGAAGAATCACTCCAAAGTTCTTATCTAGCTGAGAACATAAGAAGAAATTGTTTGTAGGGTACGAAACCACCTCAAAGCTATTCTTTCCGATCAATCTATCCTAGAGTTCGTACTAAAATAACACAAAGCTATTCTTTCCGATCGATCTAACCAAGAGTTCGTACTAAAATAACACCATATGATACACATCAACCAACTCTAATGTCACCTAGATACTCCAATGTCACCGCGAGTATCCGTGAGTTGATTATGTGATATGCATCAAACAATTTCAGATTCATAATACTCGATCCAACACAAAGAACCTCAAAGAGTGCCCAAAGATTTCTACCGGAGAAACAAAGACAAGAACATGCATCAACCCCTATGCATAGATTACCCCAATGTCACCTCGGGAATCCGCGAGTTGAGTGCCAAGACATATATCAAGTGCTCTCAAATCCATAAAAGTATTCAATCCGATAAAACAAAATCTCAAAGGGAAAACTCAATTCATCACAACAAGATAGAGAGGGGGAAACACCATATGATCCAACTATATTAACAAAGCCCGCGATACATCAAAATCGTGCCATCTCAAGAACACGAGAGAGAGAGAGAGATTAAACACATAACTACTGGTACAAACCCTCAGCCCCGAGGGTGGACTACTCCCTCCTCATCATGGTGGCCGCCGGGATGATGAAGATGGCCACCGGTGATGATTTCCCCCTCCGGCAGAGTGCCGGAATGGGGTCTAGATTGGTTTTTCATGGCTACAGAGGCCTGGGGCGGCGGAACTTATGATCTAGGGTTACCCCCGGGGGTTTTGGAATATTTGGGAATTTATAGGGCGAAGAGGCGGTGCGGGAGGCCACCGAGGTGGGCACAACCCACCTGGGCGCGCCTGGGCCCCCAGGCGCGCCCTGGTGGTCTGTGCTCTCCTCGGAGCTCCCCTCTGGTACTTCTTTGGCCCACCGGGTGTTTTCTGGTCTAGAAAAAATCTCCAAAAAGTTTTGCTGCGTTTGGACTCCGTTTGGTATTGATTTTCTGTGATGTAAAAAACAAGCAAAAAATAGCAACTGGCATTGGGCACTTTGTCAATAGGTTAGTCCCAAAAAATGATATAAAGTTGCTATAAAATGATTGTAAAACATCCAAGAATGATAATATAACAGCATGGAACAAGCAAAAATTATAGATGTGATGGAGACGTATCAGATATCGAGTACAGAGTTGATCTACTTGGAGATCATAAGTTGTGGTCTAAACCCTAATGATATGATGGATGTCATAATGATCTAGCATATGAGATGTCATAATCCTCTATCGACTAGCCTGGCCTCGGTTTATATAATGTACCGGAGGCCTAGGTTAACAAGAGTCCTAGTCGAATACGTCGGTGGAGAGGAGTCCTTGTCTTGATCACCAAGTCTTGTGGAATCTTCCTTGTATGCGGCATGGGCTGCCCGAAGTGGCCCATGAGAGAACCGCCATGGGGGTCCTCGGCCCGATCCAGCTAGTCGGGAGACGATGTGGTGAGTACCCCCTAGTTCAGGACACCGTCAGTAGCCCCCTGATCCGGTCTTCAAGTTAGGGACGCTCCTTGATTCTTTCGAAGTGTTCTTCATCTTCGGTCGTCGGTCTTGAAAACTGGTTCAACAAATCTTCCCATCTTCGATCTTGAGGATTGCCGAGCTAAATCCGAAGAGTTTACATGTTGCGCATCCGAGGAGCCCTTTAAGTTTTCGGCCTTTATCAATGCCTTGTTATTTTTATGCCACACCTCGGGTTTGAAGTGTTTCCCGCGCGGCGGTGTCCTCTTGCGTCCGACCTCCAATGCCGAACTGCATCCAAGCTCCAACACCGGACTGTATCCAAGCTCCAATGCCGTACTGCATCCAAGGTGTCTTTTTACAGTCGAGCTCCAATGCTGGACTGTATCCGAGCTCCAACGCCGGACTGTATCCGGGGTGTCATAGATCACCTTGGTTCAAAAAAGTTGAAAGAATTCAGCCGAGCTTAATTCCGGAAATGCCCTCTATGGAGCCAACCATTTGTATCCGAGTTTTATGCCGAACTGCTTCTGAGGTATCTTCTTGCAGCCGAGCTCCAACGCCGGTCTGCATCCGAAGTGTCATAGACTACCTCAGTCTTGAAAAAGTTGAAAGAATTCAACCGAGCTTAATTCGGAACCGCTCTCTAGGGAGCCAACCAATTGCATCCGAGCTTTATGCCGGACTACTTCCGAAGTGGTGCACCACCTCAGGTTTGGGCTGATTTTTAGCGGATATATTTTTCACGATTGGTGCAATTTCTTCTCTGTCGAGATATATAGCCAGTAGCCCTCAAGGTGTGTGTGTCGGCCTAAAATCCTAGATACACTTGAAGGAAAACATGAAACCACTGATCCTAGTAGCCCCTGAGACTCAGGTCGATTTGTGAAATCGGCCTGAGGATCAACTCCTAGCTCGGTAGCATACGTAGGAATAGAAACATAGTGTAATATATAAGAGGAGATAGTGATCGACGGACGGGTCCTTGAGAGAGGGCCTTGAGAAGTCGCCGTAATATACTAGCTTGATGTCGGATAGGTCCCAGATGGTACCGATTGTTGTCCGAAGACGCGTTTGCCCATAGCTCGGTCAAGCCGAACACTGGGCATTTTAAATTTTCTGCATTGAATAGGCAATGCAGTAGCCCCTGAGCCACTGGTCGGGTGGCAACACCAGATCAAGGGATCGATGTACCCCGTTAATGGCTTTTAAGTGAGAAGTGTGAAGCCAACAGCCCCCGAGCCGTAATTTGGGCAAAGGTGGCCGAATTAAGGATCGATATCCGGAGTAAATTGATTTTAATCATAATTTATGTGTAATGATTCTATGTATCCAAGTACTTTACATCATTAATGCTCGGATCCGCATTGTACAAAACTTTGTTGACCGACCATCGGCTTCAACCTCCTCGGCCAGTAGCCAAGGGGTGTTTATCCTACTTTATAAAGCCTTTATAAGGGCAAAGATTTATGGAAAACAAGGCAATCCGGCCATACGGTTTTATAAACAAAGGTACACGGAGAGATATGTTATATTACTATTAACGTAAGAAACATCTTCCAAAGAAAATAGTCCCGCTATCGGTTCCTTTCTTTGGGTTGTCATGCTGACCATGATCATGAAACCTCACCTCCGCTCAATGTGGGAGGAAAATATTTAGGATTTAGTTTGGGGAAAGTTCCCAAACTCTATGGTCCAATGAACCAAAATTTTCACTTCCGTCGTTGCCAACCAATTATATCCTTTAAGATGGCTAGCTTTCGGCTTCACCCAGTCTGAGGTACTAACCCGGATGACCCGGTAGTAACAATCACAGAGGTGCTCCCTTTACCACCTAGCCGAACAATCGGGAACGTAGGGGTAAGCATAGGAGCCAGCCAACCCAGCTTGGCCAAAATCTTAAGTCAAATTGATGCATATTTATGGCTTTATAACGATAATTATGGAAAGCAGCGCTGGTATATTGAATATAAATGCTGATGATATATATTTTTATTTTGACTCCGTTGCGACAATTTATAATCTGAAAGTGGCCCATCGTCGGCTTCTACCCCTTTGTAGATGCTATGTAGGGTGTTTCCGTACTAACAAGACAACCCTTAGCCGACGTCTCAGTGCCCGGAGGCGGTTGTGTTAGCAGAAACAAGGCAATCAGATATCTAGGCTTTATAACTTTCACTTAGTCATAGGAGCTTAAAGTTGGGAGGCTAGTTACTAGCCCCCGGTTAGTGTTTAGCACTGACCGAAGTCTAGCCATTAACACTTCGGCCAATGTTATGAAAGGCCCATCATCTAACATTGGGTAATCGCCATCGATCTATAGTTTGACACCATCATCGGATCGCTGACCAGTTTACACCCATTGTGACAGTCAGTTTTTGGCTTTCTCCACTAAGGCGCTTAACCATTCGAGCTGGAAGCACAATCGCAGTGGTTATCCCTTTGCACACCTAGCCGAACAAAGCGGAACGTAGGAGGCAAGCATGGGAGCCGGGCAACCCAACTATTGACCGAAGACACAATTCGAAACTGATGCATATAATGCAATATCCGAGAATGTTTTGCCGAGGAGTCCATGGAGTACCTTGGCTTTTGGTGGGTTCGGCTCTAGTCGTAATCCGCATTGATATTGCTGAAGCTTTAAAGGTGTCCGGTATTGTACTGTGAGACTTATGCTGGAAACACACAAATAGGTTAAAAGTGCCATAAGCTTGGAAAACCAAAAAACTTCAGTAAAAATTTACGTCCGAACTAAAACAAGTTTTTTGTGCCAATCTGAAATTGGTCTTAAATTTTTTTTATGCTTCTGTTGTGCTTTAACATGACACATTCGATCTCTAAACTTCAAGTAGGTCAGCCTTCGGCTTCAACCTCCTTATCCCGAAGGCGGAGTGCTTCTCCAAGGCCAGTTTAGCGAACTAAACTCAAGCGACTTTAGAGAGAAGCCAGGCTATCCGGCTATTGACCACACACTTGAGTCGAAAAGGAGTGGTAGAAAAAGACTTTGCAACGACTAAGAAGAAAAACATTCATTATAAAATGGCTCGTATAAATTTAAGAGCCCCCAGTTAACCTATGACAGGAAGTGTTTTTAACAAACAACGCATGTGAGCATGGTCGAACCGAACAAAAATTAAAAATGTAAAAACTTTGAGCATGAAAGCGACTTAGCTGGTTAATGTGTTCGGCGTTGATGATGTGGGCCGAGCTTGCGGCGGGTCGAGGTCCCAGCCCCCAAGCCGGTCCCGATGTCCCCAAGCGAAGAGCTTGGCTCAATGAAGTGGCGATGCCGCACGATCGATGTGGCGAGCCGAAGCCCCTGGTCCAGCCGAGGTGACGAAAACCCTCATGACCGAGGTGATGAAGAGCTCGGTGATACGTCTCCGTCGTATCTATAATTTTTGATTGTTTCATGCCAATATTATACAACTTTCACATATTTTTGGCAACATTTTATATGATTTATTGGACTAACCTATTGATCCAGTGCCCAGTGCCAGTTCCTATTTGTTGCATGTTTTTTTGTTTCACAGAAAATCCATATCAAACGAAGTCCAAATGCGATAAAAATTTATAGAGATTTATTTTGGAATATTTATGATTTTTGGGAGGTGGAATCAACGTAAACGGGGGGCCCACAGTGACCACAACCCACCAGGGTGCACCGGGCACCCCCTGGCGCGCCCAGGTATCTTGTGCCCTCCTCGAAAATCGGTTGGAGCCCTTCTTCTGGCACAAGAATGATAATTTATGAAAAAAATTGTGTAAAAATTTCAGCGCAATCGGAGTTACGGATCTCCGGGAATTTAAGAAACGGTGAAGGGCCAGATCTGGGGAATGCGAAACAGAAGAGAACAGAGAGGGAGATCCAATCTCGGAGGGGCTGCCGCCCCTCCGCCGCCATGGAGGCCATGGACCAGAGGGGGAACTCTCCTCCCATTTAGGGGTGAGGCCAAGGAAGAAGAAGAAGGAGGGGGGCTCTCTCCCCCTCTCTCCTGGTGGCGCCGGAGTGCCGCCGGGGCAAGGATCGTGACGACGATCTACATCAACAATCTTGCTACCGTCAACACCAACTTTCTCCCCCTCTATGCAGCGGTGTAACACCTCTTCTCCCTGCTGTAATCTCTACTTAAACATGGTTCTCAACTCCGTATATTATTTCCCAATGATCTATGGTTATCCTATAATGTTTGAGTAGATCCGTTTTGTCCTATGGGTTAATCGAGATCTTGGTTGGTATGATTGTATATTTTATTTATGGTGCTGTCCTATGGTGACCTTCGTCTCGCGCAAACATGAGGGGTCCCCGCTGTAGGGTTTTGCAATATGTTCATGATTCGTTTATGGTGGGTTGCGAGAGTGACAAAAACTTAAACCCGAGTAAGTGGGTTGTTGCGTATGGGATAAAGAGGACTTGATACTTAATGCTATGGTTGTGTTTCACGACCTTAATGATCTTTAGTAGTTGCGGATTCTTGCTAGGGGTCCAATCATATGTGCATATGATCCAAGTAGAGAAAGTATGTTAGCTCATGCCTCTCCCTCATATAAAATTACAAGAATGATTACCGGTACTTGTTATCGATTGCCTAGGGAGAAATGACTTTCTTGTTGACAAAAGCTATCCACTTTTATTACCTTGCAATTTATTCGTAGTTTTATTCTCGCAAAGTACTCATAGTTTTATTCTTGAAAAATAGTTTCATACTTGTTTTAGCTAAAGCAAACGTCAAGTGTGCGTAGAGTTGTATCGGTGGTCGATAGAACTTGAGGGAATATTTGTTCTGCCTTTAGCTCCTCGTTGGGTTCGACACTCTTATTTATCGAAGAAGGCTACAAACAATCCCCTATACTTGTGGGTTATCAAGACCTTTTTCTGGCGCCGTTGCCGGGGAGCAATAGCGCGGGGTGAATATTCTCGTGTGTGCTTGTTTGCTTTATCACTAAGTAGTTTTTATTTTGTGCTCTTGTTTTCTATCTCTAGTTATGGGTAGGAAACGCAAAATACCAAAAAAAATTAGTTGTACCCGCTAAACCAATGGTTTAAGAACCACCCAAAATCTATCATACTACTGAAGCTTTCTACTTGGATCATCTTCGATCCATTTGTGCTCGTGCTGAAAACCCAACTAGCTTAGTTGAGGGAAAATCATTAAATGAGCATGCTTATTATGTGTGACACCACTTATCTCAAAAAGGGAAACTTTTATGGCATCATATTAATAGTTTGTATTGCTATGCTTTGAATTTATGTGAAATACATGATTTTACTTGTTGTTCTGAAGACCCTAAAAAACACCTTCCCTTCAAATGTGAGTTTAAGGATAAAGGAATCATATCTTCTTATGCCAAAGGTGTTTATAATTACTATGATGTTGAACAAATTGAAGAATTTGTTACTTTTAAGGGTGCTTATGAAATTGCTTCTTTGATTGAAAAGTATGATGCTACTCTTTACAAATCTGAAAATTTTGCCATACTTAAACATTGCTATGAAAACTATGCTTCCAATGCTTATGTTAAAGAATATATTGAGTACTTCTCCGCTGTCCAAGAAGAGACTAACATTTTGCAGGAGTCTATGGAAGAAGAAATTGATGAAACTATGAGCTCATTGGATGAAAAAGATGATGAGGAGAGCGAAGAACAAAAGGAGGAAGAGCGGATTAGCTACCCGTGCCCACCTTCTAATGAGAGTAACTCTTCAACTCATACATTATTTAATTTCCTTTCATGCTTACCGAAGGATGAATGCTATGATAATTGCCATGATCCCGTTGATTCTTTTGAAATATCCCTTTTTGATGATGCTTGCTATGCTTGTGGCCAAGATGCCAATATGAATTATGCTTATGGAGATGAACTTGCTATAGTTCCTTATGTTAAGAATGAAATTGTTGCTATTGCACCCACACATGATAGTCCTATTATCTTTTTGAATTCTCCAAACTACACTATATCGGAGAAGTTTGCTCTTATTAAGGATTATATTGATGGGTTGCGTTTTGCTACTACACATGATGATTTTGATGAATATAATATGCATGTGCTTGCTGCTCCTACTTGCAATTATTATGAGAGAGGAGCGATATCTCCACCTCTCTATGTTTCCAACACGATAAAATTGCAAGAAACTCCTTATGCTATGTATTGGCCTTTACTTGATGTGCATGAATTGTTCTTGTATGACATGCCGATGCATAGGAAGAGAGTTAGACTTTATCATGTATGATATATGTTGCTTTGTGCTCACTACTAAATGCCAAATCATTGTTAATTAAAATTGGCTTTGATATACCTTGGGATCCGGGTGGATTCATTACTTGAGCACTTTATGCCTAGCTTAATGGCTTTAAAGAAAGCGCTGCCAGGGAGACAACCTGGAAGTTTTAGAGAGTCATTTATTTCTGTTGAGTGCTTTTATAAAGTTTAAAAACAAAAAAAATATAGAGGGTAACTTAAAACTTCACAAAAAGAAAAGTGAAAGTGAGAGGGACGAGCATTGTGAAAGTGGGAGCTAGCCTTAAACTTTGTTCATGCCCATGAAAACTTTGTGAATCTTAATTATAGAAACTTTTCAACAAAAATAATTATCCCCTTGTACAAATCCATTGTATTATAAAAATAATGTCCCAAGATTTTCCTTTAGGATGATTAGATTGCTTGTTGGTATGTGCGGTGCAAAAACAGAAACTTTGGCTGTAGTGCGTGATTTTACATTTTTTACTGGAATGTCTAAAGTTTCTGAAACATTTTGAAAATTCTTTCTATACAAATGTTTTATTTTGTCCTAATTTTTCAAATTTTTTGGAGTACAAGAAGTATGGTAGATGTTCAGATTGCTACAGACTGTCCTGTTTAAGACAGATTCTGTTTTTGATGCATTGTTTTGCTTGTGTTGATGAAACTATCGATTTTTATCGGTGGTATAAGCCATGGAAAAGTTATATTACAGAAGCTACAATGCAAAAACAAAATATGAATTGGTTTGCAATAGTACTTAGAGTAGTGATTTGCTTTATTATACTAATGGATCTTACCGAGCTTTCTGTTGAGTTTTGTGTGGATGAAGTGATCAAAGATCGAGGAGGTCTCGATATGAGGAAAGGAGGAGAGGCAAGAGCTCAAGCTTGGGGATGCCCAAGGCACCCCAAGTAAATATTCAAGGAGACTCAAGTGTCTAAGCTTGGGGATGCCCCGGATGGCATCCCATCTTTCTTCAACAAGTATCGGTATGTTTTCATCTTCGTTTCGTTCATGTGATATGTGTGAATCTTAGAGTGTCTTTTGTATTTACTTTTCATTTTTATTTCATGCACCATGCTGGTATGAGATAGTCCATGGTCGATTTATAGAATTCTCACTGCACGTCACTTATATCTTTTGAGTGTGGCTTTATAGAATGCTTCATGTGCTTCACTTATATCATTTGAAGTTTGGATTGCATGTTTCTCTTCACATAGAAAACCGTTATTTGTAGAATGCTCTTTTGCTTCACTTATACTTATTAGAGCATGGTCTTTTGTAGAAAGAATTAAACTCTCTTGCTTCACTTATACCTATTTAGAGAGTCAACAGGAATTGGTCATTTGCATGGTTAGTCATAAAATCCTACATAAAACTTATGGATCACTCAATATGATATGTTTGATTGCTTGCAATAGTTTTGCGATATAGAGATGGAATATGTGGGAGGTACTAGTAAATGGTTATGGTTAGTAAGAATATTGGTGTTAAGGTTTGTGATTCCCGAAGCATGCACGTATAGTCTCTCGTTATGCTATGAAGTTGGAGCATGATTTATTATTGATTGTCTTCCTTATGAGTGGCGGTCGGGGACAAGCGATGGTCTTTTCCTACCAATCTATCCCCCTAGGGGCATGCGTAGTAGTACTTTGCTTTGAGGGCTAATAAACTTTTGCAATAAGTATATGAGTTATTTATGACTAATGTGAGTCCATGGATTATACGCACTCTTACCTTTTCGCAATCTGCTAGCCTCTACAGTACCGTGCATTGCCCTTTCTCACTTCGAGAGTCGGTGCAAACTTCGCCGGTGCATCCAAACCCCGTGATATGATACGCTCTATCACACATAAGCCTTATTATATCTTCCTCAAAACAGCCACCATACCTACCTATTATGGCCTTTCCATAGCCATTCCGAGATATATTGCCATGCAACTTCCACCGCCTCCGTTTTGATGACTTGAGCATTCATTGTTATATTGCTTTGCATGATTGTAAGATAGCTAGCATGATATTTCCATGGCTTGTCCATTTTTTGATATCGTTGTTATGCTAGATCATTGCACATCCTGGTACACTGCCAGAGGCATTCATATAGAGTCATACTTTGTTCTAGGTATCGAGTTGTAATTTTTATTTCTTTTGAGTTATAAGAGAAGTGTGATGATCATCATTATTCATTATTAGAGCATGTCCCAGTGAGGATAGGATGATGGAGACTATGATTCCCCCACAAGTCGGGATGAGGCTTCGGACATGAGAAGAAAAAAGAAAAGAAAAAAGAAAAGAAAAAAAGAAGAAGAAAAAAAAGAAAAAGAAAAAAAGGAAGAAAAAAAAAGAAAAAAAAGAGAGAAGGGGCATTGCTACTATCTTTTACCACACTTGTGCTTCAAAGTAGCACCATGTTTTTCATATAGAGAGTCTCCTATGTAGTCACTTTCATATACTAGTGGGAATTTTTCATTATAGAACTTGGCTTGTATATTCCGATGATGGGCTTCCTCAAATGCCCGAGGTCTTCATGAGCAAGCAAGTTGGATGCACACCCACTTAGTTTTCATATTGAGCTTTCATACACTTATAGCTCTTAGTGCATCCGTTGCATGGCAATCCCTACTCCTCGCGTTGATATCAATTGATGGGCATCTCCATAGCCCGTTGGTTAGCCGCGTTGATGTGAGACTTTCTTACTTTTTGTCTTCTCTATATTTACCCCTATCATCATACTCTATTCCATCCATAGTGCTATATCCGTGGCTTGCACTCATGTATTGCATGAGAGTTGAAAAAGTTGAAGCGTGTTAAAAAGTATGAACCAATTGCTCGGCTTGTCATCGGGGTTGTGCATGATAAATACTCTGTGTTAAGAAGACAGAGCATGACAAGATTATATGATTTTGTAGGGATATCTTTCTTTAGCGTTGATATTTTGAAAGACACGATTGTTTGTTGGGATGCCTGAGTATTGATGTCTTTATGTCAAATTATAGACTATTGCTTTGAATCACTTATGTCTTAATATTCATGCCATGATTAGATATATGATCAAGTTTATGCTAGGTAGCATTCCACATCAAAAATTATCTTTTTTTTATCATTTACCTACTCGAGGACAAGCAGGAATTAAGCTTGGGGATGCTGATACGTCTCCATCGTATCTATAATTTTTGATTGTTTCATGCCAATATTATACAACTTTCACATATTTTTGGCAACATTTTATATGATTTATTGGACTAACCTATTTATCCAGTGCCCAGTGCCAGTTCCTGTTTGTTGCATGTTTTTTGTTTCACAGAAAATCCATATCAAACGAAGTCCAAACACGATAAAAATTTACGGAGAATTATTTTGAAATATTTATGATTTTTGGGAGGTGGAATCAACGCAAATGGGGGCCCACAGTGACCACAACCTACCAGGGTGCACCGGGCACCCCTGGTGCGCCCAGGTATCTTGTGCCCTCCTCGAAAGTTGGTTGGGGCCCTTCTTCTAGCGCAAGAAACATAATTTATGAAAAAAAATCGTGTAAAAATTTCAGCACAATCGGAGTTACAGATCTCCGGGAATTTAAGAAACGGTGAAGGGCCAGATCTGGGGAACGCGAAACAGAAGAGAACAGAGAGGGAGATCCAATCTCGGAGGGGCTCCCGCCCCTCCGCTGCCATGGAGGCCATGGACCAGAGGGGGAACTCTCCTCCCATCTAGGGGGGAGGCCAAGGAAGAAGAAGAAGGAGGGGGGCTCTCTCCCCCTCTCTCCCGGTGGCGCCGGAGTGCCGTCGGGGCAAGGATCGTGACGGCGATCTACATCAACAATCTTGCTACTGTCAACACCAACTTTCTCCCCCTCTATGTAGCGGTGTAACACCTCTTCTCCCTGCTGTAATCTCTACTTAAACATGGTGCTCAACTCCATATATTATTTCCCAATGATCTATGGTTATCCTATGATGTTTGAGTAGATCCGTTTTGTCCTATGGGTTAATCGTGATCTTGGTTGGTATGATTGTATATTTTATTTATGGTGCTGTCCTACGGTGCCCTCCGTCTCACGCAAACATGAGGGGCCCCTGCTGTAGGGTGTTGCAATATGTTCATGATTCACTTATGGTGGGTTGCGAGAGTGACAGAAGCTTAAACCCGAGTAAGTGGGTTGTTGCGTATGGGATAAAGAGGACTTGATACTTAATACTATGGTTGGGTTTCACGACCTTAATGATCTTTAGTGGTTGCGGATGCTTGCTGGGGGTCCAATCATAAGTGCATATGATCTAAGTAGAGAAAGTATGTTAGCTCATGCCTCTCCCTCATATAAAATTACAAGAATGATTACCGGTACTTGTTATCGATTGCCTAGAGACAAATGACTTTCTTGTTGACAAAAGCTTTCCACTTTTATTAACTTGCAATTTATTCGTAGTTTTATTCTCACAAAGTACTCATAGTTTTATTCTTGCAAAATAGTTTCATACTTGTTTTAGGTAAAGCAAACGTCAAGTGTGCATAGAGTTGTATCGGTGGTCGATAGAACTTGAGGGAATATTTGTTCTGCCTTTAGCTCCTCGTTGGGTTCGACACTCTTATTTATCGAAGAAGGCTACAAACGATCCCCTATACTTGTGGGTTATCACTCGGCGGAAAAAAGAAGTGTTTAACAATCAACATTTGAACGAACAACTTTTTTGTTTAACACAAATATAATGTTTGGTTGAACCGAACAAGAATTAAAAAATTTAAAGAAAAAAAAATTGAGCATGGAGGCGACTTAGCTGGTTTAATGTGCTCGGTGTTGTTGACGGGGTTCGAGCTCGTGGCGGAACAAGGACGCAGTCCTCAGCCTAGCCAAGGTCCCAGCCCCCAAGCCGGTCCCGAGGTGCCCGAGCGAAGAGTTCGGCTTGATGAAGTGGTGACGCAACATGGTCGACATGGCAAGGCAAAGCCCCTGGTCCAGCTAATGTGACGAAGCTGGTCGGCTAGTGACACCGAAGTCCCTGAAGTAGGTTGATGAAGAGTTGGCGAAGGCCCCGGTCTAGCCAAGGTGACGGGGCACGTTGGTAGTGTGATGTTGCAGCCCCATGCCAGCCGAGGTGTCAAAGCATGTCAGCGTGGTGGACATTGGCTTAGTCAGCCGGATTAGTATCTGGGATTTCTTCGGAATCATCCTCCGGTGCTATGGTGCGAAGGGCGAGTCCGGCCAGGGTTGACTCCTGGTGTTCAGACGCCGAAGTCACGTCCAGGATTTAAGTTGGATTCGGGATAAGAGAGGCGAGGCCGGCCAGAATTGACTCCCGATCTTTGGATGCAGAGGTCGCATCCAGGCTTGAAGAAGCAATAGTGCGGCAATGCCGACGCGGGCCAGATCTTGTGACGCGGTCGATGCCCGCTTGATGAAGTGACCATGCAGTGATGCCGTTGTGCCCACTCCGTATAATCCGTGGGGCAACGATATTGGTGATGATTTAGCCTTCATGATGCCGAACTATTATTCGGCTTGCCGAGATGATGATCCGATAAGGGTGAGCTCGGCTCGAAGAAGCGATGACCCATCTGGCGCAGGTCGGCAGCCGTGCAGCAACGTTGTCGGGCTGGTTTGACACCAGCGCGATGGTGAATATTACCTCCGAAAAGGAGCAAAATTTGTGAGCATGTGTTTGGAAACAAAACACAATACCCTAGAAAGAGATTCCTCCAAAAAGGTTGTCCAATATCCCATTCATGAAGAAAGATGAACTTGGGTCGGATTCATATTCGCGCAGAAAACAGATCTGAAAATTGATGCACTCATCAGAGGTTTCCCGGAGTTTGAATAGTCAGATCGAGCTGAAATTTTGAGGGGTGATAGATATAGAAATTCCGCAGCTGATCAACGGTTGGATATTCCAAAGGACGTCCGAGCTAGACGCTGGACACCACGCGCCAAACTCGTCCGGATTTCCCTCCAGATTCGATAGGGCTCTGGTATATCGGAGATTGACGGAAATTGCTCAATAGGAATGCGACGAAATTTTACAATGTTATTGTAGACTCAATTCTGCACAATTCCACCAAAGGAATCATCAAAGCGATGCTCGAGGAGGCAGTGGCAGCGGATATGATTTTGATGTCCAGAAAAACAGCACGGTCGCTCGAGGGCAATGTTGACGTTGAGCCCCCGAGCTCCATGGATGATTCCTCCAAGATATTGATAGAGATCGGAGTTGAGGTTGATGAAGGCCCTCGTTCGAATATGACGATCGGAGGCAGAGGACAGTCCTCGGTCGAGCCAAGGTAACCAGTCGAGCCTGCGACGAAGATGCTGACGTCGCAGTTAATCTGCAGGCGAGCCATTGATCCTTTGCCGATCACACAACGGAACTCTGAATGAAAGCACCAATGTCGGTGTCAAAACCGGCAGACCTCGGGGTAGGGGGTCCTGAGCTGTGGATTCTCAGATCAATGGTAATAGGGACGAAGGAGACAATGTTTTACCCAGGTTCAGGCCCTCTTGATGGAGGTAAAACCCTACGTCCTGCTCTTGTTTATATTGATGATGGGGTATCGAGTACAGAGTTGATCTACCTCGAGATCATAAGTTGTGGTCTAAACCCTAATGATATGATGGATGTCATAATGATCTAGCATATGAGATGTCATAATCCTCTATCGACTAGCCTGGCCTCGGTTTATATAATGTACCGGAGGCCTAGGTTAACAAGAGTCCTAGTCGAATACGTCGGTGGAGAGGAGTCCTTGTCTTGATCACCAAGTCTTGTGGAATCTTCCTTGTATGCAGCATGGGCTGCCCGAAGTGGCCCATGAGTGAAGCACCATGGGGGTCCTCGGCCCGATCCAGCTAGTCGGGAGACGACGTGGTGAGTACCCCCTAGTCCAGGACACCGTCACCATACATCACCCCCCCTTAGTTGTACGACTTTGGAGAGTTATTATCGAGTGCCGAGGGTGATACCTCGTCAGCACTTCTAATGTTAACCCTGTAGTGTAGCTATTTGGTCGTGGTCATCGAGGGTGATTCCTCCTTCACCTCTCCCGATAACGACTCTGTCGTGCAACCCCTGAAGTGTGGACCATCGAGGGTGATTCCTCCAAGTCCACCTTGATGGTTACATCGAGTGGGAATCCATTGAGGGTGATTCCTCGGGTTTCCCCCTTGCTGTTTCAGACACATGGTTACTTTGACTTACCACAGAACCATGATGACATCGGGTCGGCCCCGAGTGGTACCCGCGAGTGATGTGAAGTCGGGTTGACCAGGAGGGTACCTGAGAGATAATTACGTGGCACGACTGGGCATTCTTAGCCCTTGCCGTAAGTCCACGAGACGGGGCAACGGGGTCACATGATCGTGAGTCTCTGCTCGTTACCGCGCACTCCCAAGACACTAACGACTTGGATATTTGATCCGAGTAGGCCTCTGGCCTTTTCGCACTGACCACCACGCAGGAATAAGTATGGGCACTCTGCGTCGTATGATTCTTCCGAAAGCTCACTGACGTCAGCGACTGAGTGGCGCGCACCGGGTTGGATTGGTTAAGCCTGCACTTGTATAAGGGGGCTAGGTCTGCTCAACTGCCGCGTTCACAACGCGCAGGATTGCCAAGGACGATTGGCCCATGACCCCTTCGCATTTAGGATGTAGACCAGCGTGCTGGCCTCTCTGTTGAGCCTAGGTAGGACTACGACGTGTTGATCGGCCGAGGCCAGTCATGACCTGATGGTGTGTCCGGCCGGAGTTGGTCGAGCGTGTTGGGTAAGTTTGTGCACCCCTACAGGGAAGTATTCTATCTATTCGAATAGCCGTGTCCACGGTAACGGACGCTCGGAGTTGTATCCTGATCGATACAACTAGAACTGGATGCTGAGGCATGAGAAATGGATATGATGGCTCCGGGATTGCTTTCTCGCAGGGAGTCGAGAAAGAATCTCTGGGCGCTAATGTTACAACATACTTGTGAAATATAATATGCTATTCTGTACTCTTCTAAATGCTGCAAGATGGTGGCTTCAAGAAGATGCTAGTCTTCTATAGGCTAGGCTTTCCCTCTATTCTGGCATTCTGCAGTTTAGTCCACAGATACTACCCATTTCTTTGATACCGATGCATATGTAGTGTAGATCCTTGCTTGCGAGTACTTTGGATGAGTACTCACCGTTGCTTTGCTCCCCTTTTTTCCACCTCTTTCCATTCTTCTCGGATGCTGCAACCAGATGGTGGAGCCCAGGAGCAAGATGCTACCGCCGACGACTACTACTACCCCAACGGAGCCTACTACTACATGGATATCGCCAACGACCAGGAGTAGTTTAGGAGGCTCCCAGGCAGGAGGCCTTGCCTTTTCGATCATTGATGTTTGTGCTAGCCTTCTTAAGGCAGATCTTGTTTAAGTTATGTATGTACTCAGATAATGTTGCTTCCGCTGACTCGTTTGTATTCGAGCCCTCGAGGCCCCTAGCTTGTAATATAAAGCTTATATTATTTTAATTTGTGTCTAGAGTTGTGTTGTGATATCTTCCCGTGAGTCCCTGATCTTGATCATACACATTTATGTGTATGATTAGTGTACGATTGAATCAGATGCGTCACAAGTTGGTATCAGAGCCGACTGCCTGTAGGAATCCCCCTTTACAACTCCTTGGCAGAAGTTGAGTCTTGTCATTGAAAAGCTTTTACTAACATGGCTGTGTGGCTTACGGGCCCACGTCGCCATTGGGTGGTATTAGGATCATTTATTCCTTGTCTTTACTCTGGGACTCTGATCTCTCTTCTATTCGGGTTAAATGATTTTGCTAACTCTAACACTAGGTTCTCGCAACTACTTCCTCCCGGAGAGCCCCTCATTCCAGATGATGGCTTGATTCATCAGAAGATTCCAAAGATACGCTCCGATATTTTTCGAGACCCTTGTGCCTCCGCCTTTGCAATTCCCTACCACCGATAAATCCTTATGTGTAACTACCTACATTTGTCATTCATACATTCATCCCCAGTTGCTCTTGTTATTACAAGATGCCATGTAATACTCTCCGATGTTCCGAGAATCCTTTATCCCTATTGCCTTATAGTTCCTTGTCTCGCGAATACATCTAAGAATAATTCCTCACACTTACCGAGTATCTGTTTATCCCCAGTTGTTCATGTGTTTCACAAAAGTCTTTGAAATACTATTCGATCTTCCAAAAATCCTCAGCAGCATTTTTGCTATTGAAATACTTGTCTGCTTGCATTATGGTGGCGTTCCATATGTCTAGCAATGTTCATTGGCATCATTTGTCATTGTCATTTTGAGCCCTTGATTTGGTATGTTTGCGGATGCCCGCAATCATCAGTTGATCCTAATAAATTATCCCTCCAGCTCAAACGTCATTCCGGACATGAGCTGGTTCTCGGTAAATCAAACCTTGAATGATTGTCGATCTATGTCTATTCAACTTGCTTATCTTGTGATCAGAGCGTTTGCTTCTGATCCCTTGATTTGGAAATCATAAATCCTTTGCAATTGAGCTTTGAATTAGTTAGTTGTTTCTATAATATGATCTCCTTGCATTCTTCTTCTTCTGGTTGAGTACCGATGCTCACATCAGATCCCTTGAGGACCACCGGATCCTTTGTTGGATTTTATCCGACATCGTCCTTCATATTCAATAACCTTGTGAGCCTTTCCTCGGATACATAATGCCTTTGGTAAATTGTATCCTCTCCTTTTGTCAACCATGCTCTGCTTTTGAGCTTGTGTTAATTACTCCTGAAGCTTGTGGTATATGTTCCTAAGATGCCCCGATGGGTTGAACCTATGCCTTCCCTAAACCGTATGGACCCGAAAGTTTTCACGAGTCATACTCTTTTGGTGTTATGCCAGTTAAATTTTCAACACTACAACTTCTTCGAAAGTGAGAAGTGAATGGAAAGTTGTGCATTGGAGAAGTGGGAGTCGACCTTGAACTTGTGTTCATGCCCATGGACCTGATGTGGAACTTATCATGGAAGCTTCTTGTAATAATAATAATCCCGTTGTTATAAGTTCATCTGGTATCTATGCTTCGTCCTTTGCAACCGTGGTTCCGACCATGATTGTTTTTATTTGATCCTATTTCTCGGACAAGTTAAAGCGCTTGTCTTCTGCAGATCAATACGCCTGCCCAACCTCGATTCTGCTCTACCTTCGAGTATTACCCTTTGGTATCTCGAGAATATCACGGAACTACATAACTTCTTATGAGTTCTTCCTCGACTATTATTTCTTGCCGATTCCAATTTTCCACCGGTTCTGAGTTGTTAGACACTCGAGGACACCGATAACTGAATCGAGTCCGCCCTGCAATTCAACAACACTTAGTAAACTTCATTGCTTACGAGTTTGTACTCGATCATGTCATTCCCAGCCGATTGACTATATCATCATCATCATGCTAAACCTTGACCGTGCTACATAGTCCTTCATCCCCGGAACACAATTCTGACAATGCGATAAGCATATGTCGAACTTTCAACATCATATTGTTTGCCTTGAAAGGCAACTCTGATTCTGTGATTGCATCTTGTATGTGGTTCTAATAACCTTTTGCTTTACCATTCCTTTGTCTTGATGCCATCGCGGATTGATTACATCTTCATGAAACCTCTCAACAAAATGTGTCGTGATCATCGTCAACATTCTGGACTCTTCCAGGATATCAATAGAATTCGTGATGAGAAATACCATCCTTGCCCCCCCCCCCACGATGATTTGTGTTATCTTCGACAATATCCTTGACTTCCTGCCGACACAAACTTGTCATGTTTTGTTTATACCTTGTTTTCCTTTCTATTCCTGAAATTGTTCCTTGTGTATTTCTTGTGATCTTCAGACCCAACCCTTACTTGAAACACCATAATGATTGCTACCCTGTAGCATGATTGCGGTATTCCGAATAACAACAAGGACATTGAAAGCGCAATGCTAAATGTTTCTTGATCATTACCCAAACACCATCTATGGGTAAACATCATGAATTTCTTTGCCCCTTTAACTATATGGTTATGTACTTGATGTCCAGTCAAGTATGTCATGCTTTGCTTGTCCTTGGGAAGGATGTACTTGTGTGTAATCACAGTTTCCTTTCCGTTGATTTGTTCGACTTTTCTTGTGATCTATATAATCTAAGTAGTAATAATTCCCTGCTCAGGTGACACCTCGGTGTACAACTCTGTCAGTAAAACCTAGTTACTATTGTTGGTGACATTCTGGTAACCACCGATGGACGAGAACTTGCCTAATGGTCCGCCACGTTTTAACGAGCAGGAAAATGGTTCTCTTCATCCCTCGCCCTTGGTACCGTCGTTGTTGCCGACATAGCTAACAAGATATCCTCTAGCATGCCTTGCTATCTTGACCGTGCAAGTTGTCAGCGCCCGTCCTACTTTTAACCCACATGGTGGGCCCATAAACCACAGTTCCACATGATCAAAACCTGACTCTCCTGTACACCCCTGTTCCCAAAGTAATTCCTCATGCTTGGCTTCGTATATAAACCAGGAGCCACCATCCTAGAGATGATCCACTCTAGTATCAAACGCAATAATTTTTCGTTGCTCTGAACTCTGTAACGCCCGGATAGTTAAGCTATAGTGAACCTCTACTAATGATGCCATGTCACCTCGGTTACAGTAATTAAACTCGCGTTGATTCGAAATCAATTCAAATTCAAATTTAAAACAAAGGCAAACAACAAAAGTTTTCAAATATTAAAACTAAATTGTTCGGGTTGTGCCAAATAATGCACAGGTAATTATGATGGAGAAACCACATTTTTATAAAAGGTTTAACTGCACTTAAGTAATTAAAATAGTAGGTAAAACAATTAAATAACTGCCTTTTGGATTTTGTAGAATACTAAACTATTTTGTTCAGGGGTAAAACTTTTTGTGGCAGTAGTTGGAATTGTAACTCTATTTTAGGTGTGGGTTTTTCTTTTTGTAAAGCTATGAACTGTTAAAGAAATAAAACAAAACAGAAAAGAAAAAGTAAAAATAAAACAAAATAAATAAAAGGCCAAAAGCCCCCCTCCCCCCGGGCCTCGGCCCAGCCACATGCCAGGCCGGCCCATCCCCACTCCCTTAACCCCCTGGTGCCGACAACCTAGCCACCGACACCCCACTCCCCCCTTGTCCCCACGCCTCACTCTCTCTCCCCCAATCTGGATCGAGATCGAGGGCCCGACGCCCGTCGCCACCCTGTCTTCGACGCCGCCCCGGACCACCGCCGCACCTCGCCGGAGCCCCTCCGCCTCGACCACGCCTCCTCATCCACCTCCCCGACTCCTCCCCGAGCCCGCTGCCATTCCCCTACGACCCCGCCGTGAGCGCCGCACCTCCCTCTCCCTTCCTGTCCTGCACCGTGCTGCTGCGGCTCGCCGTGGGCCACGCCTACGCCTTGCTAGCCGGCCGCTCTAGGCCTGCCGATCGACCGCCGCGCCCCATCCCGGCCTTCCTCGCTAGTCGCCTGCGCCGCATGGCCGCCCCGCACCGCGACCTCGCACCAGCCAAGCCCGCTCACCGCGCCCGTGCTTTGGCGCCTCCCCTGCTCGCCCCCTCGCGCGGGATCCCACGTCGCGCCTAGCCGCGCCCGCAGCCAGCCATGGCCGCTCCGGCCACTGCCCTGCCGTGCGCGTCCTCTGCCTCGCACGTAGCCGCGGCCATCGCTGCGCCCGCGTCCCCCTGGCTGAGCCGCCCGCTGCCCCGCTCGATGCCGTTGGTCGTCCCGGTGCCCCCCCCGTGCGGCCACCTTGCTCGCCGTGGCCGCGCACCACTCCCGCTCCGCCGCCCGCCGTCCACCGCTTCCCCCCGGGCCTCCTCTTCCCCGCGTGGCCTCGCCCGGCCAGCCGCCGCAGTGGCCGCGCCCCTCCCGCTGCCTCCGCCCGCGCCGCTGCCGCCCTGCTGTGCCGCTCTCTGCCACCGCGCCGCTCGTTCCCGGCCCTGCAGTCGCCGTCCCCGCCATCGCTTGCCGTCAGGCCCGCTGTGCCACCCCGCTGGCTGCGCCCGAGGCCAGCGGTCGAGTGCCCGCTGCGCCGTTCAGGCTGTGCCCGACGCCTCCGTCCGCGCCCATTAACCCGCCCCGGCTGGCCTCTATGCCACTGCCAGGGGGCCCCACGCCCTTTTTTCCTAAAAATAAAATAATAATAATAATAATAATAAATAATAATTAATTAATTAATTAACTAAATCATTAATTAACTTAATTAATCTTGTTTAATTAAACTAAATTAACCTACTAATTAAACTAATCAGTTAATTAACTAAACAGTCTATGACAGTGGGACCCACACGTCAGTTTGACCTAGACAACTGACCCTGTTGACTGGCGACGTCATGCTGACAGCATGATGATGCAATAAACATTTTCGAATTAAATTAAATCTGTTATTTCCAGAAATTGATTAAATCTTTATAAATTAATATAAAATAAACCGTTGCTCGGATCGAAAAACTTTGTACATGAAAGTTGCTCAGAACGACGAGACGAATTCGGATACGCAGTCCATTCATCCGCCACACGTCCCTAACATAGCGAACATGCAACCGTCCCCGTCCGTTTCATCTGTCCGAAAATGCCAAACTTCGGGAAAACATTCCCGGATGTTATTCCTCTTCGTCAGTATCACCGAGCATTGCGATAGGTCACCCCTAGCACCGCGTATCATCATGATTATGTTTTGTGATGCTTTGTTTGCTCCGTATTTACTGTTTCTTCCCCCTCTTCTCTCCGGTAGACTATGAGACCGACGCCACTGCTGCCCCGATCGACTATGGTGTTGACGACCCCTCCTTCTTGCCAGAGCAACCAGGCAAGCACCCCCCTTTTGAGCATGCCTATATCGCCTATTCTCTTCTCTCTTGTGCTTGCATTAGAATTGCTGCTGCTACTGCTTTACCTATTCTGATGCATAGCCTGTTTATTGTAACCTTGCTATTGATACCTTACCTGCTTATCCTAAACTGCTTAGTATAGACTGGGTAGAGACCTATCAGTGACCCCACTTGTCCCGATTGCCCCGCTGGATTATCAGAAGACTAGACAACCAGGCCCCGGCACCGCACATCACCCCCTTAGTTGTAACGACACTGCAGCGTTACTATCGAGTGCCGAGGGTGATACCTCGTGTAGCACTTCTGATGTTAACTCTGTAGAGTAGCTATTCGGTCATGGTCATCGAGGGTGATTCCTCCTTCACCACTTCCGATAACGATGCTGTCGTGCAACACCTCAAGTGTGAACCCATCGAGGGTGATTCCTCCGAGTTCACCTTGACGGATACATCGAGTAGGAATCCAACGAGGGTGATACCTCGGATTCCCTTGATGTTATGGACACACGGTTATTTGGACTTTACACTGTTACTTGGAAAGGCGGGTCGACCCTTAGGGGTACCCGCGTGAGCCTAAGTGGCGAGTGTTGTGGAGATTGGTTGACCTGGACGGTGCCCAAGATATGAATACGAGGTGTGGCCGGGCATTCCTAGCCCTTGCCGCAAGTCCTCGAGATGGGGCGACGGGGTCACATCGATCGTGAGTTTCTGCTCGTTACCGCACTACCAACACACTACGATTCGGATATTTGATCTGAGTGGGCCTTTGGCCCGATAGCACTAACCATCACGCGGGAATAGATATGGGTACTCTACATCGTGGCATCAGCCGAAAGCTCTGTCAGACGTCCATTTCAGCATTGTGGCCGGGTCGGATCGTGCCGTTGGCACTGGTATCCACCCTGCTCGCAATGACCCGGAGTGCACAGGGCGACGGCCCAAGACCCCTGAGCGCTTAGGATGTAGACCGGCGGGGACCTCTCTGCTGAGCTCTAGGTAGGGCTGCGGTGTGTCATTTGGCCGAGGCCGGGCATGCCCCGGAAAAGTGTGTCCGGCCGGAGTTAAGCGAGCATGGTGGGTAAGTTACTGCACCCCTGCAGGGAAGAAAACATCTATCGATAGCCTGTCCTACGGTAACGGACACTCAGAGTTGTATCCCGATCGATACAACTAGAACATATTGATGAGATGAGATATTGATATTACGGCTCTGGGATTACTTTCTCGCAGGGAGTTGAGAAAGGATCTCTAGCCGAGGTTGATGACAGTATGGCTCTGGGATTGATTTCTCACAGGGAATCGAGAAAGGATCTCTGGGTGAGGTTGAGACCTAATGATACTACTACTTTATGCTGTACTAATCTACACTCTTCTAATGCTGCAAGACCGCTGAAGATGCTAGTCTTCGATAGGACTAGGCCTTCTCTCTATTCTGGCATTTCTACATCCCAGTCCACATAAACAGGCTCCCTTTGATAATGTTGCATATGTAGTGTATATCCTTGCTTGCTGAGTACTTTGGATGAGTACTCATGGTTGCTTTGCTTTCTTTTTCCCCCATATCCATTTGATGCAACCAGATGATGGAGCCCCTGAGACAGCTGCCCCCGCCGATGATCGCTACTACTACCACCTCGAGAGTGGTTGCTTCTACGAGCTGGCCGACGACCAGGAGTAGGATCGGAGTGTCCCAGGCAGGAGGCCTGCGCCTTTCGATCGTAGTGTTTTCTTTTGCCCCGCCTTCTTAGGGCCTATCTATGTTTTCTTTTATATCTGTACTCAGATATCTGATGCTTCCACTGATGCTTGTATACAAGCTTATGTATTCGAGCCCTCGAGGCCCCTGGCTTGTAATATAAAGCTTGTATGACTTTATTTATGTTTTAGAGTTGTGTTGTGATATCTTCCCGTGAGTCCTTAGGCTTGATCGTGTGCATTTGCGTGTATGATTAGTGCACGATTGAGCTGGGGGTGTCACAAGTTGGTATCAGAGCCGACTGCCTGTAGGAATCCCCCCTTCCAACTCCTTGTCCGAAATCGAGTCTAGTCAATGAAAACTGTTTTACTAACATGGCTGTGTGGCTTACGGGCCCACGTCGCCATTGGGTGGTATTAGGATCTTTTTATTCCTCGTCTTTACTCTGGGACTCTGATCTCTCTTCTATTCATGTTAAATGAATTTACTAACTACATTAGGTTCTCGTAACGACTTTCCCCGGAGAGCCCCTTCACTACAGATGATCGCTTGCTTCGCCAGAAGATTCTGCAGATACTCCTTGATGTTTCCCGAGACCCTTTGCCCACTACTTTTGCAGTTTTCTAACACCGATAATCCCCGTGGATATCTACACATCCTTATCGTTGTATCATCATGCCTAGTTACTCATGTATGTATAAGATACCCCGAAATACTCTTCGTTGTTCCAAGAATCCATTTTGCCTACTGCTTTGCAGTTCCTTGCCACATGAATACCCCTACGGATAATTCCTCACACTTACCGGGGATTCGTTCATCCCCAGTTGTTCATATGTCTCACAAAATTCTTTGAAATGCAATTCAACCTCCCGAAGATCCTCTGCAGCCTAGTGCTCCCGAAAGTCTTGTCTACCTGCATTATGGATAAATCCATATGTATCGCAATATTCATTAGCATTCCTTGTCATTGTCATTCCGAGTCTATTGATCCAATATGAATAAGAATAATCCCTACCATTCATCGATTCTTAGAACTCGTCCTTCTGGCTCAGACGTCAATTTGGACATGAGTTGGTTCTCGGCTAATCAACTTGCAATCGATTGTCCATCGTATTCAATAACCTTGTGAGTTCTTCCCTGATGCTAATACCTTCGGTAAATTGTATCATCTACTTTGACTTCAACACTTTGCTTTCGAACTCGTATCCCTTGCTTTGGTTGATGGTTGTATAGACTCGTAAAATGTCCCGATGGGTTGTATCTATGCTTCTGCCATCAGCGAGAACCCAGAAACCTCTACAGTCACACTCTTCTGGTATTTCATCAGATAAAACTTCAACCCTACAGCTTCCCCGAATGCAGGAAGTGAATGACAGGTGATGCATTAAAGAAGCGGGAGTCGACCTTGAACCTTTGCGTTCATGCCCATGGACCCGATGCAGAACTTATCATGGAAGCTTCTCTTAAAGGTTCATCTGTATCTGTGAGTTGATACTTTGTGATTGTGGTTCCGATCATAATTTTTCCTTGATTCCATTTTCTCGGACAAGTTAAGGCACTTGTCTTCTGCAAACCAATATGCCTGACCAATCTCTATCTTGATTTACCCTCGAGTATTACCCCCTGGTATCTCGGGAATATCACAGGAACTACATAACTTCTTATGAGTTCTTCATCAAACTACTATTGATCACCAATTCCAATATCCCCGGGTTCTGAGTTGTTGGTCACTCGAGGACACCGGTAAGTGAATCGATTCCGCACTACGATTCAATAACTCTAAGTAAATTTTTTTGCTTACGGATTTAATAAACCTTCGATTCTTTTCTAACCTGATCATCTATATCCCTATTGTGCAAATTTCAACTGTGCTACCTGGTCCCTATAACCCGGAGCAACTTCCGACGATGAGCTAAGCTTACATCGATCTTCCTCATTTAATCATTTCACCTCTAACAGCAAGCTTGATTTCGAGCTTGTGTCGTATTCGTGGTTCCAATAACCTATCGCTTCATCATTCCTTTTGCCGGATGCCGTCGTTGTTCAATTGCATCTTCATGAAACCTCTCGACAAAATTTGTTGTGATCACCATCAATATACTGCCTTGTTCTAAGGTATCGATTGAATTCATGGTGAGAAATACCATTCTTGTCCCTCGATGATTTGTGTTATCATCGACCACATCCTTGACTTCCTCCAACACCTATCTGATGATGTTTTGCTCATGCATTGAGTTCCTTGCTATTCTTGAAATCGTTCCTTCGTATCTCTTGTGATCTTCAGATCCAACCCTTACTTGAAACACTATGTTATTGCTACCTCGAAGCATGACTATGGTACTCCGAATATCAATAAGAACATTGGAAGCGCAATGCTGAATTTTCTTGATCAATTATCCAAACACCGTTGTATGGGTAATATCATGATTCTTCCCTCGCTCCTTTATCTAAATGCTTTTGATCTTGCTGGCCTGTCATGTATATCGTGCTCCGCTTTTCCTTGAGCAGGATGTACTCCCAATTCTTGTGTGTAAACACATTTTTCTTTCCATTGGTTTGTTTAACCTTCTCATGATCTATATGATATAAGCAGAAATAATTCCCTGCTTATGTAACACCCCGGTGTACCACTCTGTCAGTGAGACCCTGTTACTATTGTTGATTACAATTCCGGTAACCACCGATGGACGAGAACTTTGCCTATTGGTCCGCTCGTTCAACGAGCAGGAAAATGGTTCTCTTCGTCCCTCTCCCTTGGTACCGATGTTGTTGCCGACATAACTGACAGGCTATCCTCCGACATGCCTTGCTTACATGATCGTGCAAGACGTCACCGCCCTTCCTACTTTTAACCCACATGGTGGGCCCATAACCCACAGTTCCACAGGATCGAAACTTGACTCTCCTATACCCCCCTGTTTCCAAAGTTATTCCTCACGCGTGGCTTCGTAAGTACTTCACATGCCACCTTCCGAAAGATCATCAATTCTGGTATCAGACATAGTACTTATTCCCATTGCTCTAACCCCTTTCACCCTCTGTTTCAGGCAACGAATGATTGCCTATCCAATTGAAACCTCTTCTTGCACCTTCTTACTTTGCTCTTGATGACTTTCTTGAATTTCAACTCGAGAGATGCCTTGAGCTTCATTCCCTGAGATAATTACCGATTGACAGTCCTCACCGACATATGTCCTTATAGTTTCCCCCTTCTACCCTATTCGTATGTATGATGAAGACTCCGAAGAAAGGATAAAGACTTCATCATGATGACCTAAAGCAGAGAAATGAAGACATCAATGTAGTGGGTCGACCTCTTCGAGAAGAGCAACCAAGACCGAGAAGAATCGGTAGAATCTCGTAACTAGAACTTTCCCCCGTACTCCCCCTCTTAAATCTCGAGATGAGATTTCTTGTAGTGGAGGAGATTTGTAACGCCCGGATAGTTAAGCTACAGTGAACCTCTACTAATGATGCCACGTCACCTCGGTTACGGTAATTAAACTCGCGTTGATTCGAAACAGATTCAAATTCAAATTTAAAACAAAGGCAAACAACAAAAGTTTTCAAATATTAAAACTAAATTGTTCGGGTTGTGCCAAATAATGCATAGGTAATTATGATGGAGAAACCACATTTTTATAAATGGTTTAACTGCACTTAAGTAATTAAAACAGTAGGTAAAACAATTAAATAAATGCCTTTTGGATTTTATAGAATACTAAACTATTTTGTTCAGGGGTAAAACTTTTTGTGGCAGTAGTTGGAATTGTAACTCTATTTTAGGTGTGGGTTTTTCTTTTTGTAAAGCTATGAACTGTTAAAGAAATAAAACAAAACAGAAAAGAAAAAGTAAAAATAAAACAAAATAAATAAAAGGCCAAAAGCCCCCCTCCCCCCGGGCCTCGGCCCAGCCAAATGCAAGGCCGGCCCATCCCCACTCCCTTAACCCCCCTGGTGCCGAAACCCTAGCCACCGACACCCCCTTCCCCCCCCACCGTCCCCGACGCTCCACTCTCTCTCGCCCCCCGCCTCCCTCCCCCGATCTGGATCAAGATCGAGGGCCCGACGCCCGTCGCCACCCCGTCTTCGACGCCGCCCTGGACCACCGTCGCACCTCGCCGGAGCCCGTCCGCCTCGACCATGCCTCCTCATCCACCTCCCCGACTCCTCCCCGAGCCCGCTGCCATTTCCCTATGACCCCGCCGTGAGCGCCGCACCTCCCTCTCCCTTCCCGTCCCGCGCCGAGATGCTGCGGCTCGCCGTGGGCCACGCCTACGCCTCGCTAGCTGGCCGCGCTAGGCCCGCCGACCGACCGCCGCGCCCCACCCCGGCCTTCCTCGCTCGTCGCCTGCACCGCACGCCCGCCCCGTACCGCGACCTCGCACCGGCCAAGCCCGCTCACCCCGCCCGCGCGTTGGTGCCTCCCCTGCTCGCACCCTCGCGCGGGATCCCACGTCGCGCCTTGCTGCGCCCGCAGCCGGCCGTGGCCGCTCCGGCCACTGCCCTGCCGTGTGCGTCCTCCGCCTCACGCGTAGCCGCGGTCGTCGCTGCGCCCGCATCCCCCTGGCCGAGCCGCACGCCGCCCCGCTCGATGTCGTTGGTCGTCCCTGCGCCCCCCCTCCCCCCCCCCGTGCGGCCACCTTGCTCGCTGTGGCCGTGCACCGCTCCCGCTCCGCCGCCCGCCGGCCACCGCTTCCCCCCGGGCCTCCTCTTCCCCGCGTGGCCTCGCCCGGCCAGCCGCCGCAGTGGCTGCGCCCCTCCCGGCAGGGACACCAACGACATCGAGCGGGGCGGCGTGCGGCTCGGCCAGGGGGATGCGGGCGCAGCGACGACCGCGGCTACGCTTGAGGCGGAGGACGCACCGGCAGGGCAGTGGCCGGAGCGGCCACGGCCGGCTGCGGGGCGCAGCAAGGCGCGACGTGGGTCCCCGCGCGAGGGTGGCGAGCAGGAGGCACCCACGCGCGGGCGGGTGAGCGGGCTTGGCCGGTGCGAGGTCGCGGTACGGGGCGGGCGTGCGGTGCAGGCGACGAGCGAGGAAGGCCGGGGTGGGCGCGGCGGTCGGTCGGCGGCCTAGCGCGGCCAGCTAGCGAGGCGTAGGCGTGGCCCACGGCGAGCCGGCAGCATCCGGCGCGGGACGGGAAGGGAGAGGGAGGTGCGGCGCTCACGGCGGGGTCATAGGGAAATGGCAGCGGGCTCGGGGAGGATCGGGGAGGTGGATGAGGAGGCATGGTCGAGGCGGACGGGCTCCGGCGAGGTGCGACGGTGGTCCAGGGGCGGCGTCGAAGACGGGGTGGCGACGGGCGTCGGCCCGATCGTATCCGATCGGGGGAGAGAGAGGGAGGCGTGGGGACGAGGGGGGGGAGTGGGTGTCGGTGGCTAGGGTTTCGGCACCAGGGGGTTAAGGAGATGGGGATGGGCCGGCCTTGCATTTGGCTGGGCCGAGGCCCGGGGGGAGGGGGCTTTTGGCCTTTTATTTATTTTGTTTTATTTTTACTTTTTCTTTCTGTTTTGTTTTATTTCTTAACTGTTCATAGCTTTACAAAAAGAAAAACCACACACCTAAAATAGAGTTACAATTCCAACTACTTGCCACAAAAAGTTTAACCCCTGACAAAATAGTTTAGTATTCTATAAAATCCAAAAGGCATTTATTTAATTGTTTTACCTACTGTTTTAATTACTTAAGTGCAGTTAAACCATTTATAAAAATGTGGTTTCTCCATCATAATTACCTATGCATTATTGGCACACCCGAACATTTAGTTTTAATATTTGAAAACTTTTGTTGTTTGCCTTTGTTTTAAATTTGAATTTGAATCTGTTTCGAATCAACGCGAGTTTATTACCGTAACCGAGTGACGTGGCATCATTAGTAGAGGTTCACTGTAGCTTAACTATCCGGGCGTTACAAATCTCCTCCACTACAAGAAATCTCATCTCGAGATTTAAGAGGGGAGTACGGGGGAAAGTTCTAGTTACAGATTCTACACGTTTTCTTCTCGGTCTTGGTTGCTCTTCTCGAAGAGGTCGACCCACTACATTGATGTCTTCATTTCTCTGCTTTAGGTCATCATGATAAGTCTTTATCCTTTCTTCGAGTCTTCATCATACATACGAATGGGGTAGAAGGGGGAAACTATAAGGACATATGTCGGTGAGACTGTCAATCGGTAATTATCTCAGGGAATGAAGCTCAAGGCATCTCTCGAGTTGAAATTCAAAAGTCATCAAGAGCAAAGTAAGAAGGTGCAGAAGAGGTTTCAATTGGTAGGCAATCATTCGTTGCCTGAAACAGAGGGTGAAAGGGGTTAGAGCAATGGGAATAAGTACTATGTCTGATACCAGAATTGATGATCTTTCGGAAGGTGCATGTGAAGTACTTACGAAGCCCGCGTGAGGAATAACTTTGGAAACAGGGGGGTATAGGGAGTCAAGTTCGATCCTGTGGAACTGTGGGTTATGGGCCCACCATGTGGGTTAAAAGTGGAAGGGCGGTGACGTCTTGCACGATCATGTAAGCAAGGCAGGTCGGAGGATAGCCTGTCAGTTATGTCGGCAACAACATCGTACCAGGGAGAGGGACGAAGAGAACCATTTTCCTGCTCGTTGAACGAGCGGACAATAGGCAAAGTTCTCGTCCATCGTGGTTACCGGAATTGTAATCAACATGTAACAGGGTCTCACTGACAGAGTGTACACCGGGGTTGTTACATAAGCAGGAATTATTTCTGCTTATATCATATAGATCATGAGAAGGTTAAACAAACCAATGGAAAGAAAATGGTTTACACACAGAATTGGGAGACACTCTGCTCAAGGAAAAGCGAGCACGATATACATGACAGGCCAGCAAGATCAAAGCATTTAGATAAAGGAGCGAGGAAGAATCATTATTTACCCATACAACGGTGTTTGGATAATTGATCAAGAAAATTCAGCATTGCGCTTCCAATGTTCTTATTGATATTCGAGTACCATAGTCATGCTGCTTCGAGGTAGCAATAACATAGTGTTTTCAAGTAAGGGTTGGATCTAAGATCACAAGAGATACGAAGGAACGATTTCAAGAATAGCAAGGAACTCAATGCATGAGCAAAACATCATCAGATAGGTGTTGGAGGAAGTCAAGGATGTGGTCGATGATAACACAAATCATCGAGGGACAAGAATGGTATTTCTCACCATGAATTCAATCGTACCTTAGAACAAGGCATATATTGATGGTGATCACAACAAATTTTGTCGAGAGGTTTCATGAAGATGCAATTGAACAACGACGGCATCCGGCAAAAGGAATGATGAGCGATAGGTTATTGGAACCACGAATACGACACAAGCTCGAAATCAAGCTTGCTGTTAGAGTTGAAATGATTAAATGAGGAAGATCGATGTAAGCTTAGCTCATCGTCGGAAGTTGCTCCGGGTTATAGGGACCAGGTAGCACAGTTGAAATTTGCACAATAGGGATATAGATGATCAGGTTAGAAAAGAATCGAAGGTTATTTAATCCGTAAGCAAAAAATTTACTTAGAGTTATTGAATCGTAGTGCGGAATCGATTCACTTACCGGTGTCCTCGAGTGACCAACAACTCAGAACCCGGGGATATTGGAATTGGTGATCATAGTAGTTTGATGAAGAACTCATAAGAATTATGTATTTCCTGTGATATTCCCGAGATACCAGGGGGTAATACTCGAGGGTAAATCAAGATAGAGATTGGTCAGGCATATTGGTTTGCAGAAGACAAGTGCCTTAACTTGTCCGAGAAAAGGAATCAAGGAAAAATTATGATCGAAACCACAATCACAAAGTATCAACTCACAGATACAGATGAACCTTTAAGAGAAGCTTCCATGATAAGTTCTGCATCGGGTCCATGGGCATGAACGCAAATTCAAGGTCGACTCCCGCTTCTTTAATGCATCACCTGTCACTTCCTTCCTGCATTCGGGGAAGCTGTAGGGTTGAAGTTTTATCTGATGAATAACCAGAAGAGTGTGACTGTAGAGGTTTCTGGGTTCTCGCTGATGGCAGAAGCATAGATACAACCCATCGGGACATTTTACGAGTCTATACAACCATCAACCAAAGCAAGGGATACGAGTTCGAAAGCAAAGTGTTGAAGTCAAAGTAGATGATACAATTTACCAGAGGTATTAGCATCAGGGAAGAACTCACAAGGTTATTGAATACGATGGACAATCGATTGCAAGTTGATTAGCCGAGAACCAACTCATGTCCAAATTGACGTCTGAGCCAGAAGGACGAGTTCTAAGAATCGATGAATGGTAGGGATTATTCTTATTCAATTTGGATCAATAGACTCGGAATGACAATGACAAGGAATGCTAATGAATATTGCGATACATATGGATTTATCCATAATGCAGGTAGACAACTTCGGGGCACTAGGCTGCAGAGGATCTTCGGGAGGTTGAATTGCATTTCAAAGATTTTGTGAGACATATGAACAACTGGGGATGAAATCCCCGGTAAGTGTGAGAATTATCCGTAGGGGTATTCATGTGGCAAGGAACTGCAAAGCAGTAGGCAAAATGGATTCTTGGAACAACAAGAGTATTTCGGGTATCTTAATACATACATGAGTAACTAGGCTGATGATACAACGAAGGATGTGTAGATATCCACGGGGATTACGGTGTTAGAAAACTGCAAAAGTTAGTGGGCAAAGGGTCTCGGGAACATCAAGGAGTATCTGCAGAATCTTCTGGCGAAGCAAGCGATCATCTGTAGTGAAGGGGCTCTCCGGGGAAAGTCGTTACGAGAACCTAATGTAGTTAGTAAATTCATTTAACATGAATAGAAGAGAGATCAGAGTCCCAGAGTAAAGACAGGAATAAAAAGATCCTAATACCACCCAATGGCGACGTGGGCCCGTAAGCCACACAGCCATGTTAGTAAAACAGTTTTCATTGACTAACTCGATTTCGGACAAGAGTTGGAAGGGGGGATTCCTACAGGCAGTCGGCTCTGATACCAACTTGTGACACCCCCGCTCAATCGTGCACTAATCATCAACGCAAATGCACACGATCAAGCCTAAGGACTCACGGGAAGATATCACAACACAACTCTAAAACATAAATAAAGTCATACAAGCTTTATATTACAAGCCAGGGGCCTCGAGGGCTCGAATACATAAGCTTGTATACAAGCATCAGTGGAAGCATCAGATATCTGAGTACAGTATAAAAGAAAACATAGATAGGCCCTAAGAAGGCGGGCAAAAGAAAACACTACGCGAAAGGCGCAGGCCTCCTGCCTGGGACACTCCGATCCCTCTCCTGGTCGTCGGCCACTCGTAAAGCAACCACTCTCGAGGTGGTAGTAGTAGCGATCATCGGCGGGGGCAGCTGTCTCAGGGGCTCCATCATCTGGTTGCATCAAATGGATATGGGGAAAAAGAAAGCAAAGCAACCATGAGTACTCATCCAATACTCAGCAAGCAAGGATTATACCCTACATATGCAACATTATCAAAGGGAGCCTGTTTATGTGGACTGGGATGTAGAAATGCCAGAATAGAGAGAAGGCCTAGTCCTACGAAGACTAGCATCTTCAGCGGTCTTGCAGCATTAGAAGAGTGTAGATTAGTACAAGCATAAAGTAGTGTATCATTAGGTCTCACACCTCACCCAGAGATCCTTTCTCGATTCCCTGTGAGAAATCAATCCCAGAGCCATACTGTCATCAACCTCGGCTAAGATCCTTTCTCAACTCCCTGCGAGAAAGTAATCCCAGAGCCGTATATCAATATCTCATCTCATCAATATGTTCTAGTTGTATCGATCGGGATACAACTCTGAGTGTCCTTACCGTAGGACAGGCTATCGATAGATGTTTTTCTTCCCTCAGGGGTGCAGCAACTTACCACCCACCATGCTCGCTTAACTCCCCGGCCGGACACACTTTTCGCGGGCATGCCCGGCCTCGGCCAATGACACACGCAGCCCTACCTAGAGCTCAGCAGAGAGGTCCCCGCCGGTCTACATCCTAAGCGCTCAGGGGTCTGGCCCGTCGCCCTGTGCACTCCGTCATTGCGAGCAGGGTGGATACCAGTGCCAACGGCACGATCCGACCCGGCCACAATGCTGAAATGGACGTCTGACAGAGCTTTCGGCTGATGCCACGTGTAGAGTACCCATATCTATTCCCGCGTGATGGTTATTGCTATCGGGCCAAGGCCCACTCAGATCAAATATCCGAATCGTAGTGTGTTGGTAGTGCGGTAACGACGAGAAACTCACCGATCGATGTGACCCCGTCGCCCATCTCGAGGACTTGCGGCAAGGGCTAGGAATGCCCGGCCACACCTCGTATTCATTCTTGGGCACCGTCCAGGTCAACCAATCTCCACAACACTCGCCACTTAGGCTCACGCGGGTACCCCTAAGGGTCGACCCGCCTTTCCAAGTACACAGTGTAAAGTCCAAATACCGTGTGTCCATAACATCAAGGAATCCGAGGTATCACCCTCGTTGGATTCCTACTCGATGTATCCGTCAAGGTGAACTCGGAGGAATCACCCTCGATGGGTTCACACTTGAGGTGTTGCACGACAGCATCGTTATCGGAAGTGGTGAAGGAGGATCACCCCCTCGATGACCATGACCGAATAGCTACTCTACAGAGTTAACATCAGAAGTGCTACACGAGGTATCACCCTCGGCACTCGATAGTAACGCTGCAGTGTCGTTAACAACTAAGGGGGTGATGTGCGGTGCCGGGGCCTGGTTGTCTAGTCTTCTGATAATCCAGCGGGGCAATCGGGACAAGTGGGGTCACTGATAGGTCTCTACCCAGTCTATACTACAGTTTGTAGCAGGTAAGGTATCATAGCAAGGTTACAATAAACAGGCTATGCATCAGAATAGGTAAAGTCAGTAGCAGCAGCAATTCTAATGCAAGCACAAGAGAGAAGAGAATAGGCGATATAGGCATGCTCAAAAGGGGGTTGCTTGCCTGGTTGCTCTGGCAAGAAGGAGGGCGTCAACACCATAGTCGATCGGGGGCAGCAGTGGCGTCGGCTCATAGTCTACCGGAAGAAAGGGGGAAGAAACTATAAATACGGAGCAAACAAAGCATCACAAAACATAATCATGATGATACGCGTGCTAGGGGTGACCTATCGCATGCTCGGTGATACTGACGAAGGGATAACATCCGGGAATGTTTTCCCGGTTTGGCATTTTCGGACAGATGAAACGGACGGGGGACGGTTGCATGTTCGCTATGTTAGGGACTTGTGGCGGATGAATGGACTGCGTATCCGAATTCGTCTCGTCGTTCTGACGAACCTTTCTGTACAAAGTTTTTCGATCCGAGCAACGGTTTATTTTATATTAATTTATAAAGATTAATCATTTCTGGAAATAACAGATTTAATTTAATTCGAAAATGTTATTGCATCATCATGCTGTCAGCATGACGTCGCCAGTCAACAGGGTCAGTTGTCTAGGTCAAACTGACGTGTGGGTCCCACTTTCATAGACTGTTTGTTAAATACTGATTAGTTTAATTAGTAGGTTAATTTATTTAATTAACAGATTAATTAAGTTAATTAATGATTTAGTTAATTAATTATTATTATTATTTATTATTATTTTATTAATTTTATTTTTAGGAAAAAAGGGCGTGGGCCCCTGGCAGTGGCATAGAGGCCAGCCGGGGCGGGTTAATGGCCGCGGACGGAGGCGTCGGGCACAGCCTGACGGCGCGCGGGCACTCGCCGCTGGCCCGCGGGCGCAGCCAGCGGGGTGGCACACAGGGCCTGACGGCAAGCGTGTGGCGGGACGGCGACTGCGGGCCGGGAACGAGCGGCGCGGTGGCAGAGAGCGGCACACGCAGTGCGGCAAAGCGCGCGGCGGAGGCAGGAGGCCGGCCACTGCGCGGCTCCGGCGAGGCCAGCGGGGAAGAGGAGGCCCGGGGGAAGCGGTGGACGGGCGGCGGCGGAGCGGAGTGGGCGCGCCACGCGCGAGCAAGGTGGCCGCACGGGGGGGGCACCGGGACGACCACCGGCATCGAGCGGGCAGCGGGCGGCTCAGCCAGGGGGACGCGGGGCGCAGCGATGGCCGCGGCTGACTGCGAGGCAGAGGACGCCACGGCAGGGCAGTGGCCGGAGCGCCCATGGCTGCTGCGTGCGGGCGCGGCTAGGCGCGACGTGGGATCCCGCGCGAGGGGGCGAGCGGGGAGGCGCCAAAGCACGGGCGCGGTGAGCGGGCTTGGCTGGTGCGAGGTCGCGGTGCGGGCGGCCATGCGGCGCAGCACTAGCGGAAGCCGGGATGGCCGCGTCGATCGGGCAGGCCTAGACCCGCTAGCAAGGCGTAGGCGTGGCCCGCGACCGCAGCAGCACGTGCAGGACAGGAGGGAGAGGGAGGTGCGCGCTCACGGCGGGGTCGTAGGGGAATGCAGCGGGCTCGGGGAGGAGTCGGGGAGGGTGGATGAGGATGCGTGGTCGAGGCGGAGGGCTCCGGAGGTGCGGCGTGGTCCGGGGGCGGCGTCGAAGACAGGGTGGCGACGGGCGTCGGCCCTCGTCTCGATCCAGATTGGGGGAGAGAAGAGTGAGGCGTGGGGACAAGGGGGGAGTGGGGTCGGTGGCTAGGTGTCGGCACAGGGGGTTAAGGGATGGGGATGGGCCGGCCTGGCATTGTGGCTGGGCCGAGGCCCGGGGGAGGGGGGCTTTTGGCCTTTTATTATTTATTTGTTTTATTTTTACTTTTTCTTTTTTCTGTTTGGTTTTATTTCTTTAACAGTTCATAGCTTTAACAAAAGAAAACCCACACCTAAAAATAAGTTACAATTCCAACTACTCGCCACAAAAAGTTTTAACCCCTGAACAAATAGTTTTAGTATTCTACAAAATAAATCCAAAGGCAGTTATTTAATTGTTTTACCTACTTTTTAAATTACTTAAGTGCAGTTACCTTTTATAAAAATGTGGTTTCTCCATCATAATTACCTGTGCATTATTTGGCACAACCCGAACAATTTAGTTTTAATATTGAAAACTTTTGTTGTTTGCCTTTGTTTTAAATTTGAATTTGAATGATTTCGAATCAACGCGAGTTAATTACTGACTATGTACCAGGTACATGGCATCATTAGTAGAGTTCACTTAGCTTAACTATCCGCAGCGTATACAACTCGGGAGTTACAAGTCAAAGCAACGAAAATTATTGCGTTTGATACTGAGTGGCATCTCTAGGATGGTGGCTCCTGGGTTTATATACGAAGCCAAGCATGAGGAATAACTTTGGGAACAGGGGTGTACCAGGAGAGTCAGGTTTTGATCATGTGGACCTGTGGTTTATGGCCCACCATTGGTTAAAAGTAGGACGGCGCTGACAACTTGCACGGTCAAGATAGCAAGGCATGCTAGAGATATCTTGTTAGCTATGTCGGCAACAACGACTGTACCAATGGCGAGGGATGAAGAGAACCATTTTCCTGCTCGTTAAAACTTGGCCGGACCATTAGGCAAGTTCTCTCGTCCATCGGTGGTTACCAAAATGTCACCAAAAATAGTAACTAGTTTTACTGACAGAATTGTACACCGAGTGTTCCACTGGCAGGGAATTATTACTACTTAGATTATATAATATCACAAAAAAGTCGAACAAATCAACGGAAAGGAAACTGTGATTACAACACAAGTACATCCTTCCCAAGACAAGCAAGCATGACACTTGACTGGATCTCAAGTACAATAACCATATAGTTTAAGGGGCAAAGAAATCATGATTTTACCCATAGATGGTTTTTGGGTAATGATCAAGAAACTTTAGCATTGCGCTTTCAATGTCCTTGTTGTTATTCGGAATACCGCAATCATGCTACAGGGTAGCAATCATTATGGTGTTTCAAGTAAGGGTTGGCTGTAAGATCACAAGAAATACACAAGGAACAATTTCAGGAATAGAAAGGAAACAAGGTATAAACAAAACATGACAAGTTTGTGTCGGCAGGAAGTCAAGGATATTGTCGAAGATAACACAAATCATCGTGGGGGGGGGGGCAAGATGGTATTTCTCATCACGATTCTATATATCTATTCGATACGGAAGAGTCCAGAGTTTGACGTGATCACGACACATTTTGTTGTGAGAGGTTTCATGAAGATGTAATCAATCCGCGATGGCATCAAGACAAAGATGGTAAAGCAAAAGGTTATTAGAACCACATACAAGATGCACTCACAGAATCAGAGATTGCCTTTCAAGCAAACAATATGATTTTAAATTCGACATATGCTTATCGCATTGTCAGAATTGTGTTCCGTGGGATGAGGGACTATGTAGCAGGTCAAGGTGCAAGTTGAATGAAATGATGATATGTCAATCGGCTGGGAATGACATGATCGAGTACAAATCGTAAGCAATGAAGTTTACTAAGTTGTTGTTGAATTGCAGGCGGACTCGATTCAGTTATCGGTGTCCTCGAGTGTCTACACAACTCGAACACGGTGGAAAATTGGAATCGGCAAGAAATATAGTCGAGGAAGAACTCATAAGAAGTTATGTAGTTCCGTGATATTCTCGAGATACCAAAGCAAGGTAAATCCTCAAGGTAGAGCAGAATCGAGTGTTGGCCAGGCGTATTGACTGCAGAAGACAAGCGCTTTATAACTTGTCCGAAGAATAGGATAAAATAAAAACAATCATGGTCGGAACCCACGGTTGCCAAAGGCAAGGACAAGCCATAGATACCCAGATGAACTTATAACAACGGGGATTATTATTATTACAAGAAGCTTCATGATGTTCCAATCAGGTTTTCCCAGGGCATGACAGTCAAGGTCCCATTGGGGATCATTGGGGCGATGAACAAAAGTTCCAAGGTCGAACCTTGACTCAAACAAGTTCCATTTCCAAGTTCGAACTCCCACTTCCTCCAATGCCCAATGCCCAACCCCCACACAACCTTTTCCCCCATTCCCTTCCATTTTGTTTCCCTGGTACTCCCCGCTTCTCAATGCACAACTTTTTTCCCCACTTTCCATTCATTTTTCCCATTTTCCCATTTTCCCTTTCACTTCTCCAACTTTTCTCCACTTTTTCGAAGAAGTTTTGTAGTGGTTTTTTTTTTTGAAACATTTAAATTACCAACTTAACTGGCAATAACACCCCAAAAGAGTATGAAAACTTTCCGTGAAACTTTTTCGGGTTCCATACGGTTTTTAGGGAAGGATAATGTTCCACCCATCCGTCGGGTGGCCATCGGGCATCTTAGGAACATATTTTATTAACCACAAAGCTAACTTCCAAAGGAGTAATTTAAAACACAAGCCCCTCAAAAAGAGCAGAGCATTGGTTTGGTGACAAAAGGAGAGGGAATCCAATTTTTACCCAAAAAGGCAAATTATTATCCAGACAAAAGGCTCACAAGGTTATTGGAATATGAAGGGACCGATGTCGGATTAAAAAAAAAATCCAACCAAAGGAGTGCCGGGTGGTCCCTCACAGGATTCTGATGTGAGGCCTCGGTACTCTCCCAAC